>CM032231.1:154322500-154370000 GCA_019009955.1 Riptortus pedestris
ATGTTAACGCTCTAGCGGTCGCAATTTTTGTTTGATCGTTACCAAACTCGATATTTAGTCGTTTTATGTAAAAAGAAAGATCAAGTTCGTTAACGGCTGAAATCGGACTAGTGGGAGGGGGGGGGTTTAGAGCTAGCTCGGCTCTCGTATGGAGATTTCTCCATTGTATAGCTTCACGTGGGAAATCTGCTTAGTTTACGCAGCCCCTCCGTGACGAACTTTTTTTTAATTGCATGTTCTTTAAGTTAAACGCCCTTTTAAGTATATTGGTCGAACTCAATGAATGCCTGATAGAAGACCTTTGTTGACAGCATCTTTTTTATGGGGCATAGAACTTCCTGCGAGTATTTATAATCAGCGATAGTTTCCCCCCCCCCATTATAGCTGTGGTCAGCATTTCCCTGGGGTATTCATTGCAGCTACTCCATTGCCAACACCTACCGCCGTAGAGCATTTCCGTTTGTCCTATTATTCAAATCCTAATACATGAGCAAAGTTGATTTTGATGAAAATTGGCCTGACAGGGGAGAGATTTGAATGGGAGGTGGGCTATTAGAGGGGTGGGGAGGGGGAGGGGTGCACAGTTCCCAGAGGTAATTATCCTCTGCTGAGGCCTTTGTTGTTGTTGCTAATTGTTGGAGAGGGAAAGCCCCATTGTTGCTGTCCCTTTGTAGCTGCAACACTCTATCCAACCCAATACCGGCAAGGGGGGGGGGGGCTATCATGGCGGCTACCTACAACACCCCTAGTCCCTCACACACACACACACACAAACACACACACACTCTCTCCCTCTCTCTCCCCGCCTCAATTCATTTTCAAAACAAAACTTACAAACTATTTGCCACAACTGATTTTTGCCGTGTGTTGTTAGATGGCTGTGTTATCTAAGAAACTCTCATTTTGGGGGAGTAAGCCTTTCTTATTCATAGACTATTCAATGTATATAGGGAGGAGGGGGGGGGCAGATGGTACTAGAACATACACAACAATGCTGACGTTAGCTAGTTTGAGAAACTTACATGATTCTATTTAATGCTATAATAACATTAAACTAGAGTGGCGAGTTCGATTCTCGCCTGGGTAAAGAAAATTATTTAGTGACGAAATCCATTAAATAACATCCTAAAACCCACCCTGGCTAGTAAAGGGTGGTAACCTGTAGATAACCCGTCCCGATTAGCCATAGTTGCAAAAAGTGGACGTTAATAAATAATAATAATATAATATCATTATGAAGATAATATGATAACAAATAGTACATGCTACTTGATTCATTTTACTGCTATAATAACATTACGAAGATAATATGATAACAAATAGTACATGCTACTTGATTCATTTTACTGCTATAATAACATTACGAAGATAATATGATAACAAATAGTACATACTACTTGAATCATTTTACTGCTATAATAACATTACGAAGATAATATGATAACAAATAGTACATGCTACTTGATTCATTTTACTGCTATAATAACATTACGAAGATAATATGATAACAAATAGTACATGCTACTTGATTCATTTTACTGCTATAATAACATTACGAAGATAATATGATAACAAATAGTACATGCTACTTGATTCATTTTACTGCTATAATAACATTACGAAGATAATATGATAACAAATAGTACATGCTACTTGATTCATTTTACTGCTATAATAACATTACGAAGATAATATGATAACAAATAGTACATACTACTTGAATCATTTTACTGCTATAATAACATTACGAAGATAATGTGAAACACATAGTACATGCTACTTGACTCATTTTACTGCTATAATAACATTACGAAGATAATATGATAACAAATAGTACATGCTACTTGACTCATTTTACTGCTATAATAACATTACGAAGATAATGTGAAACACATAGTACATGCTACTTGACTCATTTTACTGCTATAATAACATTACGAAGATAATATGATAACAAATAGTACATGCTTGATTGTATTTACAGCTCTATGACAATCTATCTACATCAATGGGCAACCAATTGATACAAAAGATGTCTATATATATTCCCATTAAGTTTTATTATGAAGATTGCAAGTATTATCAGTAACCAATGATTCTAAGTACCCATTCAAGTAAGATACTTGAAATTTAAGAATGACGTGGACTTTTCGCTTATGTGAAACAACAAAATTCATATCATTGCACAATCCTTTGGAGTTTTTATTTATTTGTAGCATTAGGAGATGATCCTCAAATAACGAAAACAAAAAAGTCAACATCAATAATAGAAAACGATAAAAAAAAAAAAAAAAAACACGAAGACAATAACAATAACAAAAACCAATACATTTTTGAATTGCAACCAAATCTAGTTAGAAGAATAAAGAATAGGAAAATCTGTGAATTCTTGTTCAAAGCCCCTTTCTGATTCTGGCCTCGATTTCTGAGCTTATTTTATTGAGTTGGTCATTACTTGGATGGATTGCAACTGGAACAAAAAGCGAAACCGTTTCCAGTGAATGCTGACTGGGGTATTGATATATTCAACTGTAACCATGAATTTGACAACTATCAAATTATACATATAGATTGACAAACAATGAAGGCAGTGGAAATGTTTTACAGTCAATCCCAAACCTTATTTGACATCGAAATAGCTTGAAACAAACATTGAAATGGCAATGAAGTAAAATAATAGAACAACATTAACTCTGCAGGATATTATTCATGTGAGCCTGTAATACAAATATACAACAACAGCGGAGTGATGATCTGCAATTGCCTTTCATACATTTATTGCTGGCGGAGTGATGATCTGCAATTGCCATTCATACATTTATTGGTGGCTGAGTGATGATCTGCAATTGCCGTTCATACATTTATTGCTGGCGGAGTGATGATCTGCAATTGCCGTTCATACATTTATTGCTGGCGGAGTGATGATCTGCAATTGCCGTTCATACATTATTGGTGGCTGAGTGATGATCTGCAATTGCCGTTCATACATTATTGGTGGCTGAGTGATGATCTGCAATTGCCGTTCATACATTTATTGCTGGCGGAGTGATGATCTGCAATTGCCATTCATACATTTATTGCTGGCGGAGTGATGATCTGCAATTGCCATTTATACATTTATTGCTGGCTTAGTGATGATCTGCAATTGCCGTTCATACATTTATTGCTGGCTGAGTGATGATCTGCAATTGCCGTTCATACATTTATTGCTGGCGGAGTGATGATCTGCAATTGCCGTTCATACATTTATTGGTGGCTGAGTGATGATCTGCAATTGCCGTTCATACATTTATTGCTGGCGGAGTGATGATCTGCAATTGCCGTTCATACATTTATTGCTGGCGGAGTGATGATCTGCAATTGCCGTTAATACATTTATTGCTGGCGGAGTGATGATCTGCAATTGCCATTCATACATTTATTGCTGGCGGAGTGATGATCTGCAAATGTCGTTCATACATTTATTGCTGGCGGAGTGATGATCTGCAAATGCCGTTCATACATTTATTGCTGGCGGAGTGATGATCTGCAATTGCCGTTCATACATTTATTGCTGGCGGAGTGATGATCTGCAATTGCCGTTCATACATTTATTGGTGGCTGAGTGATGATCTGCAATTGCCATTCATACATTTATTGGTGGCTGAGTGATGATCTGCAATTGCCATTCATACATTCATTGGTGGCTGAGTGATGATCTGCAATTGCCATTCATACATTTATTGCTGGCGGAGTGATGATCTGCAATTGCCGTTCATACATTTATTGGTGGCGGAGTGATGATCTGCAATTGCCGTTCATACATTTATTGCTGGCGGAGTGATGATCTGCAATTGCCATTCATACATTTATTGCTGGCGGAGTGATGATCTGCAATTGCCATTCATACATTTATTGCTGGCGGAGTGATGATCTGCAATTGCCGTTCATACATTTATTGCTGGCGGAGTGATGATCTGCAATTGCCATTCATACATTTATTGCTGGCGGAGTGATGATCTGCAATTGCCATTCATACATTTATTAAACATTTATTGCTGGCGGAGTGATGATCTGCAATTGCCGTTCATACATTTATTGATCTGCAATTGCCGTTCATACATTATTGGTGGCGGAGTGATGATCTGCAATTGCCGTTCATACATTTATTGTTGGCTGAGTGATGATCTGCAATTGCCGTTCATACATTTATTGCTGGCGGAGTGATGATCTGCAATTGCCGTTCATACATTTATTGCTGGCGGAGTGATGATCTGCAATTGCCATTCATACATTTATTGGTGGCTGAGTGATGATCTGCAATTGCCGTTCATACATTTATTGCTGGCGGAGTGATGATCTGCAATTGCCGTTCATACATTTATTGGTGGCTGAGTGATGATCTGCAATTGCCGTTCATACATTTATTGCTGGCGGAGTGATGATCTGCAAATGCCCTTCATACATTTATTGGTGGCTGAGTGATGATCTGCAATTGCAGTTCATACATTTATTGCTGGCGGAGTGATGATCTGCAATTGCCATTCATACATTTATTGCTGGCGGAGTGATGATCTGCAAATGCCGTTCATACATTTATTGCTGGCGGAGTGATGATCTGCAATTGCCATTCATACATTTATTGCTGGCGGAGTGATGATCTGCAAATGCCGTTCATACATTTATTGCTGGCGGAGTGATGATCTGCAATTGCCATTCATACATTTATTGCTGGCGGAGTGATGATCTGCAAATGCCGTTCATACATTTATTGCTGGCGGAGTGATGATCTGCAATTGCCATTCATACATTTATTGCTGGCTGAGTGATGATCTGCAATTGCCGTTCATACATTTATTGCTGGCGGAGTGATGATCTGCAATTGCCATTCATACATTTATTTCTGGCTGAGAGATGATCTCCAATTGCCATTTAAACATGTATTTGTGGCTGAGTGAAGATCTGCAATTGCAGTTAATACAATTTTTGCTGGCGGAGTGATGATCTGCAATTGCCATTTATACATTTATTGGTGGCTGAGTGATGATCTGCAATTGCTGTTCATACATTTATTGCTGGCGGAGTGATGATCTGCAATTGCCATTCATACATTTATTGCTGGCGGAGTGATGATCTGCAATTGCCATTTATACATTTATTGGTGGCTGAGTGATGATCTGCAATTGCCGTTCATACATTTATTGCTGGCGGAGTGATGATCTGCAATTGCCATTTATACATTTATTGGTGGCTGAGTGATGATCTGCAATTGCCATTTATACATTTATTGGTGGCTGAGTGATGATCTGCAATTGCCGTTCATACATTTATAGCTGGCGGAGTGATGATCTGCAATTGCCATTCCTACATTTATTGCTGGCGGAGTGATGATCTGCAATTGCCGTTCATACATTTATTGGTGGCTGAGTGATGATCTGCAATTGCCGTTCATACATTATTGGTGGCTGAGTGATGATCTGCAATTGCCGTTCATACATTATTGGTGGCTGAGTGATGATCTGCAATTGCCGTTCATACATTTATTGGTGGCGGAGTGATGATCTGCAATTGCCATTCATACATTTATTGGTGGCTGAGTGATGATCTGCAATTGCCGTTCATACATTTATTGGTGGCGGAGTGATGATCTGCAATTGCCGTTCATACATTTATTGGTGGCTGAGTGATGATCTAAAATTGCCGTTCATACGTTTATTGAGCCTAGTATGTTATATTGGTCCTGTATTTGGGCTATTGTTGAGTAACATGAATTGGGAATATCTGTCCCAATTACAGGGGAAAGGTGAGAGGAAGCTAATCCGCTTTGTCGAGTTTGGTTCAAATCGGTGAGTGGTAGTAAAGGGCCAGCTGGAGCTAATCCCGACACTGGACACTGCCCCCCCCTTCAAGTACCCCCCATTGTACTTGTACTCCAGACAGATGGTCACCTCCTCACTACAATATCAACAAGCAACTTGACCAATTACCAACAGGACCTGGCTTAAATAAAGTGGGCCTAAACAGTTTTACAATGACTAACAACCCATTATGGCAGAGTGATTTTCCTATTGGACATATGCCATCTCTTATGTGGCTCAAGACTCCTATCATACGTAAGATATCTTTTATAAGAGTCACTGATGAAAATAACAAATAGATCGCCTGTAGATGATAAAATATTATTGTACAAGAGCAGAAGCTCTAAAGCAGAAAATAAGTTGAGGGAGTAACTGGTATGGGGAAATTGATGGAGTAACTGGTATGGGGAAATTGATGGAGTAACTGGTATGGGGAAATTGATGGAGTAACTGGTATGGGGAAATTGATGGAGTAACTGGTATGGGGAAATTGATGGAGTAACTGGTATGGGGAAATTGATAATGTCCTATAGACAATAGTGTGGAATCTAGTTGATGGAGTAACTGGTATGGGGAAATTGATAATGTCCTATAGACAATAGTGTGGAATCTAGTTGATGGAGCAACTGGTATGGGGAAATTGATGGTGTAACTGGTATGGGGAAATTGATAATGTCCTATAGACAATAGTGTGGAATCTAGTTGATGGAGTAACTGGTATGGGGAAATTGATAATGTCCTATAGACAATAGTGTGGAATCTAGTTGATGGAGTAACTGGTATGGGGAAATTGATAATGTCCTATAGACAATAGTGTGGAATCTAGTTGATGGAGTAACTGGTATGGGGAAATTGATAATGTCCTATAGACAATAGTGTGGAATCTAGTTGATGGAGTAACTGGTATGGGGAAATTGATAATGTCCTATAGACAATAGTGTGGAATCTAGTTGATGGAGTAACTGGTATGGGGAAATTGATAATGTCCTATAGACAATAGTGTGGAATCTAGTTGATGGAGTAACTGGTATGGGGAAATTGATAATGTCCTATAGACAATGTGGAATCTAGTTGATGGAGTAACTGGTATGGGGAAATTGATAATGTCCTATAAATGTGTGAATCTAGTTGATGGAGTATATATGGATGGATAAAATACTATAGATAATAGTGTGGAATCTAGTTGATGGAGTAACTGGTATGGGGAAATTGATAATGTCCTATAGACAATAGTGTGGAATCTAGTTGATGGAGTAAATGTATGGGAAATGAATGTATTGGACAATAGTGTGGAATCTAGTCGATGCATTTCAGTATTATTTCAATTAAAATTTAATGCAACAGTCGTTTTTGTTTCATTGTGTTTCGTTATATTTGGTAATGTTTTATCTCGATAGTGAACACGTTAAGAAAGCCTCTATATTCCGGACTTGATTTTATTTCTTACTGGGTTCTATTTTCAGCTTTACCAATAACCATTCATGACAATGATGCTGGCTCTGTGACACTTTGCCAATAGAACTGGCAACAGTTTCTCTTCCATTATTGATAGTTGGTCCTTCTGCAAGTTGACAGCTTTGATTAGCTGTTTGTCTTACACAGTTCTACTAATTGTCCAAGACCATTTGGGAAAATAAAAAACAAAAGGCATTCCTATTTAAGCTGAGTAAACATTAGTTGTGAGTGTAGGTCGCGTGATCTGCTGGCAGGGATATCACGTGACAGAATTGATAGGCCACTCGAGAGCAATTAGATATCAAATAGCATATGTCGGCCAATTAATTACCGGTAGAACCTTCTCCCTGGATAACCTGATCATCAAGTCATCTGTCTAGCCATGTGGCCTTCTCCCCTCCATTAGCCCCTAGATTTATTGTCTTTATCAATCCAAGCTGTTTCCCGCTGCCAGCTTAGGGCTAATGGCACAATTTTCAGACGATTTCATAAATAACCCAATGCTCCGAGTGAAAAAAGCCCTGGTAATTATAGGGAGCGAAATAAAATGGGAACGAGCCAATAAACTCCCTCCAAAAATTAACTTTTTATCTGGATAAATGGAATCAGAGAGAGAGAGAGAGAAGTTTTTATATTCTCTTCATTTAGCCTCGAATATTAACTACAAATCTTGGCTGTAAAATATTATTTACTATATTTCCTCCTTACATTTTTCTCCATCAGCAACCCCCTCTTTTATTCAGCCCAGTCAAGAAACAATTTTCAAATTCAATTAAATCTCGCAGTAGAATACTGCCATTTGTTTGTTTTTTATCATTTTGTTTTGGACAAATCACTTCTCTTTTTCCTCTAGCATTTCAAAACCTTATTTCATGCATGCAATCGTCCAATGTGGTTATTTCAATAAATAACGCGATTAGTTGATGAAGTGAACGGAAAATATTGTTGCCATGGAAATTGGAGCGAACTGGCTCCTCCAAACAGTTCGGACCAAATATTATTTAGAAATAGAATATTGCTTGACAATTATTATACATTTTGGAGAACTTGTAATTTAAATCTGTAAAAAAAACAATGAGGAGGACGGTTCACGGATCAAGATGCAATATTACAATTAACAAAATGTTCACATGTCTCCAAGATGAGAAAGGCCAACGGAGATAAACAAAAAGAATTGTGATTGATATTTGGTGAGAATAATAGTACACTTTGAGGAGGGACACAGCTAATGAAAAACTGGCACAGAGAAACCGATCCATTCCAGTCTTATGCTGATATCTCATAATGGTATATACTACACATGTTCCCTTGCAATGTTACAAACCTCACTTCCAACCATGTCTGGTGTAATATTTGAAAGATACATCAAAACTGGCACAGAGAAACCGATCCATTCCAGTCTTATGCTTATATCTCATAATGGTATATACTACACATGTTCCCTTGCAATGTTACAAACCTCACTTCCAACCATGTCTAGTGTAATATTTGAAAGATACATCAAAACTGGCACAGAGAAACCGATGCATTCTAGTCTTATGCTGATATCTCATAATGGTATATACTACACATGTTCCCTTGCAATGTTACAAACCTCACTTCCAACCATGTCTGGTGTAATATTTGAAAGATACATCAAAACTGGCACAGAGAAACCGATCCATTCCAGTCTTATGTTGATATCTCATAACGGTATATACTGCACATGTTCCCTTGCAATGTTACAAACCTCACTTCCAACCATGTCTGGTGTAATATTTGAAAGATACATCAAAACTGGCACAGAGAAACCGATCCATTCCAGTCTTATGCTTATATCTCATAATGGTATATACTACACATGTTCTCTTGCAATGTTACAAACCTCACTTCCAACCATGTCTGGTGTAATATTTGAAAGATACATCAAAACTGGCACAGAGAAACCGATCCATTCCAGTCTTATGCTTATATCTCATAATGGTATATACTACACATGTTCCCTTGCAATGTTACAAACCTCACTTCCAACCATGTCTGGTGTAATATTTGAAAGATTCATCAAAACTTGTGATGATAGCTGCTACTTGTAATATTTATCTAGATGCGGTTCTGAAGTAGGTTCTGGCTGAGACAATCAGCAAATACTGAATCAGTACTATCATCTGGTTCAGAAAATTATATGTATTATTTTGAGGATAAGGAAGAGGCGGCATCTTCAAGGGCTATAATGCAGTAGGCAACATGGCTGCTAGGAATATATTAGCAAGGGGGGGGGGCAAGGAAGGGGGTGCAACTAGAAGAATAAGGGGATACAGGGGAGGGGTTGCACAAGGCTATGTATTAAGGCCAATTATCGGCTAACCCGTTCATCCCCTAACCCGATCCTTGGAGACTCGTTCCTAATCCTCATTAGCCCTTCTCCTACCTGCCCCACCCAATTCCCAAGCCCTATGGGAAAAACACCCTTTCTTCAATTGCCAACCAATTAACCTAACATTTCAGTTATTTAGCCCGCCATCTCATCTATCTTTGAAGTACTGTCTGACTTAAGTAGAGAATCTCATACAAAACTCAATCCCTCAATAATAGCTGGGAATTTCTCCTTAAACCGGTGATTACTGATCAACGACTCGACTAACCTCTTGTAAAAATAATATATCTCAAAAATGGCAAATGTTCAACAAATTGCATGATATACGGGTATTGGTGTGGCAAATGTTTGGAGAAAACACAACATGGACACATTTTAATTACTTCTTTTTGTAATTTGCCTAAATATAGGAGCCTTGATTCACCATTAGAGTGTATATTACCATTTGAGAACTATTTCAAAGTATTATGTTATCCAAATTTTATTTTGGTAACAATACAATCTCAATTGAAAAAAATGATAGATAAATGTTAGTAAGGGCAATTGATGGCACCTTCATCATTTGATGGGCCCATTTCATTAACAGAGCCGGAGGGCCGAGGTCGGCCACTCGCATGGCACCTTCATCATTTGTTTGGCTCATTTCTCTAGGCTAAGAATGAAATCATGAAATCTGGGTAGTTTGTGATCCTTTTAATAGTTAATATTTATAATAATTATTTTAGTATGTATAAAAGGAAACAAATTGTGAAGTTGGTAATTGAAATAGTGAAATGTTTAAAGTCTAATTGTTGGAGTTTAAAGAGTTAATCACGGTTGAGGCGTCCAATGCTTGGATTCGGCGAGAGAGGGCTTCCCCTAGAGAGGGACATAGTTAAGCAAGTTTTATTAAGTAATGGACCCGAGAGAGAGAGAGAGAGTGGGGGGGGGGGTAATTGGGGATGCGTGTAGCGACCGCTAAGCACCCTCCTGCACCCCCAAACTACCCCCCCCCACTCCAAGCAACCCCTCCCTAATTATATTTATGGGCCGAGTATAGGCGAACATTCCCGAGCACAGCCGACTCCTGTCGACATCCCTCGCTGCCGTTTTAGTGCTTAAGCCAGTTTAGCTGCTATTAAACTCTTAATTACTCTCTCTCCCTCTTTTTCTACTCTTTCTTTCTACCTCTTTTCTTGTTTTTTGTTTTTTTTTTTACATTTTAGTAATGGAAATGGAGCAGCTTTATTTTTAACTAGTTTGCCCGCTAAATATTCGATTTGCTCCAATTTTGAACCTTTTTTATAATTCTGAAAACCAGTTTAAGCAGAGGTTTTATCCGTTTAAAAAGCGAGGGATGGATGTCAACAATAGTTGTGACCGAGACTACTTTGGTAGATTCACCAATATTAGCAACAACAGTTGTGACCGAGACTACTTTGGTAGATTCACCAATATTAGCAACAACAGTTGTCAGCGAGACTACTTTGGTAGATTCACCAATATTAGCAACAACAGTTGTGAGCGAGACTACTTTGGTAGATTCACCAATATTAGCAACAACAGTTGTGACCGAGACTACTTTGGTAGATTCACCAATATTAGCAACAACAGTTGTGACCGAGACTACTTTGGTAGATTCACCAATATTAGCAACAACAGTTGTGACCGAGACTACTTTGGTAGATTCACCAATATTAGCAACAACAGTTGTCAGCGAGACTACTTTGGTAGATTCACCAATATTAGCACCAACAGTTGTGACCGAGTATACTTTGGTAGATTCACCAATATTAGCAACAACAGTTGTGACCGAGTCTACTTTGGTAGATTCACCAATATTAGCAACAACAGTTGTCAGCGAGACTACTTTGGTAGATTCACCAATATTAGCAACAACAGTTGTGACCGAGACTACTTTGGTAGATTCACCAATATTAGCAACAACAGTTGTGACCGAGACTACTTTGGTAGATTCACCAATATTAGCAACAACAGTTGTGAGCGAGACTACTTTGGTAGATTCACCAATATTAGCAACAACAGTTGTGACCGAGACTACTTTGGTAGATTCACCAATATTAGCAACCACAGTTGTGAGCGTGACTACTTTTGTAGATTCACCAATATTAGCAACAACAGTTGTGACCGAGACTACTTTGGTAGATTCACCAATATTAGCAACAACAGTTGTGACCGAGACTACTTTGGTAGATTCACCAATATTAGCAACAACAGTTGTGACCGAGACTACTTTGGTAGATTCACCAATATTAGCAACAACAGTTGTGACCGAGGCTACTTTGGTAGATTCACCAATATTAGCAACAACAGTTGTGAGCGAGACTACTTTGGTAGATTCACCAATATTAGCAACAACAGTTGTGACCGAGACTACTTTGGTAGATTCACCAATATTAGCAACAACAGTTGTGAGCGAGACTACTTTGGTAGATTCACCAATATTAGCAACAACAGTTGTGACCGAGACTACTTTGGTAGATTCACCAATATTAGCAACCACAGTGGTGACCGAGACTACTTGGGTAGATTCTCAAATATTAGCAACAACAGTTGTGACCGAGACTACTTTGGTAGATTCACCAATATTAGCAACAACAGTTGTGACCGAGACTACTTTGGTAGATTCACCAATATTAGCAACAACAGTTGTGACCGAGACTACTTTGGTAGATTCACCAATATTAGCAACAACAGTTGTGACCGAGACTACTTTGGTAGATTCACCAATATTAGCAACAACAGTTGTGACCGAGACTACTTTGGTAGATTCACCAATATTAGCAACAACAGTTGTGAGCGAGACTACTTTGGTAGATTCACCAATATTAGCAACAACAGTTGTCAGCGAGACTACTTTGGTAGATTCACCAATATTAGCAACAACAGTTGTGACCGAGACTACTTTGGTAGATTCACCAATATTAGCAACAACAGTTGTGACCGAGACTACTTTGGTAGATTCACCAATATTAGCAACAACAGTTGTGACCGAGACTACTTTGGTAGATTCACCAATATTAGCAACAACAGTTGTGAACGAGACTACTGTGGTAGATTCACCAATATTAGCAACAACAGTTGTGAGAGACTACTTTGGTAGATTCACCAATATTAGCAACAACAGTTGTGACCGAGACTACTTTGGTAGATTCACCAATATTAGCAACAACAGTTGTGACCGAGACTACTTTGGTAGATTCACCAATATTAGCAACAACAGTTGTGACCGAGACTACTTTGGTAGATTCACCAATATTAGCAACAACAGTTGTGACCGAGACTACTTTGGTAGATTCACCAATATTAGCAACAACAGTTGTGACCGAGACTACTTTGGTAGATTCACCAATATTAGCAACAACAGTTGTGACCGAGACTACTTTGGTAGATTCACCAATATTAGCAACAACAGTTGTGACCGAGACTACTTTGGTAGATTCACCAATATTCGTAGTGTACTAAATATATAAAAGGAAAGGAACAATTAATAATATTGATAAGTTTAAAAAAAGCTTTTCACCAATCCATTCTCTTTTTCAGCATGTTTCATCAAGTATTTTCAATCTATTGACATCTCATAATAACTCATCACTGCAAAATATTTTCATACAATTTCTTTATTTTATTTTATTTTTGCTAATTTAATTTGTTTTTATATCATCATTTTTATTTGTTATCATATTCCACTTAATTACTTGTAAAAATAATTGCTAACAGAAAGTAATTTTCTTAATTTTCTTAGTAATTTGTAATTGAATTCCGTGTTATATGAATTGCTACTGTTGATTAGTGAATGAAATTAACCATGTCTCGACGGTCGAGTAATTCCTATCTTATAGATTTGCTATTTCGTGTGCTGTGTGTGAGAGAGGTTGCTGTCCCTTTAGAGCAGTTGTGCTGAGATAAAGGACGAAGGGGTTGGAGGCCCATCTGCCAGCTTACTCAGAATAGCAACATATTGGATGGGATATCTTCTATTTGGCCAGCAGAATTGACTCAGCAAAATGGTTAGTTCTCTGTTAAATACAATGTGTTGATGGTTTGTTTCACAAACAGTAATGTTGGGTATATATATATATATATATATATATATATATATATATATATATATATATATATATATATATATCATGCTAAGTAGGAAGCCTTCCCAGCTATCATGCTAAGTAGGAAGCCTTCCCAGCTATCATGCTAAGTAGGAAGCCTTCCAATCTATCATGCTAAGAAGGAAGCCTTCCGAGCTATCATGCCAAGTAGGAAGCCTTCCCAGCTATCATGCTAAGTAGGAAGCCTTCCCAGCTATCATGCTAAGTAGGAAGCCTTCCCAGCTATCATGCTAAGTAGGAAGCCTTCCTAGCTATCATGCTAAGTAGGAAGCCTTCCCAGCTATCATGCTAAGTAGGAAGCCTTCCCAGCTATCATGCTAAGTAGGAAGCCTTCCTAGCTATCATACTAAGTAGGAAGCCTTCCCAGCTATCATACGAAGTAGGAAGCCTTCCCAGCTATCATGCTAAGTAGGAAGCCTTCCCAGCTATCATGCTAAGTAGGAAGCCTTCCCAGCTATCATGCTAAGTAGGAAGCCTTCCCAGCTATCATGCTAAGTAGGAAGCCTTCCCAGCTATCATGCTAAGTAGGAAGCCTTCCCAGCTATCATGCTAAGTAGGAAGCCTTCCCAGCTATCATGCTAAGTAGGAAGCCTTCCCAGCTATCTTGCTAAGAGTGTTTAAAGGAAGCTGCCCCAATTGTAGATGCGATATGAAATTTTAGAATACTCTACATCAAAATTTACGTAAATAATGGGTTATATAATTATTAACAGCGGACTGGACTAGAATTGTATCTGTAATTTTATAACGGCAGTATTTAGGATTGTATATTTTACTCGTCCCATCCCTCCTCCGAAACCAGTAAGAAAATTCATATTAATACAACACAAAATTCAGATTCAACTATGCCAAACAATAAATAACGCAAAAACAAATAATTATTTTGATTACCCAAATAAATCTTTATCTTTGTTTTTGTTATGGAATATTAAAGTGAGATTTCAATTTTGTTATCCCATGTAGATCTTAAATTGTAGTATGGTAAAAGGGCCTGTTTGTCTCCCCTCCCAATCTACAAGTATTAGCTTTTACGGGGGGGGGCACCCCTCATCAGAATGATGAAGAGGCGGTGGCCTGAGTTGACACCAGTGGGGGGGGGGCTTTTAAAGAGGTTAGTACACGCCAACGGGTTGACTAACCACTTTGCTCATTTATATATAGGCATCTTTTAATTAATAATATATATGATACAATAAACAAAATAATATAATAGAAAGGTAAAAAGAAAACAATTACATATGATAGGTAATAGAGGTGTACAATTACACATTTCTATAATATATTAATAAAAAGAAAATAACAAAGAAAGTAAGAAGAAATAATTGAAAGAGCAACTATTGTACCCAGAGGTAACTAAGAATACAGCAACAGAAAAAGGAGCAAATAAACACGAGTTATCACCAAATGAAAGAGCAACTATTGTACCCAGGGAAAACTAAGAATACAGCAACAGAAAAAGGAGCAAATAAACACGAGTTATCACCAAATGAAAGAGCAACTATTGTACCAGGGGTAACTAAGAATACAGCAACAGAAAAAGGAGCAAATAAACACGAGTTATCACCAAATGAAAGAGCAACTATTGTAACCAGTCAAACTAAGAATACAGCAACAGTAGAATGAGCAAATAAACACGAGTTATCACCAAATGAAAGAGCAACTATTGTACCCAGGGGTAACTAAGAATACAGCAACAGAAAAAGGAGCAAATAAACACGAGTTATCACCAAATGAAAGAGCAACTATTGTAACCAGGGGTAACTAAGAATACAGCAACAGAAAAAGGAGCAAATAAACACGAGTTATCACCAAATGAATGAGCAACTATTGAACCAGGGGTAACTAAGAATACAGCAACAGTAAGATGAGCAAATAAACACGAGTTATCACCAAATGAAAGAGCAACTATTGTACCAGGGGTAACTAAGAATACAGCAACAGAAAAAGGAGCAAATAAACACGAGTTATCACCAAATGAAAGAGCAACTATTGTAACCAGGGGTAACTAAGAATACAGCAACAGAAAAAGGAGCAAATAAACACGAGTTATCACCAAATGAAAGAGCAACTATTGTAACCAGGGAAAACTAAGAATACAGCAACAGAAAAAGGAGCAAATAAACACGAGTTATCACCAAATGAAAGAGCAACTATTGTAACCAGGGAAAACTAAGAATACAGCAACAGAAAAAGGAGCAAATAAACACGAGTTATCACCAAATGAAAGAGCAACTATTGTAACCAGGGAAAACTAAGAATACAGCAACAGTAGAATGAGCAAATAAACACGAGTTATCACCAAATGAAAGAGCAACTATTGTAACCAGGGGTAACTAAGAATACAGCAACAGTAGAATGAGCAAATAAACACGAGTTATCACCAAATGAAAGAGCAACTATTGAACCAGGGGTAACTAAGAATACAGCAACAGTAGAATGAGCAAATAAACACGAGTTATCACCAAATGAAAGAGCAACTATTGTACCCAGGGGTAACTAAGAATACAGCAACAGAAAAAGGAGCAAATAAACACGAGTTATCACCAAATGAAAGAGCAACTATTGTACCCAGGGGTAACTAAGAATACAGCAACAGAAAAAGGAGCAAATAAACACGAGTTATCACCAAATGAAAGAGCAACTATTGTAACCAGGGGTAACTAAGAATACAGCAACAGTAGAATGAGCAAATAAACACGAGTTATCACCAAATGAAAGAGCAACTATTGAACCAGGGGTAACTAAGAATACAGCAACAGTAGAATGAGCAAATAAACACGAGTTATCACCAAATGAAAGAGCAACTATTGTACCAGGGGTAACTAAGAATACAGCAACAGAAAAAGGAGCAAATAAACACGAGTTATCACCAAATGAAAGAGCAACTATTGTAACCAGGGAAAACTAAGAATACAGCAACAGTAGAATGAGCAAATAAACACGAGTTATCACCAAATGAAAGAGCAACTATTGTAACCAGGGAAAACTAAGAATACAGCAACAGAAAAAGGAGCAAATAAACACGAGTTATCACCAAATGAAAGAGCAACTATTGTAACCAGGGGTAACTAAGAATACAGCAACAGAAAAAGGAGCAAATAAACACGAGTTATCACCAAATGAATGAGCAACTATTGAACCAGGGGTAACTAAGAATACAGCAACAGAAAAAGGAGCAAATAAACACGAGTTATCACCAAATGAAAGAGCAACTATTGTACCCAGAGGTAACTAAGAATACAGCAACAGAAAAAGGAGCAAATAAACACGAGTTATCACCAAATGAAAGAGCAACTATTGTACCCAGGGGTAACTAAGAATACAGCAACAGTAGAATGAGCAAATAAACACGAGTTATCACCAAATGAAAGAGCAACTATTGTAACCAGGGGTAAATTAAAAAAATAAATTATCTAATAAATTGAACTATAACCCAAAAATTTGATTTTCGACCATCCTAATTTAGAAGTATTAATTTCAATTATAACAATTGGTCAAATTAGAACTATTTTAATAAAAGTTAAAAATAATGAAGTAGATAAATCAATTATTTGAACAAAGTTTGTAAAAACGTTGCAGATGTTTTGAGAGTGACTATCAGCCAGGTAGGTGGAGCCAATAACAGGCTTCAACTTAATATATCTGAAAATCTATCTATATGATAAAACACATCTACTCAACGCAGTAAAACCTAGGAAAAGTTAAAATCATAAGTAAACATTACTTTGATCTCTTTAAAAAGTAGCTATAAATGAAACTGAACTAATTACTTAAACTATGTTGGTATATGGGATAAAGATATTCATTTGATAATAGGTATTGTAGAAGGTATTGTTGGGGAACAAGATGCCGCTGTTTGGACAGCTCAGCCGTCACAACATCTTCACCATAGCTTCATTGTATCTCTTCAAAAGGCATTCTCTCCAGTTTTTTGGCCCTTTTCCTCCCAGTCCCCATTTTCCGCTCCCTTGACCCCATTATCCCTACTCAAAGCGAGGACCACCTTCCTATACTACCATCGGCTATAATTTGATTAACTTGAATAGGTATTAAGGGATTTTATATAAACATTGTCTGTAATCTTCTCATTCCAACAGCTGTAATCCCTGACTAGGACTGTTCATCTTTGAGGATAACCGTCATCTCTATCAATGGAGCAGGAGCTGAGTCATCTAGATCGTGGCTCCTCTACAGCCCATTCTACCAGCATCGGATGCTGCTAGCATGGGCTATATCCAATGGAGCAGGAGCTGAGTCATCTAGATCGTGGCTCCTCTACAGCCCATTCTACCAGCATCGGATGCTGCTAGCATGGGCTATATCCAATGGAGCAGGAGCTGAGTCATCTAGATCGTGGCTCCTCTACAGCCCATTCTACCAGCATCGGATGCTGCTAGCATGGCCTATATCCAATGGAGCAGGAGCTGAGTCATCTGGATCGTGGCTCCTCTAGAGCCCATTCTACCAGCATCGGATGCTGCTCGCATGGCCTATATCCAATGGAGCAGGAGCTGAGTCATCTAGATCGTGGCTCCTCTACAGCCCATTCTACCAGCATCGGATGCTGCTAGCATGGCCTATATCCAATGGAGCAGGAGCTGAGTCATCTAGACCGTGGCTCCTCTACAGCCCATTCCAGTATCGGATGCTGCTCGCATGGGCTATATCCAATGGAGCAGGAGCTGAGTCATCTGGATCGTGGCTCCTCTACAGCTCATTCTACCAGCATCGGATGCTGCTAGCATGTTCTATATCCAATGGAGCAGGAGCTGAGTCATCTAGATCGTGGCTCCTCTAGAGCCCATTCTACCAGCATCGGATGCTGCTCGCATGGCCTATATCCAATGGAGCAGGAGCTGAGTCATCTGGATCGTGGCTCCTCTACAGCTCATTCTACCAGCATCGGATGCTGCTCGCATGGGCTATATCCAATGGAGCAGGAGCTGAGTCATCTAGATCGTGGCTCCTCTACGGCCCATTCTACCAGCATCGGATGCTGCTCGCATGGGCTATATCCAATGGAGCAGGAGCTGAGTCATCTGGATCGTGGCTCCTCTAGAGCCCATTCTACCAGCATCGGATGCTGCTCGCATGGGCTATATCCAATGGAGCAGGAGCTGAGTCATCTGGATCGTGGCTCCTCTAGAGCCCATTCTACCAGCATCGGATGCTGCTCGCATGGGCTATATCCAATGGAGCAGGAGCTGAGTCATCTGGATCGTGGCTCCTCTACGGCCCATTCTACCAGCATCGGATGCTGCTCGCATGGCCTATATCCAATGGAGCAAGAGCTGAGTCATCTAGATCGTGGCTCCTCTACAGCCCATTCTACCAGCATCGGATGCTGCTCGCATGGCCTATATCCAATGGAGCAGGAGCTGAGTCATCTAGATCGTGGCTCCTCTACGGCCCATTCTACCAGCATCGGATGCTGCTAGCATGGGCTATATCCAATGGAGCAGAAGCTGAGTCATCTAGATCCTGGCTCCACTACAGCCCATTCTACCAGCATCGGATGCTGCTAGCATGGGCTATATCCAATGGAGCAGGATGCTGCTAGCATGGGCTATATCCAATGGAGCAGGAGCTGAGTCATCTAGATCGTGGCTCCTCTACGGCCCATTCTACCAGCATCGGATGCTGCTAGCATGGGCTATATCCAATGGAGCAGGATGCTGCTAGCATGGGCTATATCCAATGGAGCAGGATGCTGCTAGCATGGCCTATATCCAATGGAGCAGGATGCTGCTAGCATGGGCTATATCCAATGGAGCAGGATGCTGCTAGCATGGGCTATATCCAATGGAGCAGGATGCTGCTAGCATGGGCTATATCCAATGGAGCAGGATGCTGCTAGCATGGCCTATATCCAATGGAGCAGGAGCTGCTAGCATGGGCTATATCCAATGGAGCAGGATGCTGCTAGCATGGGCTATATCCAATGGAGCAGGAGCTGAGTCATCTGGATCGTGGCTCCTCTACGGCCCATTCTACCAGCATCGGATGCTGCTCGCATGGCCTATATCCAATGGAGCAGGATGCTGCTAGCATGGGCTATATACAATGGAGCAGGATGCTGCTAGCATGGGCTATATCCAATGGAGCAGGAGCTGAGTCATCTAGACCGTGGCTCCTCTACAGCCCATTCTACCAGCATCGGATGCTGATAGAATGGCTATATCCAATGGAGCAGGATGCTGCTAGCATGGGCTATATCCAATGGAGCAGGATGCTGCTAGCATGGGCTATATCCAATGGAGCAGGATGCTGCTAGCATGGGCTATATCCAATGGAGCAGGATGCTGCTAGCATGGGCTATATCCAATGGAGCAGGATGCTGCTAGCATGGGCTATATCCAATGGAGCAGGATGCTGCTAGCATGGCCTATATCCAATGGAGCAGGATGCTGCTCGCATGGCCTATATCCAATGGAGCAGGATGCTGCTAGCATGGGCTATATCCAATGGAGCAGGAGCTGAGTCATCTGGATCGTGGCTCCTCTACGGCCCATTCTACCAGCATCGGATGCTGCTCGCATGGCCTATATCCAATGGAGCAGGATGCTGCTAGCATGGGCTATATCCAATGGAGCAGGTTGCTGCTAGCATGGGCTATATCCAATGGACCAGGATGCTGCTAGCATGGGCTATATCCAATGGAGCAGGAGCTGAGTCATCTGGATCGTGGCTCCTCTACAGCCCATTCTACCAGCATCGGATGCTGCTCGCATGGCCTATATCCAATGGAGCAGGAGCTGAGTCATCTGGATCGTGGCTCCTCTACGGCCTATTCTACCAGCATCGGATGCTGCTCGCATGGCCTATAACCAATGGAGCAGGATGCTGCTAGCATGGGCTATATCCAATGGAGCAGGAGCTGAGTCATCTAGATCGTGGCGGCGCTACGGCCCATTCTACCAGCATGGGATGCTGCTAGCATGGCCTATATCCAATGGAGCAGGATGCTGCTAGCATGGGCTATATCCAATGGAGCAGGATGCTGCTAGCATGGGCTATATCCAATGGAGCAGGAGCTGAGTCATCTAGATCGTGGCTCCTCTACGGCCCATTCTACCAGCATCGGATGCTGCTCGCATGGCCTATATCCAATGGAGCAGGAGCTGCTAGCATGGGCTATATCCAATGGAGCAGGAGCTGCTAGCATGGGCTATATCCAATGGAGCAGGATGCTGCTAGCATGGGCTATATCCAATGGAGCAGGATGCTGCTAGCATGGGCTATATCCAATGGAGCAGGAGCTGAGTCATCTAGATCGTGGCTCCTCTACGGCCCATTCTACCAGCATGGGATGCTGCTCGCATGGCCTATATCCAATGGAGCAGGAGCTGAGTCATCTGGATCGTGGCTCCTCTACAGCCCATTCTACCAGCATCGGATGCTGCTCGCATGGCCTATATCCAATGGAGCAGGAGCTGAGTCATCTGGATCGTGGCTCCTCTACAGCCCATTCTACCAGCATCGGATGCTGCTCGCATGGCCTATATCCAATGGAGCAGGAGCTGAGTCATCTGGATCGTGGCTCCTCTACAGCCCATTCTACCAGCATCGGATGCTGCTCACATGGCCTATATCCAATGGAGCAGGAGCTGTGTCATCTAGATCGTGGCTCCTCTACGGCCCATTCTACCAGCATCGGATGCTGCTCGCATGGCCTATATCCAATGGAGCAGGAGCTGAGTCATCTGGATCGTGGCTCCTCTACAGCCCATTCTACCAGCATCGGATGCTGCTCGCATGGCCTATATCCAATGGAGCAGGAGCTGCTAGCATGGGCTATATCCAATGGAGCAGGAGCTGCGTCCACTAGATCGTGGCTCCTCTACCGCCCCTTCTCCCAGCATCGGATGCTGAGAGCATTGGCTATATCCAATGGAGCAGGATGCTGCTAGCATGGCTATATCCAATGGAGCAGGAGCTGAGTCATCTAGATCGTGGCTCCTCTACGGCCCATTCTACCAGCATCGGATGCTGCTAGCATGGGCCTATATCCAATGGAGCAGGAGCTGAGTCATCTAGATCCTGGCTCCTCTAGAGCCCATTCTACCAGCATCGGATGCTGCTCGCATGGCCTATATCCAATGGAGCAGGATGCTGCTAGCATGGGCTATATCCAATGGAGCAGGAGCTGAGTCATCTAGATCGTGGCTCCTCTACGGCCCATTCTACCAGCATCGGATGCTGCTCGCATGGCCTATATCCAATGGAGCAGGATGCTGCTAGCATGGGCTATATCCAATGGAGCAGGAGCTGAGACATCTAGATCGTGGCTCCTCTACGGCCCATTCTACCAGCATCGGATGCTGCTCGCATGGCCTATATCCAATGGAGCAGGAGCTGCTAGCATGGGCTATATCCAATGGAGCAGGAGCTGCTAGCATGGGCTATATCCAATGGAGCAGGAGCTGCTAGCATGGGCTATATCCAATGGAGCAGGATGCTGCTAGCATGGGCTATATCCAATGGAGCAGGATGCTGCTAGCATGGGCTATATGCAATGGAGCAGGAGCTGCTAGCATGGGCTATATCCAATGGAGCAGGATGCTGCTAGCATGGGCTATATCCAATGGAGCAGGAGCTGAGTCATCTGGATCGTGGCTCCTCTACGGCCCATTCTACCAGCATCGGATGCTGCTCGCATGGCCTATATCCAATGGAGCAGGATGCTGCTAGCATGGGCTATATCCAATGGAGCAGGAGCTGAGTCATCTGGATCGTGGCTCCTCTACGGCCCATTCTACCAGCATCGGATGCTGCTCGCATGGCCTATATCCAATGGAGCAGGATGCTGCTAGCATGGGCTATATACAATGGAGCAGGATGCTGCTAGCATGGGCTATATCCAATGGAGCAGGTTGCTGCTAGCATGGGCTATATCCAATGGAGCAGGTTGCTGCTAGCATGGGCTATATCCAATGGACCAGGATGCTGCTAGCATGGGCTATATCCAATGGAGCAGGAGCTGAGTCATCTGGATCGTGGCTCCTCTACAGCCCATTCTACCAGCATCGGATGCTGCTCGCATGGCCTATATCCAATGGAGCAGGAGCTGAGTCATCTAGATCGTGGCTCCTCTACGGCCCATTCTACCAGCATCGGATGCTGCTCGCATGGCCTATATCCAATGGAGCAGGATGCTGCTAGCATGGGCTATATCCAATGGAGCAGGAGCTGAGTCATCTGGATCGTGGCTCCTCTACGGCCCATTCTACCAGCATCGGATGCTGCTCGCATGGCCTATATCCAATGGAGCAGGATGCTGCTAGCATGGGCTATATACAATGGAGCAGGATGCTGCTAGCATGGGCTATATCCAATGGAGCAGGTTGCTGCTAGCAAGGGCTATATCCAATGGACCAGGATGCTGCTAGCATGGGCTATATCCAATGGACCAGGATGCTGCTAGCATGGGCTATATCCAATGGAGCAGGAGCTGAGTCATCTGGATCGTGGCTCCTCTACAGCCCATTCTACCAGCATCGGATGCTGCTCGCATGGCCTATATCCAATGGAGCAGGAGCTGAGTCATCTAGATCGTGGCTCCTCTACGGCCCATTCTACCAGCATCGGATGCTGCTCGCATGGCCTATATCCAATGGAGCAGGATGCTGCTAGCATGGGCTATATCCAATGGAGCAGGAGCTGAGACATCTAGATCGTGGCTCCTCTACGGCCCATTCTACCAGCATCGGATGCTGCTCGCATGGCCTATATCCAATGGAGCAGGATGCTGCTAGCATTGGCTATATCCAATGGAGCAGGATGCTGCTAGCATGGGCTATATCCAATGGAGCAGGATGCTGCTAGCATGGGCTATATCCAATGGAGCAGGATGCTGCTAGCATGGGCTATATCCAATGGAGCAGGATGCTGCTAGCATGGGCTATATCCAATGGAGCAGGAGCTGAGTCATCTAGATCGTGGCTCCTCTACGGCCCATTCTACCAGCATCGGATGCTGCTCGCATGGCCTATATCCAATGGAGCAGGATGCTGCTAGCATGGGCTATATCCAATGGAGCAGGAGCTGCTAGCATGGGCTATATCCAATGGAGCAGGATGCTGCTAGCATGGGCTATATCCAATGGAGCAGGATGCTGCTAGCATGGGCTATATCCAATGGAGCAGGAGCTGAGTCATCTAGATCGTGGCTCCTCTACGGCCCATTCTACCAGCATCGGATGCTGCTCGCATGGCCTATATCCAATGGAGCAGGAGCTGAGTCATCTGGATCGTGGCTCCTCTACTGCCCATTCTACCATCATCGGATGCTGCTCGCATGGCCTATATCCAATGGAGCAGGAGCTGAGTCATCTGGATCGTGGCTCCTTTACAGCCCATTCTACCAGCATCGGATGCTGCTCACATGGCCTATATCCAATGGAGCAGGAGCTGAGTCATCTAGATCGTGGCTCCTCTACGGCCCATTCTACCAGCATCGGATGCTGCTCGCATGGCCTATATCCAATGGAGCAGGAGCTGAGTCATCTGGATCGTGGCTCCTCTACAGCCCATTCTACCAGCATCGGATGCTGCTCGCATGGCCTATATCCAATGGAGCAGGAGCTGAGTCATCTAGATCGTGGCTCCTCTACGGCCCATTCTACCAGCATCGGATGCTGCTCGCATGGCCTATATCCAATGGAGCAGGATGCTGCTAGCATGGGCTATATCCAATGGAGCAGGAGCTGAGTCATCTAGATCGTGGCTCCTCTACGGCCCATTCTACCAGCATCGGATGCTGCTCGCATGGCCTATATCCAATGGAGCAGGATGCTGCTAGCATGGGCTATATCCAATGGAGCAGGATGCTGCTAGCATGGGCTATATCCAATGGAGCAGGAGCTGAGTCATCTAGATCGTGGCTCCTCTACGGCCCATTCTACCAGCATCGGATGCTGCTCGCATGGCCTATATCCAATGGAGCAGGAGCTGCTAGCATGGGCTATATCCAATGGAGCAGGAGCTGCTAGCATGGGCTATATCCAATGGAGCAGGATGCTGCTAGCATGGGCTATATCCAATGGAGCAGGATGCTGCTAGCATGGGCTATATCCAATGGAGCAGGAGCTGAGTCATCTAGATCGTGGCTCCTCTACGGCCCATTCTACCAGCATCGGATGCTGCTCGCATGGCCTATATCCAATGGAGCAGGAGCTGAGTCATCTGGATCGTGGCTCCTCTACAGCCCATTCTACCAGCATCGGATGCTGCTCGCATGGCCTATATCCAATGGAGCAGGAGCTGAGTCATCTGGATCGTGGCTCCTCTACAGCCCATTCTACCAGCATCGGATGCTGCTCACATGGCCTATATCCAATGGAGCAGGAGCTGAGTCATCTAGATCGTGGCTCCTCTACGGCCCATTCTACCAGCATCGGATGCTGCTCGCATGGCCTATATCCAATGGAGCAGGAGCTGAGTCATCTGGATCGTGGCTCCTCTACAGCCCATTCTACCAGCATCGGATGCTGCTCGCATGGCCTATATCCAATGGAGCAGGAGCTGAGTCATCTAGATCGTGGCTCCTCTACGGCCCATTCTACCAGCATCGGATGCTGCTCGCATGGCCTATATCCAATGGAGCAGGATGCTGCTAGCATGGGCTATATCCAATGGAGCAGGAGCTGAGTCATCTAGATCGTGGCTCCTCTACGGCCCATTCTACCAGCATCGGATGCTGCTCGCATGGCCTATATCCAATGGAGCAGGATGCTGCTAGCATGGGCTATATCCAATGGAGCAGGAGCTGAGACATCTAGATCGTGGCTCCTCTACGGCCCATTCTACCAGCATCGGATGCTGCTCGCATGGCCTATATCCAATGGAGCAGGAGCTGCTAGCATGGGCTATATCCAATGGAGCAGGAGCTGCTAGCATGGGCTATATCCAATGGAGCAGGATGCTGCTAGCATGGGCTATATCCAATGGAGCAGGAGCTGAGTCATCTAGATCGTTGCTCCTCTACGGCCCATTCTACCAGCATCGGATGCTGCTCGCATGGCCTATATCCAATGGAGCAGGAGCTGAGTCATCTGGATCGTGGCTCCTCTACAGTCCATTCTACCAGCATCGGATGCTCTAGCATGGGCTATATCCAATGGAGCAGGAGCTGAGTCATCTGGATCGTGGCTCCTCTACAGCTCATTCTACCAGCATCGGATGCTGCTCGCATGGGCTATATCCAATGGAGCAGGAGCTGAGTCATATGGGTCGTGGCTCCTCTACATTCTACCAGCATCGGATGCTGCTCGCATGGCCTATATCCAATGGAGCAGGAGCTGAGTCATCTGGGCTCCTCTACAGCCCATTCTACCAAGCATCGGGATGCTGCTAGCATGGGCTATATCCAATGGAGAGGAAGCTGAGTCATCTAGATCGTGGCTCCTCTACGGCCCATTCTACCAGCATCGGATGATGCAAGCATGGACTAAAACGAAAGGAGGAGGATGCTGCTAGCATGGGCTATATCCAATGGAGCAGGAGCTGAGCTAGAGCATGGCCTCTACACCATTCTACCAGCATCGGATGCTGCTAGCATGGGCTATATCCAATGGAGCAGGATGCTGCTAGCATGGGCTATATCCAATGGAGCAGGATGCTGCTAGCATGGGCTATATCCAATGGAGCAGGATGCTGCTAGCATGGGCTATATCCAATGGAGCAGGATGCTGCTAGCATGGCCTATATCCAATGGAGCAGGATGCTGCTAGCATGGGCTATATCCAATGGAGCAGGATGCTGCTAGCATGGGCTATATCCAATGGAGCGGGATGCTGCTAGCATGGGCCTATATCCAATGGAGCAGGATGCTGCTAGCATGGGCTATATCCAATGGAGCAGGATGCTGCTAGCATGGGCTATATCCAATGGAGCAGGAGCTGAGTCATCTAGATCGTGGCTCCTCTACGGCCCATTCTACCAGCATCGGATGCTGCTCGCATGGCCTATATCCAATGGAGCAGGATGCTGCTAGCATGGGCTATATCCAATGGAGCAGGATGCTGCTAGCATGGCCTATATCCAATGGAGCAGGATGCTGCTAGCATGGGCTATATCCAATGGAGCAGGAGCTGAGTCATCTGGATTGTGGCTCCTCTACAGCCCATTCTACCAAGCATCGGATGCTGCTTCGCATGGCCTATATCCAATGGAGCAGGAGCTGAGTCATCTAGATCGTGTCTCCTCTTCGGCACTTTCTTGCAGGCTCTGATGCTGCTAGCATGGCCTATATCCAATGGAGCAGGATGCTGCTAGCATGGGCTATATCCAATGGAGCAGGAGCTGAGACATCTAGATCGTGGCTCCTTTACGGCCCATTCTACCAGCATCGGATGCTGCTCGCATGGCCTATATCCAATGGAGCAGGATGCTGCTAGCATGGGCTATATCCAATGGAGCAGGAGCTGCTAGCATGGGCTATATCCAATGGAGCAGGATGCTGCTAGCATGGGCTATATCCAATGGAGCAGGATGCTGCTAGCATGGGCTATATCCAATGGAGCAGGAGCTGAGTCATCTAGACCGTGGCTCCTCTACAGCCCATTCTACCAGCATCGGATGCTGCTAGCATGGGCTATATCCAATGGAGCAGGAGCTGAGTCATCTAGATCGTGGCTCCTCTACAGCCCATTCTACCAGCATCGGATGCTGCTAGCATGGGCTATATCCAATGGAGCAGGAGCTGAGTCATCTAGATCGTGGCTCCTCTACGGCCCATTCTACCAGCATCGGATGCTGCTAGCATGGGCTATATCCAATGGAGCAGGAGCTGAGCATGGGCTATATCGTGGCTCCTCTACAGGGCTATTCTACCAGCAGGATGCTGCTAGCATGGGCTATATCCAATGGAGCAGGAGCTGCTAGCATGGCTATATCGTGGCTCCTGCTACATGCCCATTCTACCAGCAGGATGCTGCTAGCATGGGCTATATCCAATGGAGCAGGAGCTGAGACATCTAGATCGTGGCTCCTCTACGGCCCATTCTACCAGCATCGGATGCTGCTCGCATGGCCTATATCCAATGGAGCAGGATGCTGCTAGCATGGGCTATATCCAATGGAGCAGGATGCTGCTAGCATGGGCTATATCCAATGGAGCAGGATGCTGCTAGATCGTGGCTCCTCTACGGCCCATTCTACCAGCAGGATGCTGCTAGCATGGGCTATATCCAATGGAGCAGGATGCTGCTAGATCGTGGCTCCTCTACGGCCCATTCTACCAGCATCGGATGCTGCTAGCATGGGCTATATCCAATGGAGCAGGATGCTGCTAGCATGGGCTATATCCAATGGAGCAGGATGCTGCTAGCATGGGCTATATCCAATGGAGCAGGATGCTGCTAGCATGGGCTATATCCAATGGAGCAGGATGCTGCTAGCATGGGCTATATCCAATGGAGCAGGATGCTGCTAGCATGGGCTATATCCAATGGAGCAGGATGCTGCTAGCATGGGCTATATCCAATGGAGCAGGATGCTGCTAGCATGGGCTATATCCAATGGAGCAGGATGCTGCTAGCATGGGCTATATCCAATGGAGCAGGAGCTGCTAGCATGGGCTATATCCAATGGAGCAGGATGCTGCTAGCATGGGCTATATCCAATGGAGCAGGATGCTGCTAGCATGGGCTATATCCAATGGAGCAGGAGCTGCTAGCATGGGCTATATCCAATGGAGCAGGAGCTGCTAGCATGGGCTATATCCAATGGAGCAGGATGCTGCTAGCATGGGCTATATCCAATGGAGCAGGATGGTGCAACTATCTGGCATCATTCGTAAGGCAGCTGACCAATAATGACGTAGCCCTGTTTCCGAGGGATCATCTCCACCTGCAAGAGAAGACTAGCCTTGAGATGGAACACTGAGGGTGATTCCAGCGACATTTTGACGGTAATAAAAATAATAGGAAAAGAATAAAGTCATATTTGAGTTGACATGGTACTGTCGAAATTGAATTGATATTAATAATTGCTATATATTGCTAATATGCTGACGTAATAATGAAGTGATAAGGTGTTATTTGTTGACGAGTCGCATACTGTTGGTTATAGTTGTGCTAATAGTAGCGGATAAGAAGTTAGGAGCAGATGTGATTTGTGGTGTGCGGTGGAAGGCTTTGATGTAGCAGGATGGAATCCCCAATAGCTGCTCTTTCATCTCGCCGCCGGATAAAGATATATATATTCGAGGCTAAGTCGAGTCAAAGGACCACCCGAGGGATTTGCCCCTGACAAAGTGGCTTTGTGTCAAATTGTATTTCCACCCCTGCCTCCGAATATCATCCTGCATATACATACATATATACCCCCAGATAGGGCTCTATTCGCCCCCCCCCACCCTCTCTCTCTCTCTCTCTCTCTCTCTCTCTCTCTCTCTCTCTCTCACTCTCTCTCTCTCTCACACACACTCACACACACAAAGACACACGCACACACTTCTTCAATTTCTACGTGCTGTTATTCTGTGCTCATTACTCAACTAAATACTTTACAAGCTGATTAGATGGTAAGTATAATTTGACTCTGCTTCGGGGCGATATTCTCTGCCTGACTTTAGCTCATATAGTATGAAGGTAGTAGAATCTGAACAATAATTATTGCCTGGAGTAAAAGCTGAAGCTGAACAGCATTCGAGATGACAATATTTGTAATCTAATGAAATGTCATTTTACTTCTTCCACGAAGCATTTTCTGTTTCCATTGCAGACAAATGTTATGTATTTCTTCTATTCGTGATTCTTTAGAAAGAATTATATATATATATATATATATACTAGCGGACCCGGCAGACGTTGTCCTGCATGATATATCAAGCGATTAGGATATTAAATTTAATAATATTATGTTTAAAAGAAATCTTCTTTTAATAACGCAAAAAACGACATTTGTTATGTGCAAGTTTGCATAAAAACAAATAGTAAATAAAATATAATAAAATAAAATATAAAAAAGCTAAGGAAAACTGAGAGAAGGAAAAGAAGACGTTTTAGTTCTAAGATTATCTGGTAGAATCAACGTACACGTCCTTAAAAACAAACAGTTGTAGACCAATAATTGAAATAAATCAAAACCCTCAACAATACTAATGCAAATACATAAATATAAATAAAGAAAATAAAATAATTGAAACATTCAAATCAATGTAAAATAAATTTGGACAATAAATAACAATGTCTGAAATTGAAAACTTCTCGCAGCTGAAAACATCTTTATTTAGATGACATACTTAAACTCTAAGGACATACATAAGATAAACATATTAATATTTCATTATATTTCCAATAACCTCGCCCTTCGACCGGAGACCTGCTCCATCTTCCGGGCCGATCTGTGGCGCTAAACCATCCGGGGCGTCACCCGAACGCGTATTTAAAAATTCAATCAAATCGGTCCATCCGTCTAGGAGGAGTTCAGTGACATACACACGTACGCTAGAATTATATATATAAAGATAGAGGTGTATTAGCCTGTTAACACTCTAGCGGTCGCAATTTTCGCCTGATCGTTACCAAACTCCGTATTTAAACGTTTTACGTTAAAAGACGGATCATGTTCTTCAACGGCTGGAATCGCATCATCGGGAGAGGGGATTTAGAGGGGAGGTTTTTGGAAAATTCGAAATATCTCCGTTAGTTTGTGTCGGATCGAAATTCTGTATATAGCCAATCTTTTTGCAAATTAAAAGATCTATAAACGTTGTCATGTGCATATTTTCACTGTCTCTAATATTAACCGAGATATAGGCGTTTTTTAGTTTTCGGCCTTCAGTAAACCCCCACTCCCGTGCGAACCTAAAAAATTCAATGTAGCTTATAATCACGGAAGAACTAATGCTATTTCACATACCGAGTTTTGTTAAGTCCGGTTCAATCGTTGGCGCCCAAGAATATTGTTGGCCCCCATCTTACTTTTTTAGTGTATATGAGTTATAGACGTTAAGTTTGTTTATTTGAATTTGGTCAAATAACATGGCGGTCATCAATGCCCAACACTTGAGACCGTATTTGAGTTCCCCGATCATGAGAAGTCTCAGCACGCTTGGCCGACATCGTATGTAAATTATTTCAATCCTCTGCCCTTCCTTCCCATTTTATTTTTTTTTTGGTAAGGGGGGGGGGGTTCTCGGCGTATGCCTTTAAATCTACGTACCGGTATCACAGAATCCAATTCCACTTATTAAGACTGAATACATTTTCAAACAAGCTATTTTAATAAATACCAAGAAGAATTATTATGCTATTATTTATTAGACTAAACCTATGGACTACAAAAAAAAAACAAAAAAAAAACACCTACATTTCTAATTAACTATTAAGTAACAGCATTGAACCAAACTTAACGCTCATTAAGAAAAAAAAAACAACATTAAAATCACAACTATTAAAATAACAACAAAGTTAGAACTATAAAAATAAATATTAAAATTAAATCCATAAAAATAAAGAGCTGAAACAGCCAAAGGCCATGTGACAAGAATGAATTGTACTTGCCGTTGGAAGGTTGAACTGGGGGTGAATCCAAGGCTGGATAGACCATTTCAGAGCTGAAACAGCCAAAGGCCATGTGACAAGAATGAATTGTACTTGCCGTTGGAAGGTTGAACTGGGGGTGAATCCAAGGCTGGATAGACCATTTCAGAGCTGAAACAGCCAAAGGCCATGTGACAAGAATGAATCGTACTCGCCGTTGGAAGGTTGAACTGGGGGTGAATCCAAGGCTGGATAGACCATTTCAGAGCTGAAACAGCCAAAGGCCATGTGACAAGAATGAATTGTACTCGCCGTTGGAAGGTTGAACTGGGGGTGAATCCAAGGCTGGATAGACCATTTCAGAGCTGAAACAGCCAAAGGCCATGTGACAAGAATGAATTGTACTTGCCGTTGGAAGGTTGAACTGGGGGTGAATCCAAGGCTGGATAGACCATTTCAGAGCTGAAACAGCCAAAGGCCATGTCACAAGAATGAATTGTACTTGCCGTTGGAAGGTTGAACTGGGGGTGAATCCAAGGCTGGATAGACCATTTCAGAGCTGAAACAGCCAAAGGCCATGTGACAAGAATGAATTGTACTTGCCGTTGGAAGGTTGAACTGGGGGTGAATCCAAGGCTGGATAGACCATTTCAGAGCTGAAACAGCCAAAGGCCATGTGACAAGAATGAATTGTACTTGCCGTTGGAAGGTTGAACTGGGGGTGAATCCAAGGCTGGATAGACCATTTCAGAGCTGAAACAGCCAAAAGCCATGTGACAAGAATGAATCGTACTCGCCGTTGGAAGGTTGAACTGGGGGTGAATCCAAGGCTGGATAGACCATTTCAGAGCTGAAACAGCCAAAGGCCATGTGACAAGAATGAATTGTACTTGCCGTTGGAAGGTTGAACTGGGGGTGAATCCAAGGCTGGATAGACCATTTCAGAGCTGAAACAGCCAAATGCCATGTGACAAGAATGAATTGTACTTGCCGTTGGAAGGTTGAACTGGGGGTGAATCCAAGGCTGGACAGACGATTTCAGAGCAGAACCAGCCAAAGGCCATGTGACAAGAATGAATTGTACTTGCCGTTGGAAGGTTGAACTGGGGGTGAATCCAAGGCTGGATAGACCATTTCAGAGCTGAAACAGCCAAAGGCCATGTGACAAGAATGAATTGTACTTGCCGTTGGAAGGTTGAACTGGGGGTGAATCCAAGGCTGGATAGACCATTTCAGAGCTGAAACAGCCAAAAGCCATGTGACAAGAATGAATCGTACTCGCCGTTGGAAGGTTGAACTGGGGGTGAATCCAAGGCTGGAAAGACCATTTCAGAGCTGAAACAGCCAAAGGCCATGTGACAAGAATGAATTGTACTCGCCGTTGGAAGGTTGAACTGGGGGTGAATCCAAGGCTGGAAAGACCATTTCAGAGCTGAAACAGCCAAAAGCCATGTGACAAGAATGAATCGTACTCGCCGTTGGAAGGTTGAACTGGGGGTGAATCCAAGGCTGGATAGACCATTTCAGAGCTGAAACAGCCAAAAGCCATGTGACAAGAATGAATCGTACTCGCCGTTGGAAGGTTGAACTGGGGGTGAATCCAAGGCTGGAAAGACCATTTCAGAGCTGAAACAGCCAAAGGCCATGTGACAAGAATGAATTGTACTTGCCGTTGGAAGGTTGAACTGGGGGTGAATCCAAGGCTGGATAGACCATTTCAGAGCTGAAACAGCCAAAGGCCATGTCACAAGAATGAATTGTACTTGCCGTTGGAAGGTTGAACTGGGGGTGAATCCAAGGCTGGATAGACCATTTCAGAGCTGAAACAGCCAAAGGCCATGTGACAAGAATGAATTGTACTCGCCGTTGGAAGGTTGAACTGGGGGTGAATCCAAGGCTGGATAGACCATTTCAGAGCTGAAACAGCCAAAAGCCATGTGACAAGAATGAATCGTACTCGCCGTTGGAAGGTTGAACTGGGGGTGAATCCAAGGCTGGAAAGACCATTTCAGAGCTGAAACAGCCAAAGGCCATGTGACAAGAATGAATTGTACTTGCCGTTGGAAGGTTGAACTGGGGGTGAATCCAAGGCTGGATAGACCATTTCAGAGCTGAAACAGCCAAAAGCCATGTGACAAGAATGAATCGTACTCGCCGTTGGAAGGTTGAACTGGGGGTGAATCCAAGGCTGGAAAGACCATTTCAGAGCTGAAACAGCCAAAGGCCATGTGACAAGAATGAATTGTACTTGCCGTTGGAAGGTTGAACTGGGGGTGAATCCAAGGCTGGATAGACCATTTCAGATCTGAAACAGCCAAAAGCCATGTGACAAGAATGAATTGTACTCGCCGTTGGAAGGTTGAACTGGGGGTGAATCCAAGGCTGGATAGACCATTTCAGAGCTGAAACAGCCAAAGGCCATGTGACAAGAATGAATTGTACTCGCCGTTGGAAGGTTGAACTGGGGGTGAATCCAAGGCTGGATAGACCATTTCAGAGCTGAAACAGCCAAAGGCCATGTGACAAGAATGAATTGTACTTGACGGGGGAAGTTTGAACTGGGGGAGAATCCAAGGCTGGATAGACCATTTCAGAGCTGAAACAGCCAAAGGCCCTGTGGCAAGAAGGAATTGTACTTGCCGTTGGAAGATTGAACTGGGGGTGAATCCAAGGCTGGATAGACCATTTCAGAGCTGAAACAGCCAAAGGCCATGTGACAAGAATGAATTGTACTTGCCGTTGGAAGGTTGAACTGGGGGTGAATCCAAGGCTGGATAGACCATTTCAGAGCTGAAACAGCCAAAAGCCATGTGACAAGAATGAATTGTACTTGCCGTTGGAAGGTTGAACTGGGGGTGAATCCAAGGCTGGATAGACCATTTCAGAGATGAAACAGCCAAAAGCCATGTGACAAGAATGAATTGTACTTGCCGTTGGAAGGTTGAACTGTGGGTGACTCCAGGGCTGGATTGACCATTTGAGAGCTGAAACAGCCAAAAGCCATGTGACAAGAATGAATTGTACTTGCCGTTGGAAGGTTGAACTGGGGGTGAATCCAAGGCTGGATAGACCATTTCAGAGCTGAAACAGCCAAAAGCCATGTGACAAGAATGAATTGTACTTGCCGTTGGAAGGTTGAACTGGGGGTGAATCCAAGGCTGGATAGACCATTTCAGAGCTGAAACAGCCAAAGGCCATGTGACAAGAATGAATTGTACTCGCCGTTGGAAGGTTGAACTGGGGGTGAATCCAAGGCTGGATAGACCATTTCAGAGCTGAAACAGCCAAAGGCCATGTGACAAGAATGAATTGTACTTGCCGTTGGAAGGTTGAACTGGGGGTGAATCCAAGGCTGGATAGACCATTTCAGAGCTGAAACAGCCAAAGGCCATGTGACAAGAATGAATTGTACTCGCCGTTGGAAGGTTGAACTGGGGGTGAATCCAAGGCTGGATAGACCATTTCAGAGCTGAAACAGCCAAAGGCCATGTGACAAGAATGAATTGTACTCGCCGTTGGAAGGTTGAACTGGGGGTGAATCCAAGGCTGGATAGACCATTTCAGAGCTGAAACAGCCAAAGGCCATGTGACAAGAATGAATTGTACTTGCCGTTGGAAGGTTGAACTGGGGGTGAATCCAAGGCTGGATAGACCATTTCAGAGATGAAACAGCCAAAAGCCATGTGAGCTCTGCTCCATTAAACCAATCATTCAGTTGATATAGGTAATTACTGTCCGGGGAGCATTTTATTGTCTGCCGTCAATGGGTTAAGCAAGTATTTGCTCGGCCTAGATGATGTATTAGATTAGAAGGCCCAATGGTATTGTGGAGAGAAAGGACAGAGACCTGTTCGAGTCAATCAGAGCCATCCTGGCCCCGGGATTACCCCCGGGATGTATCCTTGGCAACCCTCCCTCCCTTCACACAATGTTATATAGCTTCCCCTCATATTAGGCCAATCGATAACAAGCCAAGCCACTAATGCACCTAAATGACACCAGGCAAATAACTATAGTTCTCCTAAAGATTATTACGTTATTAGTGCACATTTCACCTCCAAGTGTTTCATTGGCTCAATGTGTGTCTCCTTTACAAAGTGGCATTTCTAGATACAGACCGAATGGACAATATAGAATATTATTTATGGAACATTACTATTGCAATAAGATAGAAATGCAGTAAGGATTAAACCAGAATTGGGACCACTAGAGTGGTAAGTGACAAGTATATATAATTTTAATTGTACCTCATTTTCATCATCTAGAAAATATCATCGACGGACATTTGAGGAAATATTTACGAAAATCGCGTTATGAGTCTGAGCTGAATAGGTTTCGGAAGGAACGTAGCTGCAGCACTGTAGGATATGGTTAGCTCTGAAGGTAGGCTACATTTCGCCCATTTAAACCTACTTAAATAATTATTTATGCCATTTCAAAATTGTCCAATGGGACCAATTTCTCGGCCAGAGGACATTAGGAGGAGGCTATTGATATTGCTGGCGCCGGTTCTGACTCAGGGAGCAGCACAGTATACAATGTGGAACAAGGTCACTACATTCATATTTCTCCTTTCACATATCGTCAGATCATACCGAGGGCATCACCTACGCCCCGGACTTTATCTGTAAAACGGGGATACTCCATTAAGGAAATGGACAGTTTGAGAAGGTTATCAAGGTAGAAGGAAGGAGGCATTGTTGGTGTCTGTTGTCCCGGGGCAACAGGAAACCCAATCGACTAATTGGCACGTCTTATCTACAGCTGATCAACCTTTTCTAGGCGACTAAGGGTTTTATTTATTGAATTCGTTGGGGCTCAAGTTGGCCCGTGTCAGTTAAGGTGGTGCTAAACCTAGATTGGCGGGCTCGATTCCCGCCCTAGGCAAGAAAAATTTATTTAGGGACGAACTCATTAAATAAATTCCTTTGTCCCTCCATGGCTAGAAAAGGGTGGTAACCTGTAGATAGCCCTTCCCAATTAGCCTTAGTAGCACGAAGTAGACGTAACTAAACAAACAATAATAAATATTGAATTCGACACTAAATAAATGCCAATTGTTCAGTTGGCAATCAAACTAACGATTCTGGAAAATGCGATCAATGAGAGGAATAAGTCACTTAATAAAACTCAAGTTGTATCTATGTACTTCATTGAAATTGAATAAAAATCCGTAAATGGTTTCTCCTACTATATATGATAGTTCTCAATTGACTTTAATGTGAGGAGCCTCAAATGAATAGAAAAATATTAATATTGTAGAAGGCGTTATTTAGCGTTGGATAGTGTTAGATGGGGGAGTGAGGCGGGGCTCGGGGGCTAGAAGGACGAATAACTCGAGGCGGATAAAACTCGGCGGAGCTGCTCCGAGTTAAAAACTCAGTTGAACAAGTTCGCCGGCAACAGCCTTTAGCTACATCCTTACCCGGCCATGTTTTACACAACAGTCTCCATCTCCTACAACTTTTATAAAAACACATCCCTAAATATTTTCACTCTCAGAGGTATATATACACAAGGTATATACACAGGGCATTCCTTATATACACTCTTAGAATCCTCTCTCTACAAACGACATTACCATTTAGTAAAGTTTCCTAACTCACAATAGATTGCCAACAACAAGGTCCATTTGTATTATACATCTTCTTCAGATGTGACAAAGAGTCATGAATATGAAGGAAACTAATATGAAATGGCAATTAATGAAAGTGTGTGTTCCTGCTGATAACTGTAGATTCGCCGAACCATTCCTTCGAGTCAATACTCCTTTGAACTGAGAAGAGTAGGCGAATAATGTGGAAAGCCACTTCTAGAATAGCGCGGGAACCTTCCATCTCCCGCCCAAACATATCTTTCTAATATTATTGGATTATCTTCTTTAATCTTGTAATAACATCCTCCTTCTGCTCCATTCTCCTTTCGGCAATTGATATCCTTCTCCTTTTGATAAATATACATCTCTAGCCTGCTTCAGTTGTGGGTTCACCCGATTCGGGCAGAGGTTCCACAGGGCTATCTTGACTAAGCCCCAAGAAGATCACTGATTGGGAAGGCAGGAATAGAGACTAAATGAAACAGCTTTATTAGATTTGTCTAATGTGGAAAAGGAGTGATGGAGAGATAGCTCCTGCATTCCATATTGCCAAACAGCTTTATTAGATTTGTCTAATGTGGAAAAGGAGTCATGAAGAGATAGCTCCTGCATTCCATATTGCCAAACAGCTTTATTAGATTTGTCTAATGTGGAAAAGGAGTGATGAAGAGATAGCTCCTGCATTCCATATTGCCAAACAGCTTTATTAGATTTGTCTAATGTGGAAAAGGAGTGATGAAGAGATAGCTCCTGCATTCCATATTGCCAAACAGCTTTATTAGATTTGTCAAATGTGGAAAAGGAGTCATGAAGAGATAGCTCCTGCATTCCATATTGCCAAACAGCTTTATTAGATTTGTCTAATGTGGAAAAGGAGTGATGAAGAGATAGCTCCTGCATTCCATATTGCCAAACAGCTTTATTAGATTTGTCTAATGTGGAAAAGGAGTGATGAAGAGATAGCTCCTGCATTCCATATTGCCAAACAGCTTTATTAGATTTGTCTAATGTGGAAAAGGAGTCATGAAGAGATAGCTCCTGCATTCCATATTGCCAAACAGCTTTATTAGATTTGTCTAATGTGGAAAAGGAGTCATGAAGAGATAGCTCCTGCATTCCATATTGCCAAACAGCTTTATTAGATTTGTCTAATGTGGAAAAGGAGTCATGAAGAGATAGCTCCTGCATTCCATATTGCCAAACAGCTTTATTAGATTTGTCTAATGTGGAAAAGGAGTCATGAAGAGATAGCTCCTGCATTCCATATTGCCAAACAGCTTTATTAGATTTGTCTAATGTGGAAAAGGAGTGATGAAGAGATAGCTCCTGCATTCCATATTCCCAAACAGCTAAACAGAAAAATAAGCTCTCTCTCTCTCTCTATTCTCACTTATACATTGTATTATTCATAGAGATGTGCCTTAGCCATGCTTAGCGATACAACTCATAGTTACCATAAATTTGATTATTATAAAATCATAAAAGTTTAAATTCTTATCTAGTTTATTAGTGTATGCTGCGGTAAGGTATGCTAAATAACCTCATGTTAATACATTTCATCTTTAATTAAAGATGAAATTTGTTAATGGCTGAAATAGGATTTGTAGGAATGGGTTAGAACCGATCTTAAATACTCCATTCATTTGAGGCAGATCGAAATGTCCATATAATCGATCCTCCTGACAAATAAAATTGCTGACTTACACTTCTCTTATTGTTACTTATTGCTGACTTATACTTCTCTTATTGTTACTTATTGCTGACTTACACTTCTCTTATTGTTACTTATTGCTGACTTATACTTCTCTTATTGTTACTTATTGCTGACTTATACTTCTCTTATTGTTACTTATTGCTGACTTACACTTCTCTTATTGTTACTTATTGCTGACTTACACTTCTCTTATTGTTAATTATTGCTGACTTATACTTCTCTTATTGTTACTTATTGCTGACTTACACTTCTCTTATTGTTACTTATTGCTGACTTACACTTCTCTTATTGTTACTTATTGCTGACTTACACTTCTCTTATTGTTACTTATTGCTGACTTACACTTCTCTTATTGTTACTTATTGCTGACTTACACTTCTCTTATTGTTACTTATTGCTGACTTACACTTCTCTTATTGTTACTTATTGCTGACTTATACTTCTCTTATTGTTACTTAGGGAGTCTGCATTTCTTTTTCACCTTCAGTAAAGGGCTACTCCTACTTTTGTCATATTAACAATAAACCGTTATATCACGAGTCTCTTTATTCCATGGTCAAATAACAAATATTTTTTATATTGAACTCTTACTGTCTGATCTAAATGTAAATACGTTCTTTGAAGATGACATATCATACTCATTATTTAACTGATTCATGTAATACATAATTTCACAGTCGTTAACGGCTGAGATTGACTAGAAATAGAAGAGGGGGTTATGAGGAAGGGCCTGTCTTATTATGAGTCCTACCAACAATTGGACTAGAAATAGAAGAGGGGGTTATGAGGAAGGGCCTGTCTTATTATGAGTCCTACCAACAATTGGACTAGAAATAGAAGAGGGGGTTATGAGGAAGGGCCTGTCTTATTATGAGTCCTACCAACAATTGGACTAGAAATAGAAGAGGGGGTTATGAGGAAGGGCCTGTCTTATTATGAGTCCTACCAACAATTGGACTAGAAATAGAAGAGGGGGTTATGAGGAAGGGCCTGTCTTATTATGAGTCCTACCAACAATTGGACTAGAAATAGAAGAGGGGGTTATGAGGAAGGGCCTGTCTTATTATGAGTCCTACCAACAATTGGACTAGAAATAGAAGAAGGGGTTATGAGGAAGGGCCTGTCTTATTATGAGTCCTAGCAACAATTGGACTAGAAATAGAAGATGGGGTTATGAGGAAGGGCCTGTCTTATTATGAGTCCTAGCAACAATTGGACTAGAAATAGAAGAGGGGGTTATGAGGAAGGGCCTGTCTTATTATGAGTCCTACCAACAATTGGACTAGAAATAGAAGAAGGGGTTATGAGGAAGGGCCTGTCTTATTATGAGTCCTAGCAACAATTGGACTAGAAATAGAAGAGGGGGTTATGAGGAAGGGCCTGTCTTATTATGAGTCCTAGCAACAATTGGACTAGAAATAGAAGAGGGGGTTATGAGGAAGGGCCTGTCTTATTATGAGTCCTAGCAACAATTGGACTAGAAATAGAAGAGGGGGTTATGAGGAAGGGCCTGTCTTATTATGAGTCCTACCAACAATTGGACTAGAAATAGAAGAGGGGGTTATGAGGAAGGGCCTGTCTTATTATGAGTCCTAGCAACAATTGGACTAGACATAGAAGAGGGGGTTATGAGGAAGGGCCTGTCTTATTATGAGTCCTACCAACAATTGGACTAGAAATAGAAGACGGGGTTATGAGGAAGGGCCTGTCTTATTATGAGTCATAGCAACAATTGGACTAGAAATAGAAGAGGGGGTTATGAGGAAGGGCCTGTCTTATTATGAGTCCTACCAACAATTGGACTAGAAATAGAAGAGGGGGTTATGAGGAAGGGCCTGTCTTATTATGAGTCCTAGCAACAATTGGACTAGAAATAGAAGAGGGGGTTATGAGGAAGGGCCTCTCTTATTATGAGTCCTAGCAACAATTGGACTAGAAATAGAAGAGGGGGTTATGAGGAAGGGCCTGTCTTATTATGAGTCCTAGCAACAATTGGACTAGAAATAGAAGAGGGGGTTATGAGGAAGGGCCTGTCTTATTATGAGTCCTACCAACAATTGGACTAGAAATAGAAGAGGGGGTTATGAGGAAGGGCCTGTCTTATTATGAGTCCTAGCAACAATTGGACTAGAAATAGAAGAAGGGGTTATGAGGAAGGGCCTGTCTTATTATGAGTCCTAGCAACAATTGGACTAGAAATAGAAGAAGGGGTTATGAGGAAGGGCCTGTCTTATTATGAGTCCTAGCAACAATTGGACTAGAAATAGAAGAGGGGGTTATGAGGAAGGGCCTGTCTTATTATGAGTCCTAGCAACAATTGGACTAGAAATAGAAGAGGGGGTTATGAGGAAGGGCCTGTCTTATTATGAGTCCTACCAACAATTGGACTAGAAATAGAAGAGGGGGTTATGAGGAAGGGCCTGTCTTAATATGAGTCCTACCAACAATTGGACTAGAAATAGAAGAGGGGGTTATGAGGAAGGGCCTGTCTTATTATGAGTCCTAGCAACAGTTTTATGAAACCCATCTTCTAAAACTATTGATGCTCTTAAAATGTAGTTTTAAACATTTGTTATCACCTGAAATATTTAGCGAGTTATTCGGACTTAGTAATTGTTTTGCAGGCTTCACAAAACCAATTCTCGCATTTCTTCAGAGGACTAGAAACCTTGTTGTTAGAATAGATGAGTGAGGTTGTTCGGCAGCCGCTGCGTGAGGTGTAATGTCCGTCTGCTCCTTGTGCACAGGGCAACCACCTGCTAGCCATCAGCTCTTGTCTGATAATAATAATGATACAGCGGACAGCCCGACCCAATCTAAAACACACACATCTCCATTAAGCAAAATTAAAAGCTGACAAAACAAAAAATCTCCCCACTCAATTGGATAATGACACACTGCCTTCGTCAATCTCTCTCAGCAACTCCATCATCTTCACCAAATAAGCTTTTTTAGGGAATTAGTTTAAGTTGTAGTCATTTTTATAATTGATTTGCTTTATATAAATAATTCATAGAATCATATAATGGAAGTAGATGCGATCTTTGGCAAGTCACAACCATCTCGACTAGTTAATTGCAGCCCATAATATAGACAAATATGTAGATGCGATCTTTGGCAAGTCACAACCATCTCGACTAGTTAATTGCAGCCCATAATATAGACAAATATGTAGATGCGATCTTTGGCAAGTCACAACCATCTCGACTAGTTAATTGCAGCCCATAATATAGACAAATATGTAGATGCGATCTTTGGCAAGTCACAACCATCTCGACTAGTTAATTGCAGCCCATAATATAGACAAATATGTAGATGCGATCTTTGGCAAGTCACAACCATCTCGACTAGTTAATTGCAGCCCATAATATAGACAAATATGTAGATGCGATCTTTGGCAAGTCACAACCATCTCGACTAGTTAATTGCAGCCCATAATATAGACAAATATGTAGAAGCGGTCTTTGGCAAGTCACAACCACCTCGACTAGTTAATTGCAGCCCATAATATAGACAAATATGTAGATGCGATCTTTGGCAAGTCACAACCATCTCGACTAGTTAATTGCAGGTCACATACACATTACACGTACATATTATAAACATACACACAAAACACACACACGCATCAAAGCATTACTGAGAGTAATAAAAGTATTTTAGGACAAAAGAAAGAATCATTTAGATTTCAAAACATCATTTCTTTATTCTCATATTTTACATAGCAGACGTTTCGCCCATTAGCAATCCAATCATAATTTTCTTAGATTCATAGAGTTCTAACAAACCATTAAAATAAATCCTCACTGTCAATATAATACTAATAAATCTCCAAAGAATAAAAACCTCCTTAACTCAATCAGCATTTCCTAGTGGTAATTTGTCAAATAATATATGATTTGTTAACAGGAAGGTTCAATAACAGTCAATGGTCCTAGGCCGTTATTAACGATACTCATAAAATATATAACAATAAAAAAATCGTAGATTATATTAACCAATTATAAATCAATAAAATTAAGAATTAAAATGTTAATAGTTATTTTAAATCATCTCAGGCACTTGAGCATAATAGGTAAGAGGAACATTTTAGAAGCAATGTAAATTTCGAAGGCCTGAAGAATGTGGTCAATTTTAAAACGGACACAAAGAATATAAATACCTATTATGGTGAGCTGTTAGAAAAAGTAAAATCATTCTTCCTAATAAACATAGATACATTAGTTTAGGGGGGATATAAAGTTATTATTCTGAAGGAATTTAATTGTTTTGCATGTGATAATTTTAAATAACTATTAACGCATAAAATCTTAATTTTATTGATTTATAATAAAATATATTGGTTAACATAACCAAGGTTATAATTATAAATAATAAAATTTTTGTAACGTATTTATGAGCACAGTATAAAGTAAAATAATAAATAGAAGATGCAGCTCTCATTCTACACTCGCGATAGAATAGTCCAAATAAATGAGAAGCAAATAACGTTGAAGTACAACAAATAAATATAAATTACATTAAATAAAAGTAAGAAAAATAGCTGGAAATAGTTGGTGGAAAAGGGTTGCATAATAATGAGGATGAGAGGAAGGCAGAACCAAAGGCTGGTATACATATTACTGCAACCCTTTAGTCGGAACAGAGCTTTGAAATATGAGCTGTCAATAGATGCCCTTTGGAAGGGCACATTTATTGAAGGGAGCTTGGTACGGGAAGCCTGGGACAAGTGTGCCCTATAATAAACTGAAAGGGATATAGTTGGAGGATGGCCTCACTATGCCAATACTGTCCTTACCTCTACATCTATCGCTGTCAATAGATGCCCTTTGGAAGGGCACATTTATTGAAGGGAGCTTGGTACGGGAAGCCTGGGACAAGTGTGCCCTATAATAAACTGAAAGGGATATAGTTGGAGGATGGCCTTACTATGCCAATACTGTCCTTAGCTCTACATCTATCGCTGTCAATAGATGCCCTTTGGAAGGGCACATTTATTGAAGGGAGCTTGGTACGGGAAGCCTGGGACAAGTGTGCCCTATAATAAACTGAAAGAGATATAGTTGGAGGATGGCCTCACTATGGCAATACTGTCCTTACCTCTACATCTATCGCTGTCAATAGATGCCCTTTGGAAGGGCACATTTATTGAAGGGAGCTTGGTACGGGAAGCCTGGGACAAGTGTGCCCTATAATAAACTGAAAGGGATATAGTTGGAGGATGGCCTCATTATGGCAATACTGTCCTTAGCTCTACATCTATCGCTGTCAATAGATGCCCTTTGGAAGGGCACATTTATTGAAGGGAGCTGGCAACGAGAAGCCTGGGACAAGTGTGCCCTATAATAAACTGAAAGGGATATAGTTGGAGGATGGCCTCACTATGGCAATACTGTCCTTAGCTCTACATCTATCGCTGTCAATAGATGCCCTTTGGAAGGGCACATTTATTGAAGGGAGCTTGGTACGGGAAGCCTGGGACAAGTGTGCCCTATAATAAACTGAAAGGGATATAGTTGGAGGATGGCCTCATTATGGCAATACTGTCCTTAGCTCTACATCTATCGCTGTCAATAGATGCCCTTTGGAAGGGCACATTTATTGAAGGGAGCTTGGCAACGAGAAGCCTGGGACAAGTGTGCCCTATAATAAACTGAAAGGGATATAGTTGGAGGATGGCCTCACTATGGCAATACTGTCCTTAGCTCTACATCTATCGCTGTCAATAGATGCCCTTTGGAAGGGCACATTTATTGAAGGGAGCTGGCAACGAGAAGCCTGGGACAAGTGTGCCCTATAATAAACTGAAAGGGATATAGTTGGAGGATGGCCTCATTATGGCAATACTGTCCTTAGCTCTACATCTATCGCTGTCAATAGATGCCCTTTGGAAGGGCACATTTATTGAAGGGAGCTTGGTACGGGAAGCCTGGGACAAGTGTGCCCTATAATAAACTGAAAGGGATATAGTTGGAGGATGGCCTCACTATGGCAATACTGTCCTTAGCTCTACATCTATCGCTGTCAATAGATGCCCTTTGGAAGGGCACATTTATTGAAGGGAGCTTGGTACGAGAAGCCTGGGACAAGTGTGCCCTATAATAAACTGAAAGGGATATAGTTGGAGGATGGCCTCACTATGGCAATACTGTCCTTACCTCTACATCTATCGCTGTCAATAGATGCCCTTTGGAAGGGCACATTTATTGAAGGGAGCTTGGTACGGGAAGCCTGGGACAAGTGTGCCCTATAATAAACTGAAAGGGATATAGTTGGAGGATGGCCTCACTATGCCAATACTGTCCTTACCTCTACATCTATCGCTGTCAATAGATGCCCTTTGGAAGGGCACATTTATTGAAGGGAGCTTGGTACGGGAAGCCTGGGACAAGAGTGACCTATAATAAACTGAAAGGGATATAGTTGGAGGATGGCCTCACTATGCCAATACTGTCCTTAGCTCTACATCTATCGCTGTCAATAGATGCCCTTTGGAAGGGCACATTTATTGAAGGGAGCTTGGTACGGGAAGCCTGGGACAAGTGTGCCCTATAATAAACTGAAAGTGATATAGTTGGAGGATGGCCTCATTATGGCAATACTGTCCTTACCTCTACATCTATCGCTGTCAATAGATGCCCTTTGGAAGGGCACATTTATTGAAGGGAGCTTGGTACGGGAAGCCTGGGACAAGTGTGCCCTATAATAAACTGAAAGCGATATAGTTGGAGGATGGCCTCAGTATGGCAATACTGTCCTTAGCTCTACCTAGCTCTACATCTATCGCTGTCAATAGATGCCCTTTGGAAGGGCACATTTATTGAAGGGAGCTTGGTACGGGAAGCCTGGGACAAGTGTGCCCTATAATAAACTGAAAGGGATATAGTTGGAGGATGGCCTCACTATGCCAATACTGTCCTTAGCTCTACATCTATCGCTGTCAATAGATGCCCTTTGGAAGGGCACATTTATTGAAGGGAGCTTGGTACGGGAAGCCTGGGACAAGTGTGCCCTATAATAAACTGAAAGAGATATAGTTGGAGGATGGCCTCATTATGGCAATACTGTCCTTAGCTCTACATCTATCGCTGTCAATAGATGCCCTTTGGAAGGGCACATTTATTGAAGGGAGCTGGGAACGAGGTACAGCCTTGGTTACGTTTTATGGGAATTGTTGTATAGCTGTGCCTGCAGCAAGTGGACTTTGAACCTCAGGTAGCAATCTCCAACACTGCCCAACTTATTAAGCAACGAGGTACAGACTTTGCTACGTTTGATGGGAATGGTTGTGGGTTATGGGATCGTAGTGTTGCTGTGACGGCAGCAAGTTTCTGAATTTTTTTTATAGGCTCAGTAAGAATATTTCTTCTGATTTCAGCTCGTATCCGATTTTTTTCCTATTCTGTAGAACCAATCCGAGTTCATTTTGACGTGAGAGGTATTTGCATTTCTGAGTATAGTGTGTAGTGGTTAAGATTACTATCAGAATGCTGGAGAGCTATTACTGGAGTGAATGGGAGGATAAGCTCTTGGCGATAAGAGGATATCCTAGTCCAGGTAAGGACACCCCTCTGTTTAGTCCTGAGGCGTCACCTGTATTCTATTAGCACTGCTTCAGTAGCTACATTCTAGTCGACCACAAGCAGTTTCCAACAACAGCCAGTTCAAGAGGAAGTAGCGCCTCATTCAACTAACACTTTCCATTTCTCATGTAATTAAAGCATATTTTCAGAGGAAATGAAACTAGATTGATGATGAGTTCACCTGAGTGGAATGGGAGCTGGCTAAGGCAAGAACTGGAGTTGATGAATGTGATCACATCAGATGGTGGAATGGGAGCTGGCTAAGGCAAGAACTGGAGTTGATGAATGTGATCACATCAGATGGTGGAATGGGAGCTGGCTAAGGCAAGAACTGGAGTTGATGAATGTGATCACATCAGATGGTGGAATGGGAGCTGGCTAAGGCAAGAACTGGAGTTGATGAATGTGATCACATCAGATGGTGGAATGGGAGCTGGCTAAGGCAAGAACTGGAGTTGATGAATGTGATCACATCAGATGGTGGAATGGGAGCTGGCTAAGGCAAGAACTGGAGTTGATGAATGTGATCACATCAGATGGTGGAATGGGAGCTGGCTAAGGCAAGAACTGGAGTTGATGAATGTGATCACATCAGATGGTGGAATGGGAGCTGGCTAAGGCAAGAACTGGAGTTGATGAATGTGATCACATCAGATGGTGGAATGGGAGCTGGCTAAGGCAAGAACTGGAGTTGATGAATGTGATCACATCAGATGGTGGAATGGGAGCTGGCTAAGGCAAGAACTGGAGTTGATGAATGTGATCACATCAAATGGTGGAATGGGAGCTGGCAAAGGCAAGAACTAGAGTTGATGAATGTGATCACATCAAATGGTGGAATGGGAGCTGGCAAAGGCAAGAACTGGAGTTGATGAATGTGATCACATCAGATGGTGGAATGGGAGCTGGCTAAGGCAAGAACCGGAGTTGATGAATATGATCACATCAGATGATGGAATGGGAGCTGGCTAAGGCAAGAACTGGAGTTGATGAATGTGATCACATCACATGGTGGAATGGGAGCTGGCTAAGGCAAGAACAGGAGTTGATGAATGTGATCACATCAAATGGTGGAATGGGAGCTGGCAAAGGCAAGAACTGGAGTTGATGAATGTGATCACATCAAATGGTGGAATGGGAGCTGGCAAAGGCAAGAACTAGAGTTGATGAATGTGATCACATCAGATGGTGGAATGGGAGCTGGCTAAGGCAAGAACTGGAGTTGATGAATGTGATCACATCAGATGGTGGAATGGGAGCTGGCTAAGGCAAGAACTGGAGTTGATGAATGTGATCACATCAGATGGTGGAATGGGAGCTGGCTAAGGCAAGAACTAGAGTTGATGAATGTGATCACATCAGATG
>CM032231.1:154375000-154395000 GCA_019009955.1 Riptortus pedestris
AGCAGTGGGGGATGCAGAACACTAACTGTAGCTGCTATATAGCAGTGGGGGATGCAGAACACTAACTGTAGCTGCTATATAGCAGTGGGGGATGCAGAACACTAACTGTAGCTGCTATATAGCAGTGGGGGATGCAGAACACTAACTGTAGCTGCTATATAGCAGTGGGGGATGCAGAACACTAACTGTAGCTGCTATATAGCAGTGGGGGATGCAGAACACTAACTGTAGCTGCTATATAGCAGTGGGGGATGCAGAACACTAACTGTAGCTGCTATATAGCAGTGGGGGATGCAGAACACTAACTGTACCTCAGAACACTGGTGAATGGCCCTCAGATGTTGTTAGGGAGGTAGAAGGCCGAGACATAGGTACACCAAACACAAATATTTTCCTAGTTGGTTGGCAAAACAAATAGAGATTTTGATGGTTGATTCAGTCTAAGTCATAGCTGGCCAATCGCCAAGCTGCACTATATGTTGTGGCAGCTTGGGTGTAAAGTGGCTACAGTAGGTTGTGAAGATGGCTGGTGGGAGATAGAGAGAGGATTAGACCAATCTGTTAGGACGGGCTGGATTAGGTTGGCCTGGGTTTTTGTCGAGGTGAGGAGGTCTAGGAATTGCCCTTTATCTAGCGCCGCATCTAGCTAATCTACTGCAATGACAGCCCTCACCTATAATCCATAAGTACCTACTCAATTTACAACTTTCTACGAACCTATATTTAAATCTTCACAAAACTCTGCACCAAATATTTTCCGAAGACGATAATCATAGGAATTAGGTGTTCTTGAAGGTTATTGGGAGGGGGGGGGGTTCTGCTTACTGCCCCTCACTTCCTCTTCTCAATTCAGCTATTATCCTTCTTTACATGGAACGCTGGTGACGAGTAACACAAATTAAATAAAACTAAAGCAGAAATCGCTGTAATAAGCATACAAATATTCAGACACACACATGACATTTGGCCCAAGTGGTGACGTCATTGGGGCCTGCAAGCCGGCGGATAGCTAGGAATTCAAATAATTTATCACTTTAGTATGCACTAATTGTATGGTAAATATGTTCTACTTGATATTAATTCTTTAATTATGAAATTGATTCAAAAAAAAAAAAAAGAAGTAAGAAACAAATGTTAAACTGTAAATACTTTTAAACACAATAAGTATGATCTGGAGATGGGAGAGAGAGGTAAGGGAGGGGGAAGGTTCTCTATCCAAGTGCTCTAATATGATTCCAACAATAATTATGATCTGAGAGAATGGGAGGAGAGCGGTAAAGGGTAGGGGGAAGGTTTCTCTATCCAAGTGCTCTAATGTTCAACCAATTAAGTATGATTCTGGAGATGTAGGAGAGAGGTTAAGGGAGGGGGAAGGTTCTCTATCCAAGTGGCTCTAATGTTCAACAATAAGAGTATTGATCTGGAGATGGAGAGAGAGGTAAGGGATGGGGGAAGGTTCTCTATCCAAGTGCTCTAATTTTCAACAATAAGTATGGGGTGATCTGGAGATGGGAGAGAGAGGTAAGGGAGGGCGAAGGTTCTCTATCCCAAGTGCTTTCTAAATGTTCAACAATTAAGTATGATCTGGAGATGGGGGAGAGAGAGGGTACAGGGAGGGGGAAGTGTTCTCTATCCAAGTGCTCTAATGTACAACAATAAGTATGATCTGGAGATGGGAGAGAGAGGTAAGGGAGGGGGAAGGTTCTCTATCCAAGTGCTCTAATGTTCAACAAGAAGTATGATCTGGTGATGGAGAGAATAGAGGTAAGAGGAGGGAGCAAGATTAAGGTTCCTCTATTCCCAAGTGCTCTAATGTTAAACAATAATTATGATCGGGAGATGGTAGAGAGAGGTAAGGGAGGGGGAGGTTCTCTATCCAAGTGCTCTAATGTTCAACAATAAGTATGATCTGGAGATGGGAGAGAGAGGTAAGGGAGGGGGAAGGTTCTCTATCCAAGGTGCTCTAATTGTTCAACAATAAGTATGATCTGGAGAATTGGGAGAGAAGAGGTAAGGGAGGGGGGAAAGGTTCTCTATCCCAAGTGCTCTAATGTTCCAACAATAAGTATGATCAGGAGATGGAGAGAGGAGGTAAGGGAGGGCGAAGTTCTCTATCCAAGTGGCTCTAATGATTTCAACAATAAGTATGATCTGGAGTTGGGAGAAGAGGAGGTAAGGGAGGGGGAAGGTCTCTCTATCCAAGTGCTTTAATGTTCAACAATAAGTACTGATCTGGAGATGGGAGAGAGAGGTATAGGGAGGGGGAAGGTATCTCTATTCCAAAGTGCCTCTAAATGTTCAACCAATAAGTATGATCTGGTGATGAATGGGAGAGAGAGGTACGGGAGGGGCGAAGGTTTCTCTATCCAAGGTGCTATAATGTTCAACATAAGTTATGATCTGGAGATGGGAGAGAGAGGTTAAGGGCGGGGAAAGGTTCTCTATCCAAGTGCTCTAATGTTCAACAATAAGTATGATCTGGAGGATGGGAGAGGAGAGGGTAAGGGAGGGGGAAGGTTTTCTATATCCAAAAGTTGCTCTTAATTGTTCAACAATAAGTATGATCTGGAGATGTATATTATCTTTTGGAGAGAGAGGTAAAGGGAGGGGGAAGGTTTTCTATATTCCAAAGTGCTCTATCATGTTCAAACAGTAAGTTATGATCTGGGAGATGGGAGAGAGAGGAAGGGAGGGGAAGGTTCTCTATCCAAGTGCTCTAATGTTCAACAATAAGTTATGATCTGGAGATGGGAGAGAGAGGTAAAGGGAGGGGGAAAGGTTCTCTATCCCAAGTGCTCTAATGTTCTACAATAAGTAATGATCTGGAGATGGGAGAGAGAGGTAAGGGAGGGGGAAGGTTCTCTAGTCCAAAAGTGCTCTAATGTTCAAACAATAAGTATGATCTGGAGATGGAGAGAGAGGTAAGGGAGGGCGAAAGGTTCTCTATCCAAGTTGCTCTAATGTTCTACAATAAAGTATGATCTGGAGTTGGGAGAAGAGAGGTAAGGCGAGGGGGAAGGTTTCTCTATCCAAGTTGCTCTAATGTTTCAACAGTAAGTATGATCTGGAGATGGGTGAAGAGAGGTAAGGGAGGGGGAAGGTTCTCTATCCAAGTGCCTTAATGTTAAACAATAAGTATGATCTGGAGATGGGGAGAGAGAGGTAAGGGAGGGCGAAGGTTCTCTATCCAAGTGCTGCTAATGTTCAACAATAACGTATGAGCTGGAGATGGGAGAGAGAGGTAAGGGAGGGGAAGGTTCTCTATCCAAGTGCTCCCTAAATGTTCAAACAATAAGTATTGATCTGGAGATGGGAGAGGAGGGAGGTAAGGGAGGGCGAAGGTTCTCTAATCCAAGTGCCTCTAATGTTCCAACAATAAAGTATGATCTGGAGATGGGAGAGAGGAAGGTAATGGGAGGGGGAAGGTTCTCTATCCAAGTGCTCTAATGTTCAACAATAAGTATGATCTGGAGATGGGAGAGAGAGGTAAGGGAGGGGGAAGGTTCTCTATCCAAGTGCTCTAATGTTCAACAATAAGTATGATCTGGAGATGGGAGAGAGAGGTAAGGGAGGGGGAGGTTCTCTATCCAAGTGCTCTAATGTTCAACAATAAGTATGATCTGGAGATGGGAGAGAGAAGGTAAGGGAGGGGCGACGGTTCCCCCCCACTTCCTATCCAAGTGCTCTAATGTTCAACAATAAGAAGATCTGGAGATGGGGAGAGAGAGGTAAGGGAGGGGGAAAAGCAAAGGTTCGCTATCCATGTGCTCTAATGTTTCAACCGTAAAGTATAGATCTGGAGATGGGAGAGAGTGGGAAGGGAGGGGGAAGGTTCTCTATCCAAGTGCTCTAATGTTCAACAATAAGTATGATCTGGAGATGGGAGAGAGAGGTAAGGGAGGGGGAAGGTTCTCTATCCAAGTGCTCCTAATGTTCAACAATAAGTATGATCTGGAGATGGGAGAGATAGGTAAGGGAGGGGAAGGTTTTCTCTATCCAAGTGCTCTAAATGTTCCAACGATATAAGTTATTGATCTTGGGAGATGGAGGAGAGAGGTAAGGGAGGGGGAAAGGTTTCTCTATCCAAGTGCTCTAATGTTCAACAATAAGTATGATCTGGAAGATGGGAGAGAGAGGTAAGGGGAGGGCGAAGGTGCTCTCATCCCAAGTGCTCTAATGTCTCAACAATTAAGTATGATCCTTGGAGATGGAGAGAGAGGGGATAAGGGAGGGGGAAGGGTTCTCTATCCAAGTGCTCTAATGAGTTTCAACAATAAGTATGATCTGTGATGAATGGGAGAGAGAGGTAAAGGGAGGGGGAAGGTTCTCTATCCCAAGTGCTCTAATGTTTCAACAATAAGCTATGATCTGGAGATGGGATGAGAGAGGTAAGGGGAGGCGAAAGGTTTCTCTATCCAAAGTGCTCTAATGTTCAACAAATAAGTATGATCTGGGAGATGGGAGAGAGAGGGTAAGGGACGGGGGAAGGTTTTCTCTCTATCCAGTGCATCTAATGTTCAGACAATAAGTATGATGCTGGTGATGGGTAGAGAGAGGTAAGGGGCAGGGGGAAAAGGTTTCTCTATCCAAGTGCTCTAATGTTCAAACAATAAAGTATGATCTGGAGATGGGAAGAAGAGAGGTAAGGGAGGGGGTAAGGTTCTCTATCCAAGTGCTTAATGTTTCAACAATAAGTATGATCTGGAGATGGGAGAGAGAGGTAAGGGAGGGGGAAGGTTCTCTACTCCAAAGTGGCTTCCATACAAATGGGTTCAATAACAATAAGATAATGTCTGGAGCATGGGAGAGAGAGGTAAGGGAGGGCGAAGGATTCCTCATATCCAAAAGTGCTCTAATGTTACTAGACAAATGAAGTCAAGTATATGTCATTGGAAGATGGGAGAGAGAGGGTAAAGGGAGGGGGAATGGGTTCTCTATCCAAGTGCTCTATATTTTCAAACCAGTAAGTATGATCTGGAGATGGGAGAGAGAGTAGGTAAGGGAGGCGGGGAAGGTTCTCTATCCAATGTGCTCTAATGTTCAACAATAAGTATGATCTGGAGATGGGAGAGAGAGGTAAGTAGGGCGGCGAAGGTTCTTCCTATATCCAAGTGCTCTAAATGTTCCAACAATAAAGTAACTGATCCTGGAGAGTGGGAGAGAGAGGTATGGGAGGTGGGAAGGGTTCTCTATCCAATGCTCTTAATGTTCAACAATCAATAAGTATTGATCTGGAGAAGGGGAGAGAGAGGTAAGGGATGGGGGAAGGTTCTCTATCCAAGTGCTTCGAATGTTCAACAATAAGTATGATCTGGAGATGGGTAGAAGAGGAGGGTAAGGGAGGGCGAAGGTTTCTCTATCCAAGTGCTCTAATGTTCAAGCAATAAGTATGATCTGGAGATGGGAGAAGAGAGGTAAGGGGAGGGGGAAGGTTCTCTATCTCAAGTGCTCTAATGTTCAACAATAAGTATGATCTGGACGATGGTAGAGAGAGGTAAGGGAGGGGAACGGTTCTCTATCCAAGATGACTCTAATGTTCAAGACAATAAGTATGATTCTGGAGATGGGCAGATCGAGCCAGCGTAAGGGCATGGGCGAAGGTTCTCTATCCAAGAGTGCTCTAATGTTCAAACAATTAAGTATGAATCCGGTGTGGGAGAGAGAAGGATACAGGGAGGGGGGAAGTGTTTCTCGTATCCAAGTGCTCTAATGTTTTCAACAAATAAGTATGGATCTGGAGATTGGGATGAGAGTGGTAAGGGAGGGGGAAGGTTCTCTTATCCTAAGTTGCTCTAAATGTTCAACAATAGTATGATCTGGAAGATTGGGAGAGAGGAGGTAAGGGAGGGGGAAGGAAGTCTCTTATCCAGTGCTATAATGTTCACAATAAGTATGATCTGGAGATGGGAGAGAGAGGGTAAGGGAGGGCGGAAGGTTCTCTATCCAATGTGCTCTATATGTTAAACCAATAAGTATGATCCTGGAGATGGGAGAGAGAGGTAAGGGAGGGGGAAGGTTCTCTATCCCGAGTGCTCTAAATGTTCATCAATAAGTATGATCTGGAGGATGGGAGAGAGAGAGTAAGGGAGGGCAGAAGGTTCTCTATCCAAGAGCTCTAATGTTCAACAATAAGTATGTGATCTGGAGATGGGAGAGAGAGGTAAGGGAGGGCGAGGAAGTTCTCTATCCAAGTGCTCGAATGTTCAAACATTAAGTATGTTATGGAGATAGGGAGAGGATGTGGGTAAGGGTAGGGGGAAGGTTCTCTATCCAAGTGCTCTAATGTTCAACAATAGTATAGATCTGAGAGATGGAGAGAGTCGAGGGTAAGGGAGGGCGAAGGTTCTCTATCCAGAGCTCTCAAAAATGTTCAACAATAAGTATGATCTGGAGATTGGGAGAGTGAGCGGAAGGGATGGAGGTAAGGGTTTCCTCTATCCAAGTGCCCTCTAATTGTTCCAACAATAAGTATGATCTGGAGATGGGAGAGAGAGGTAAGGGAGGGGGAAGGTTCTCTATCCAAGTGCTCTAATGTTCAACAATAAGTATGATCTGGAGATGGGAGAGAGAGGTAAGGGAGGGGGAAGGTTCTCTATCCAAGTGCTCTAATGTTCACAATAAAAGAGCTGATTGTGGCTGGTTGTGTCACAGCTATCGACTGTGGCTTAAAGCTGCGCCATTCAACTACTGAACCTTATTAAAGTCTTCTATCATACTGCCAAATTGGAGAATAGAATTGGATAATGACTGAGGCGTCTTGAAGGGAGAACCACTAATCCCTTTGTTATTTGGTGTGCTCACAGGTAATAGCATTAGTACTAAAGGAACATACTAGCCGGGTCACGTGTTATAGTAGCAGTGATTAGCTCATTAATAAAAGCAATAACTGTTGTAATACTAGATGGATTGACTTGAAGGGGCTGGAGTGATTGAAGGAGCATCTGGCAGATGAGCCATCAATCAATGATAAAGGCAACACAACCAGCCATGTGCACAACAACAACCATCAACCAGCCATGGCAGTCTATTAAAACAAACCACTTCAGCAAATATCACCCATATCAGCCAGATGAGATTTTCAACAGGTCCATGTCTATATAGGCTGATGCACAGGTCACTAGTGAACAATACCAACTATAACAACTATATCAAATTGATAATATAGCGAGCCTATCGTCGCCATTATGGAATCAGGGATTCTCCAAGTCAATCAATGATAAGGTGGTCGATTGGTCGATTTGAAGAACAGGGTCCAGGACCGTCCACGAACTGGCAGACCCCGAACGGCTACTAGTGAAGCTCCTGTTGAACGCGTGCGCGAGAGTATTGCAGAAGATCCGTCAACCTCAACTCGCCGGCATTCTGGCCAGGTTGGAATGTCCCAGTCATCATTGCGACGTATCCTTACAAGGTTAAATCTCTTCCCGTATGAAATCCAGTTGGTGATTTTGTTCAAAGATTGCAATATGCTGTCAGGTTTCAGGACATAGCCAGGGGAGATCCAGAATTTATTCATAAACTGATAATGTCAGATGAGGCACATTTTCACTTAAATGGCTTCATCAATAAGCAGAACTGCCGGATTTGGGGAACTGAGAACCCTCGAGTGATGCATCAAAGGGAACTGCATCCTCAAAAGTGTACGGTCTGGTGTGGGGTGATGTCACAAGAAGTGATTGGACCATATTTTTTTGAAGATGACTTTGGAAACACTGTCTCTGTTACAGGCGAAAGATATCGGTCTATGATCGAAAATGTCTTACATCCAGCTGTTCAGGACAAACCAGGCACATGGTTCCAACAAGATGGAGCGACGCCACACACTGCGAGGGTCACAATTCAACTTCTCAGACACCTGTTTGAAGAAAGAATAATTTCTCGTGGTTGTGAAATAAACTGGCCTTCAAGATCTCCAGATCTGACTGCGGCTGATTTCTTCTTGTGGGGCTATCTGAAAGAACGGGTATACGTCAACAAACCTCAAACACTCCAGCATCTGAAAAACAATATTGAAGCCGAAATAAGAGCTTTAGGACCAGATATACTGAGGGGTGTCATGGAAAACACTTTAGAAAGGGCACTTTTGTGTGAGGCAGAAAATGGAAGACATTTAAGTGATATAATATTTCACACCTAGTGTCAATTTTTTGCAGGATTTGTTGTATAAAATTATATAAAAATGAAAAATTTAACTTAAAAAATAAAGGAGTTATTAATCATTGAAACCCCTTCGTGACTTTTGACTCAGCCTGTATAATGAAACAATGTGGCTCGCAACAAAATGTCTTAAATGTAATTGGATATATTTTTAATGAAAGTGCAATAGTAATTACGTTATTTGAGGTACGATTGGACTAATATGCATCTGGAATATTTGCAGCACTATAATAGTATCATCTTGAAAGAAGATGTAACATTATTTAATTAATGAAGTATTATTATATAACACTACCTGCTATTTGAAGGAAGCGGACATATTTTGACGATAAAACGCTGTCAACTGAGAATGTGCTGATAAATCTGGCAGAATGGAGCGACTCTGGTCAACTCATCAGTTCGCCAACTAATCCCTCGATATTAAATACACAGTTGGGAGGAAAACCTTTTGATAAATCTTTACTAACTTTTATTAACTTGTGAATAATTACTTTCCGTTTTTACTCTTTTTTTATCTCGGAGGATTAAGGCTGCTAAACTCCTCCTTCAATATCGAAACGCTCCAACAACTTTCAAAGGGAACCTTTTCATCCAAAACTTTCCCTTTGAATTTTAAGCTCATAATATTTTTCATAAAGAGCCTCGGACAGAAGTTGATTTAGAGACAGACTATCAAAGAGCGGCCTTTGCTTGACAGCAAAAGGATGCTTCTTCAAAGTAACATTACAACATTAATACAACCACTTACAACTCACAAATATATATATATATATATATATATATATATATATATATATATATATATATCACCAGATCTATATCTATATCTCTCTCTATTATACCACAATAGTCTGAATCATACACAAGTCTCTCCCAATTCTTATAATGGCATCGTGTTCATTTATATCAGTACATTGTTCCTTGTTTTAGGAGAATTTTGTTAGTTTTGCGCCATCATCAGGGGAGAAAGAGATAAAAGTGATGGTAAAGTTTAAATGCAAATGGCTGCCTGCAGACATGTGGATCTCGGCAACTTGGCAGACTATCACTACGAATATGAAGCCCGGGCTGTAGCTGCTGGGGCTGCAAATGGCTGCCTGCAGACATGTGGATCTCGGCAACTTGGCAGACTATCACTACGAATATGAAGCCCAGGCTGTAGTTGCTGGGCCTGCAAATGGCTGCCTGCAGACATGTGGATCTCGGCAACTTGGCAGACTATCACTACGAATATGAAGCCCAGGCTGTAGTTGCTGGGGCTGCAAATGGCTGCCTGCAGACATGTGGATCTCGGCAACTTGGCAGACTATCACTACGAATATGAAGCCCGGGCTGTAGCTGCTGGGGCTGCAAATGGCTGCCTGCAGACATGTGGATCTCGGCAACTTGGCAGACTATCACTACGAATATGAAGCCCGGGCTGTAGCTGCTGGGGCTGCAAATGGCTGCCTGCAGACATGTGGATCTCGGCAACTTGGCAGACTATCACTAGAAGTCCAGGCTGTAGTTGCTGGGGCTGCAAATGGCTGCCTGCAGACATGTGGATCTCGGCAACTTGGCAGACTATCACTAGAAGTCCGGGCTGTAGTTGCTGGGGCTGCAAATGGCTGCCTGCAGACATGTGGATCTCGGCAACTTGGCAGACTATCACTAGAAGTCCAGGCTGTAGTTGCTGGGGCCGGGAATGAGCCCAGTTCGATGAAGAAGGCTAAACCTGATGAGCAACACATACACTCCCGAGCAGACATGACAAAACAATTGAGAACTATACAGCCTTTAGCACTTTCATTAATGAATGGAGTTGCAAAATGAACCTCTTCTAATAATGTAAAACAAAAAATGAAAATTACCACACTATCAAAATAACACAATATGAAATAAAACCATGGAAAGTAACTTTTAAGGTGGGGAGAGGGGGAGGGGGTTTTTAAGGGGAGGTGTTTAAGTTGGGGAGAGGGGGTGGGGGTTTTTAAGGGGAGGTGTTTAAGGTGGGGAGAGGGGGAGGTGGTTTTTAAGGGGAGGTGTTTAAGTTGGGGAGAGGGGGAGGGGGTTTTTAAGGGGAGGTGGGTATGGTGGGGAGAGGGGGAGGGGGTTTTTAAGGGGAGGGGTGTAAGGTGGGGGGAGGGTGAGGGGGTTTTTAAGGGGAGGTGTTTAAGTTGGGGAGAGGGGGAGGGGGTGTTTAAGTTGGGGAGAGGGGGAGGGGGTGTTTAAGTTGGGGAGAAGGGGGAGGGGGTGTTTAAGTTGGGGAGAGAGGATGTATGCAATTCCAAAGATGAGCGAACAGATGGAGTCAAGTTTTCGTGAGATAAGTCTTCTTCCGCATTTGGGCAATGTCTTAAAAAGATTGATAGTGGTTTGTTTGACGGACATCTAGGGAACAACGCATTTCAAGATCATTTTGGGCCCTGGAAAATGGGGCTACCTCGGAAGTAGTTCGCGATATGATCCAAAAAGTGCAAGGTTCCGACACAAAGTACGTTTTAGGAATACTGATTGATATCGCAGGTGCCTTTGATAACCTATGGTGGCCTTCCATCCTAAGAGCACTCAGGAGAAGGCAGTACCCAGAAAATGTATACCTCTAGCTAAAGAGTCATATGTGGACTCCAAGGTTGGTAATAGGTGAGACCAGGCTACCAAGATTGGTAATAGGTGAGACCAGGCTACCAAGGTTGGTAATAGGTGAGGCCATGCTACAACTGCAGCCCAAAGTAGTATACCTTGGAGTCCAATGTTGGTAATAGGTGAGACCATGCTACCAAGGTTGGTAATAGGTGAGACCATGCTACCAATGTTGGTAATAGGTGAGACCATGCTACCAAGGTTGGTAATAGGTGAGACCAGGCTACCAAGGTTGGTATTAGGTGAGACCAGGCTACCAAGGTTGGTAATAGGTGAGACCAGGCTACAACTGCAGCCCAAAGTAGCTTACCTAGGAGTCCAAGGTTGGTAATAGGTGAGACCAGGCTACCAAGATTGGTAATAGGTGAGACCAGGCTACCAAGGTTGGTAATAGGTGAGACCAGGCTACCAAGGTTGGTAATAGGTGAGACCAGGCTACCAAGGTTGGTAATAGGTGAGACCAGGCTACCAATGTTGGTAATAGGTGAGACCAGGCTACCAAGATTGGTAATAGGTGAGAACAGGCTACCAAGGTTGGTAATAGGTGAGACCAGGCTACCAAGGTTGGTAATAGGTGAGACCAGGCTACCAAGGTTGGTAATAGGTGAGACCAGGCTACAACTGCAGCCCAAAGTAGCATACCTAGGAGTCCAAGGTTGGTAATAGGCCAGACCAGGCTACAACTGCAGCCCAAAGTAGCATACCTAGGAGTCCAAGGTTGGTAATAGGCCAGACCAGGCTACAACTGCAGCCCAAAGTAGCATACCTAGGAGTCCAAGGTTGGTAATAGGCCAGACCAGGCTACAACTGCAGGCCAAAGTAGTATACCTAGGAGTCCACCTAGGAGTCCAAGGTTGGTAATAGGCCAGACCAGGCTACAACTGCAGCCCAAAGTAGTATACCTAGGAGTCCAAGGTTGGTAATAGGCCAGACCAGGCTACAACTGCAGCCCAAAGTAGTATACCTAGGAGTCCAAGGTTGGTAATAGGCCAGACCAGGCTACAACTGCAGCCCAAAGTAGTATACCTAGGAGTCCAAGGTTGGTAATAGGCCAGACCAGGCTACAACTGCAGCCCAAAGTAGTATACCTAGGAGTCCACATCGGAGAGAAGTTAAATCTCAACCGTCAGGCTTCTCATCTCCGGAGTTCGGTCAGCGGACGATTTCACCACCTAAAGACAATAGCACGTAATACTTGGGGCATCACTGATAAGAACAGATGCATTTTATATAAAGCTTTGTTTGTCCCTATAGTGTGCTCTGCAGCTCCATCCTGGGCTCAAAAGATGTCAAAAAGACCAAAGACCTTCGTAACCAGGGCATATGGAATGCATTGCAGGTGATGGCTTCAGATAGACGTGGAGGTAGCGAAGCGGGTTGCAATATATCGAGCAGTCAGGGGGGGGGGGGTTAAGGGGTGAGGGGCGAACGGACAGACGGCGGACAAAGGTTGGAGTGAAATCTAATCGAGACTCAGCCCTAATTGCGAGCTATCTAATGATTTTCCTTTATTAAAAGAACCCCTTGAGCGTGTGGAGCAAGATTTTTGAAGCGAGGCTTCGGTTACAACTTCCATTAAAAAGGCCCTTATTGTTCATACAGGGCCTAATGGCTATACACACATCCTACGGCCAAATACCAAACAAACGGCTTATTTTTCATAAAAGCTTTGTTTGTTTTTTTGTTAGCGTGTTTTTGTAGCCTGGGCTTTAGCGACTCGCCCGCCTTCTACATTATTTTCCCTCTTCCACTTTTTTATAGCTTTTCCTCTCCAAACCCAGCAAGTGGGTCCGATCTCTGCACCCCCCCTAACCCCCACCCGACCTACTCGCGTTCTATGGACAGCCAACTAATATCAATAACACTTCAAAATCCTTGAGGAGCATTAAAGTTATACCATCTCACTTCACAAATTCCTGTATAGGTCCATTCACTTAACAATGGAATTTTCAGGAACCTGTTTTTCAAATAACTCCTATTTGTTAACAAAATAATGAATAATGATACAAATTTATGTCTGAATATCAGTTACTTTGGGAGATGGTAAGCTACTGTAACTCGACGAATAGCTCATATTGAGCTAGACTGTAGTCAAGACCAGATATCGCTATACCACTAGCTTCATCTGATATCAATCAGGAGGGACACTATCGCTATACCACTAGCTGCATCTGATACCGTCTGAATCAGGAGGGGCACTATCGCTATACCACTACCTGCATCTGATATCAATCAGGAGGGACACTATCGCTATACCACTAGCTGCATCTGATATCAATCAGGAGGGGCACTATCGCTATACCACTAGCTGCATCTGATACCGTCTGAATCAGGAGGGGCACTATCGCTATACCACTAGCTGCATCTGATATCAATCAGGAGGGGCACTATCGCTATACCACTAGCTGCATCTGATATCAATCAGGAGGGGCACTATCGCTATACCACTAGCTGCATCTGATATCAATCAGGAGGGGCACTATCGCTATACCACTAGCTGCATCTGATATCAATCAGGAGGGGCACTATCGCTATACCACTAGCTGCATCTGATATCAATCAGGAGGGGCACTATCGCTATACCACTAGCTGCATCTGATATCAATCAGGAGGGGCACTATCGCTATACCACTAGCTGCATCTGATATCAATCAGGAGGGGCACTATCGCTATACCACTAGCTGCATCTGATATCAATCAGGAGGGGCACTATCGCTATACCACTAGCTGCATCTGATATCAATCAGGAGGGGCACTATCGCTATACCACTAGCTGCATCTGATATCAATCAGGAGGGGCACTATCGCTATACCACTAGCTGCATCTGATATCAATCAGGAGGGGCACTATCGCTATACCACTAGCTGCATCTGATATCAATCAGGAGGGGCACTATCGCTATACCACTAGCTGCATCTGATATCAATCAGGAGGGACACTATCGCTATACCACTAGCTGCATCTGATATCAATCAGGAGGGACACTATCGCTATACCACTAGCTGCATCTGATATCAATCAGGAGGGACACTATCGCTATACCACTAGCTGCATCTGATATCAATCAGGAGGGACACTATCGCTATACCACTAGCTGCATCTGATATCAATCAGGAGGGACACTATCGCTATACCACTAGCTGCATCTGATATCAATCAGGAGGGACACTATCGCTATACCACTAGCTGCATCTGATATCAATCAGGAGGGACACTATCGCTATACCACTAGCTGCATCTGATATCAATCAGGAGGGACACTATCGCTATACCACTAGCTGCATCTGATACTGTCTGAATCAGGAGGGACACTATCGCTATACCACTAGCTGCATCTGATACTGTCTGAATCAGGAGGGACACTATCGCTATACCACTAGCTGCATCTGATACTGTCTGAATCAGGAGGGACACTATCGCTATACCACTAGCTGCATCTGATACCGTCTGAATCAGGAGGGACACTATCGCTATACCACTAGCTGCATCTGATACTGTCTGAATCAGGAGGGACACTATCGCTATACCACTAGCTGCATCTGATATCAATCAGGAGGGACACTATCGCTATACCACTAGCTGCATCTGATATCAATCAGGAGGGACACTATCGCTATACCACTAGCTGCATCTGATATCAATCAGGAGGGACACTATCGCTATACCACTAGCTGCATCTGATACCGTCTGAATCAGGAGGGGCACTATCGTAATATTAATTTTTCCTTTCAGCGTGAATGTTTTTTCTTAAATTTTCCAATAACTTTATATTGTTTTATTTTTTATGATGCCTTTTTGTGTACATTTGTACACTTTTTGTGTTGTTGTTGCCAGTTAAATAATATAAATATTGTAAATAAGTAGTTGAAGCTGGAGAAACTATAATCCGATATTTAGTTAATATGGAATGGCTTGTTAAATTCTTAGCTGTTCCCTTTTCCATTTATTTTATCGTATAATTACTGGGAGGAAGTTTGAACTTGTAGAGGAAGTTCAAGGGGTGGACCTGATGACGCGTGTTGAAGGTTCCATTCCTGGAGAAGGGGGCGGCTTAGCTCCCAGTTTGTTTATATTATCCTTTCAAGAACTCTGCCATCTTTAGGAGGGAGCTTTCTGTCCAACTTGTATCAGATTTAAAAGGAGTTTAACTCATCCATCTATTCGTGGGCAAGATGTCTCGGGCCACTCCTTTCAGCTCCGCCATTTTAATTAGGGGTCGTTTATAGAGAGGACTTCTCGAAAGCAATCTACCGCTGCCGACATCAAACACACCGCCGTCTCGGATTAATTCCTTAAAGTGGGATCGCTTTCTCTCTCTTTCCTCTCATCCTCATTACTTACTGTATAATCCAGCTGTAGATTCGCTCACTCACTAGACTACCCCCTCCTCCGCCAGCAAGGGCAATAGTATCCAACTTTACAGCTTTACAGTATTCATATTCTGTATTATAGGGCTTATATTGGTTTGCTTAACGCGGGGACAAAACCAAATCTTAAATATCTCCATTCATCTAATCTAGGCTTTACTATTTATAAAGGTCTAGCCCTTACTATTTATATAGGTCTAGGCCTTACTATTTATATAGGTCTAGGCCTTACTATTTATATAGGTATAGGCCTTACTATTTATATAGGTCTAGCCCTTACTATTTATATAGGTCTAGCGCTTACTATTTCTATAGGTCTAGGCCTTACTATTTATATAGGTCTACCCCTTCCTATTTATATAGGTCTAGCCCTTACTATTAATATAGGTCTAGGCCTTACTATTTTATATAGGTCTAGGCCTTACTATTTATATAGGTCTACTATTTATATAGGTCTAGCCCTAGGCCTTACTACTATTATATAGGTATATAGGCCTATTATTAGGCCTTACTATTATATATAGGTCTAGGCCTTACTATTTATATAGGTCTAGGCCTTACTATTTATATAGGTATAGGCATTACTATTTATATAGGTCTAGCCCTTACTATTTATATAGGTCTAGGCCTTACTATTTATATAGGTATAGGCATTACTATTTATATAGGTCTAGGCCTTACTATTTATATAGGTATAGGCATTACTATTTATATAGGTCTAGGTCTTACTATTTATATAGGTCTAGGCCTTACTATTAATATAGGTATAGGCATTACTATTTATATATATATATAGGCCTTACTATTTATATAGGTATAGGCCTTACTATTTATATAGGTCTAGGCCTTACTATTTATATAGGTATAGGCCTTACTATTTATATAGAGCTAGCCCTTACTATTTATATTGGTATAGGCCTTACTATTTATATAGGTATAGGCCTTACCATTTATATAGGTCTAGGTCTTACTATTTATATAGGTCTAGGTCTTACTATTTATATAGGTCTAGGCCTTACTATTAATATAGGTATAGGCATAACTATTTATATAGGTCTAGCCCTTACTATTTATATAGGTCTAGGCCTTACTATTTATATAGGTATAGGCATTACTATTTATATAGGTATAGGCCTTACTATTTATATAGGTATAGGCCTTACTATTTATATAGGTATAGGCCTTACTATTTATATAGGTATAGGCCTTACTATTTATATAGGTATAGGCCTTACTATTTATATAGGTATAGGCCTTACTATTTATATAGGTATAGGCCTTACTATTTATATAGGTATAGGCCTTACTATTTATATAGGTATAGGCCTTACTATTTATATAGGTATAGGCCTTACTATTTATATAGGTATAGGCCTTACTATTTATATAGGTATAGGCCTTACTATTTATATAGGTATAGGCCTTACTATTTATATAGGTATAGGCCTTACTATTTATATAGGTATAGGCCTTACTATTTATATAGGTATAGGCCTTACTATTTATATAGGTATAGGCCTTACTATTTATATAGGTATAGGCCTTACTATTTATATAGGTATAGGCCTTACTATTTATATAGGTATAGGCCTTACTATTTATATAGGTATAGTCCTTACTATTTATATAGGTATAGGCCTTACTATTTATATAGGTATAGGCCTTACTATTTATATAGGTTAGGCCTTACTATTTATATAGGTATAGCCCTTACTATTTATATAGGTCTAGGCCTTACTATTTATATAGGTCTAGGCCTTACTATTTATATAGGTCTAGGCCTTACTATTAATATAGGTATAGGCATTACTATTTATATAGGTCTAGCCCTTACTATTTATATAGGTCTAGGCCTTACTATTTATATAGGTATAGGCATTACTATTTATATAGGTATATGCCTTACTATTTATATAGGTATAGGCCTGACTATTTATATAGGTTAACCAAACTCATTTATTCTGCTGCTATCTATTCTGCTATATCTACAGTTGTATTGAGATAGTTAACCAAACTCATTTATTCTGCTGATATCTATTCTGCTATATCTACAGTTGTATTGAGATAGTTAACCAAACTCAGTTATTCTGCTGCTATCTATTCTGCTATATCTACAGTTGTATTGAGATAGTTAACCAAACTCATTTATTCTGCTGCTATCTATTCTGCTATATCTACAGTTGTATTGAGATAGTTAACCAAACTCAGTTATTCTGCTGCTATCTATTCTGCTATATCTACAGTTGTATTGAGATAGGTTAACCAAACTCATTTATTCTGCTGCTATCTATTCTGCTATATCTACAGTTGTATTGAGATAGTTAACCAAACTCATTTATTCTGCTGATATCTATTCTGCACGTATCTACAGTTGTATTGAGATAGTTAACCAAACTCAGTTATTCTCCATTATTAATTAAATTCATGGATTTAATGCTATGTATTTTTAGACATAGACCTAATTTATAAACGACTGTATTATATAAGTATAAATGTAATTCAATAAGTTGTAAAGATTTTAATAAATATAATATTAGAAAATAGTTTCTAGAGAAAAAAAAAATTATATGTCATACTCTACTATGTCATGATAGCATATAATGGAAACATTTCATTTCTATTCACATTTCCACCCCCCTCCCTCCCTGCTCTCCACCACCCCCATCCGCCACTCCCATCCACCACCCCCATCCACCACCTCCTATCCACCACCTCCCATCTACCACCTCCAATCCACCACCTCCCATCCACCACCTCCCATCCACCACCCCCATCCACCACCCCCATCCACCACCCCAATTCCCCACCTCCCATCCATCACCTCCCATCCACCACCCCCATCCACCACCCCCATCAACCACCTCCCAGCCACAACCCCCATCCACCACCCCCATCCACCACCTCCAATCCACCACCCCCCATCCACCACCCCCATCCACCACCCCCATCCACCACCCCCATCCACCACCACCCAACCACCCCCTCCCCATCCACCACCCCCATCCACCACCTCCTATCCACCACCTCCCATCTACCACCTCCAATCCACCACCTCCCATCCACCACCTCCCATCCACCACCCCCATCCACCACCTCCATCCATCACCTCCCATCCATCACCTCCCATCCACCACCACCCATCCACCACCTCCTATCCACCACCTCCAATCCACCACCCCCATCCATCACCTCCCATCCACCACCCTCATCCACCACCTCCCATCCACCACCTCCCATCCACCACCTCCCATCCACCACCTCCCATCCACCACCCCCATCCACCACCCCCATCCACCACCTCCTATCCACCACCTCCAATCCACCACCCCCATCCACCACCCCCACCCACCACCTCCCCACCAACCCGCCCCATCCACCACCTCCCATCCACCATCACCCATCCACCACCTCCCATCCACCACCTCCCATCCACCACCTCCCATCCACCACCTCCACCACCCCACCACCCCCATCCACCACCTCCAATCCACCACCCCCATCCACCACCCCCATCCACCACCCCCATCCACCACCTCCCAATCCACCACCTCCAATCCACCAGCCCCATCCACCACCTCCCATCCACCTCCTCCCATCCACCACCCCCATCCACCACCTCCAATCCACCACCTCCCATCCACCTTCCCCCATCCACCTTCCCCCATCCACCACCTCCCATCCACCACCTCCCATCCACCACCTCCCATCCACCACCCACATCCACCACCCCCATCCACCACCTCCCATCCACCACCTCCCATCCACCTTCCACCATCCACCACCCCCAAACACCACCGCCCCATCCACCACCTCCCATCCACCACCCCCCATCCACCACCCCCAACCACCACCCCCCATTCCACCACCCCCATCCACCACCTCCCATCCACCACCCCCATCCACCAGCCCCATCCCCCACCCCCCTCCCCCACCCCAATCCACCACCCCCATCCACCACCCCCATACACCACCTCCAATCCACCACCCCCATCCATCACCTCCCATCCACCACCTCCCATCCACCACCTCCCATCCACCACCTCCCATCCACCACCAACATCCACCACCCCCATCCACCACCTCCCATCCACCACCTCCCATCCACAACCCACATCCACCACCCCCATCCACCCACCCCCATCCACCACCTCCCATCCACCACCTCCCATCCACCACCCCCATCCACCACCTCCCATCCACCGCCCCCATCCACCACCTCCCATCCACCACCCCCCTCCACCACCTCCTATCCACCACCTCCCATCCACCACCTCCCATCCACCACCCCCACCACCACCACCCCTCCACCACCCCCATCCACCACCACCCCTCCACCACCTCCAATCCACCACCTCCCATCCACCACCTCCCATCCACCACCCCCATCCACCACCTCCACTCCACCACCCCCATCCATCACCTCCCATCCACCACCTCCCATCCACCACCTCCCATCCACCAGCCCCATCCACCACCTGCCATCACGTGGCATCACTTACTATTTTGCCGACATGATTCACCTTGATTGCCGTCTACAAATTTTAAGCTGCCATTTGAAGAAACATTTGATAGCTAGCCCATTGAATAGATACCTGATGATGAGAGGAGAAGTGGTGAAATGAGCCTAGCTTAATTAAATGGAACCTTATTGAATAGTATTTGGTCAATTGTAATTAATGTAAGAGGAAGTGTATTAAGGGAAGGCGATAAGGCGGCGGCCTCAATGCAGCTTACAATCCTGCAAGGTTACTTCTAATTACCTCAAGGGCATTTCATTAGCCTTATCACCCCCCCCCCACGTCTCAGGTTTGAAGCCTTTTAACCCATTTAACCAAAATTTCAATAGTTATATC
>CM032231.1:154407500-154715000 GCA_019009955.1 Riptortus pedestris
TTGTTCCAAAAACATTAGAAACTCCCAGGTAGAAATAGAAAAGCTTGAGCATCCTTGTGAATAAGGCGGGTTCCCATGTAAACTGGTTGCAAATGTTTAATGGCCGCGGAAACAAAGCAAACTTTTCAAGCATAGATTAGCTCAGCTTACGTTAGATGCCATTCGCTCAGCTACAAATATGTAAACTATTATCCTGTTCAACATATAATAAGCTAACTCGAAAATGGTATAATAATGATTTATGCATTTTTTTTTAATTAGATAGATTTTATTGGCTAATATATACATGGCCCATATAGTTGGCCACTACTACTAATCATATACAAAAAGAAAATATATATGTATATATAATTCGCGAATTTTCACTATAACATTTCGTTTCACATGTCATAGACACCATAACTGCATTTTGTTTCTTTTGTGTGTGTTTGTATGTCTATTTGTTTGTTACCTTTTCACGCATAAACGGCCGAATTATAAACGAGATATACGCTAAAACCTATAGCGGAAGTGAACAATTTTATTTGGGACAAAAGACCCAACTGAAATAAATAAAACTCGGTATGTGTATTAAAATTAACGCTTTCATTATAATTGGCCATACCAACATTTCTAGGGACGGGCAGGAGTGGGGGTTGTAAGGGATGCCTGAATTTAATATAGCGGTATTTCGTTTTCTATTCGTTTTTCGGAAAATATGAACATAACAAAAGTTGTTTATTTTATTATTTAGAGTAGCTTTTGTGATATTCATTTTTGTCTTTTAACAATGTATAAACGACATATACCCTATAAACTACCTTCTGCGTGGGCAAGAACTCGAGGTACAAAAGATAAATCTAATGTTTCTTTCACTAGCCTACTTAATGACTTTAAGAATATTTGTTCTTCAATTAACTTAGGTAATCTCTTACAGAATATAAGAGGTGTAATAGAGGACTTTAAAAATGCACCTAATGCAATGGCAAAAGTTGGTGTTATAGCAGAATTTCTATCTGACACTTTCTTATGAATCACAATGATGTTTACTGTAAATTAGGTTGCTGGAATTGTAGGTCTGTGCTTAATAAAATGGATGAACTTTCTATCTTTGTAAGAAAACATAGAATAGATGTTCTAGCATTAAGTGAAACTCTCTTAAAGAGTAAACATAAACTCAAAGCTCCAGGCTATAAAGTTTACAGAGCCGATGAAGGCAGAGGAGTTGCTTTATTGGTTGCTAATAGTGTCACTCATTATCATGTTAAATTCCGAAACTTAAATACCTCAGAGCTGTAGGGGCAGTCAATAATATAGCTAATTTCGAAATTCTTATTATTTCTGCCTATTTATCCCCATCCAGGCCTCATCAGATTTACAAAACTGATTTCAGAGCCCTGTTTAATATTAAAAGGCATGTTTTGATTCTAGGCGACTTAAATTCAAAGCACATGTCTTGGAACTGCTTTAGCAATAATAGGAATGGATTAACATTATTAGACATGTCAATAAACTACAACTTTCTCATTATATCTCCTGATGAACCTACTTATTATCCTGGGAAGTCTAATACGAATTTAAACAGGAAGCCACCTAGACCAAGTGTACTGGACATTGCTGTAGCCAAGAATATTAATTTTCAGATAACTGCACATTCCATGTCAGAATTGTCTTCTGACCATAATCCAGTAATTTTTTATATTAATGAAGCGATTAAAATAAATGAGAGCGAACCTATATTCAACTATAAAGAAGCCAACTGGAAAAAATTCCGCTCTCTAATAGATTCAAAACTCAATATTAATCCACCACTTAACAGCTCACAAGACATTGACCAGCTTGTCTCTGAATTTCAAAACGTTCTTCTTGAGTCAGCTCACCGTTCTGTTCCTCGGTCACGGGTCACCAATACAATAATGGACATACCTCCCTTTATAATTTGGATTATTAAGGTAAAAAATAAAATTAGAAAGGCGTACCAACGCCATTATAAAATCTGGCTCAGAAAACTTCTTAACTTTCTTGTGAAACTAATTTCTTACATTTTAAAAGTTCATAAAAATGCGAAATGGAGCAAAAAGCATTCCAACCTCTCTAGCAATAATGGCTGTCTCTATCAGTTGATAAAGAAAATCAAACAGTATTCCTCCATTATTGAAAGATACTAGGTTCAGCCCTAATGATGCACCCCTTCATGCTCTTGCTTGCTCTGACAGTGACAAAGCTCAACTATTGGCTGAGAATCTATATCGCACATTCACACTTAACTCTGACCTAGGTGTTCCATCTTTTACAAGGAAAGTAATACGGAGTAACAAGGTATTTCTAAAGCAGCCCTTTAAAAAACACATTGATGCAACATTAACAACACCTAAGAAGGTTGCAAAAATCATTTCGCAACTTAAAAGCGATAAGTCGCCTGGCAGTGAAGGTATACACAACCTACTCTTAAAGAATCTGTCTCGTAAAGCTATAATCCACTTAACTAAAATCTTTAATCATATCTTAATGTATGCCCACTTTCCAGACGAATGGAAAACGGCAAGGGTTATTGTTCTTCCCAAGCCACCCCCCACCCTCCCAGGTAGCTATCGATATATTTCATTGCTAAATTGCCTCAGCAAGGTAGTTGAAAAGGTAATCAAATCTAATATAATATATTTCTTGGAAGAAAACAATCTGATCTCCAACAACCAACATGGCTTTCGAAATCAGCATTCAACAACAACCCAATTGGCCAGGATAACTGACTTGATCCTCCATAATTTCAACTTGAATAAACATACAGGCATGGCTCTGGTAGATGTTGAAAAAGCCTTTGATTGTGTATGGCATAATGGCCTGATATATAAAATGATTCAATATAGCTTTCCTATATATTTGATTATCTTAATCAATAGTTATCTTACTAACAGATCTTTTTATGTTACTACTGGTGGCTCAAGATCTAACCTTTTACAAATTCTTGCAGGTGTCCCACAAGGATCAGTACTTGGTCCAATACTATTCGTAATATTTTTTAATGATGTAAACTATCTTAAAACTAAATGCCTGAAAGCCCTGTTTGCTGACGATAAAGCATTTATAATTTCAAGTTTCCGAGTTGACACTATTGCCAACCATCTCACCATAGCATTGACACAATGTATTAAGTATTGTAATAAGTGGAAAATAAGATTGAATTCTCAAAAAACAGAGGTTATTCTTTTTACTAGGAGGAGACCTCGAGTGTAGCCTGAAGTTAAAATGCTAGGCAATGCCATCCCTTGGTCAAAGAATGTGAAATATCTTGGAGTCATATTAGACTCTAAACTTACCTACACTAACCACATCAATACTCAGTGTAATAAAGCTATTGGAATACTACAATCCTTATTTTCTGTACTAAACAGAAATTCAGGGTTAAGTATAACTAACAAAAAACTTGTTTACTACTTATATATAAGGCCTGTTTTATTTTATGCCTGTCCTATTTGGTCAATGACATGCGAAACTAATAAGCGTAAATTACAAGTGGCTCAAAATAAATGTTTAAGATTTCTCTGGAATATGCTGGATGGTAGAGGAACAAATGTATAAGGATCAATAAGAAGGCCAAGTCCTCTACTGGTTTTTAATATAATGTAGAGTGCACTTTGGGAGTCAACGCTCCATCCTCAGTGCCTGCTGATTAAAGCTGCGTTGCCTGGACCACGAGGGAGAGCCGGGGGAGTCGCCCGGCAGTCGTGGTCCAGGCAACTCAGCTTTAATCAGCAGGCACTGAGGATGGAGCGTTGCCTGGACCACGAGGGAGAGTCGGGGGAGTCGCCCGGCAGTCGTGGTCCAGGCAACTCAGCTTTAATCAGCAGGCACTCAGGATGGAGCGTTGCCTGGACCACGAGGGAGAGCCGGGGGAGTCGCCCGGCAGTCGTGGTCCAGGCAACGCAGCTTTAATCAGCAGGCACTGAGGATGGAGCGTTGCCTGGACCACGAGGGAGAGCCGGGGGAGTCGCCCGGCAGTCGTGGTCCAGGCAACGCAGCTTTAATCAGCAGGCACTGAGGATGGAGCGTTGCCTGGACCACGAGGGAGAGCCGGGGGAGTCGCCCGGCAGTCGTGGTCCAGGCAACTCAGCTTTAATCAGCAGGCACTGAGGATGGAGCGTTGCCTGGACCACGAGGGAGAGCCGGGCGACTCCCCCGGCAGTCGTGGTCCAGGCAACGCAGCTTTAATCAGCAGGCACTGAGGATGGAGCGGTGCCTGGACCACGCGGGAGAGCCGGGGGAGTCGCCCGGCAGTCGTGGTCCAGGCAACTCAGCTTTAATCAGCAGGCACTGAGGATGGAGCGTTGCCTGGACCACGAGGGAGAGCCGGGGGAGTCGCCCGGCAGTCGTGGTCCAGGCAACTCAGCTTTAATCAGCAGGCACTGAGGATGGAGCGTTGCCTGGACCACGAGGGAGAGCCGGGGGAGTCAGGCAACTCAGCTTTAATCAGCAGGCACTGAGGATGGAGCGTTGCCTGGACCACGAGGTCGCGCCCGGGGAGTCGCCCGGCAGTCGTGGTCCAGGCAACGCAGCTTTAATCAGCAGGCACTGAGGATGGAGCGTTGCCTGGACCACGAGGGAGAGCAGGGGGAGTCGCCCGGCAGTCGTGGTCCAGGCAACGCTGCTTTAATCAGCAGGCACTGAGGCTGGAGCGTTGCCTGGACCACGAGGGAGAGCCGGGGGAGTCGCCCGGCAGTCGTGGTCCAGGCAACTCAGCTTTAATCAGCAGGCACTCAGGATGGAGCGTTGACTCCGAAAGTGCACTCTGCATTATATTAAAAACCAGTAGAGGACTTGGCCTTCTTATTGATCCTTATGTTTAAGATTTATTGGTTCATTCTCACGATGGACTCCTGTCATGCACATGCATGAAATTCTTGACATTCCCACAATAAATGAGTACATAACTAAGTTAGCAGAACACTTTTTCGATGCATGTCAAAATAGTAAGTATCAGCACATTGCTGATATAGTTAATTATAGTTATAGTAGTTTAAATTACAAGAATTACAAATATAAGAGACTTAAGCACATAACATTTTAATTTCTCTGAAGAGCTTTTATTTTTTCTGTACAAATTTATATTCTTCTGTGTATCTTATAGTTCTTCTATAGTTCTTTTGTATTACTTTTAACCGTTCTGTAATTGAGAATTTTTATTTATTTCTGTATTTGGGTTTTTTTTTGTATTCTTTTCCCTTATTATACATTTAGATATTAGAATAAAAATAGATATAAGTAATGTGGAATATTTAAAAAAGCCAATAAGCTTGAAAAATTGTATTTACTTTTATTGTAAATTAGTATTTGTTAATATTTTAGATAATAAAATTCTTTTAACTCTTTAACACTATAAACTAAAGCAGGAGTCAACTATTTTATTGGGCGCTAACGATTGAACGGAACTTAACAAAACTCGGTATGTCAATTAGCATTAATTCTTCCATGATTATAAGCTATATTAAAATGTTTAGGTTAGAACGGGAGTGGGGGTTATAAGGGAGGCCTGAAATAAAAATTCGCGATATTTCATTGTCTATTTGTTTTTCGACAAACATGCACATAACAAAAATGGGTAACTTTGTTATTTAGATTAACTTTTTTTTTTTTTTTTTTTTTTTATACATTTCTCCAGGAACAATGTGTGGAGCAAGTAATTTGCGTAGAAATATTGATATGCTCAACAATTCATTCCTATTTGAACTATCAGGTACCTCAGCTGGAAAAATTAATTCAAATCAATGTTAATATTTTGTCCTTAATAGCTCAAATCTATGCATAATGCACAGGAGACGGGAAGTATGACAATTTGGAGGACAGTGAAGACACATAAAAAATTAATTTTAATTAATTAATTGTCAAAATATTGTGCAAAGTAGAGCCTTGCCAAAAAAAAATACCATCACCATTCAGCCTCAAATCAATTCCCGGGTGAAGCCGGGTATCTGAGCTAGTATATATATAAAATTGTAACCTCTGTCTGTACATTGATTTTTTTCGCGAAATTTCAAGATAACTTTTCGTTTCATATGTCATAGACACTATAACTGCATTTTGTTTCTTTGGTGTGTGTTTGTTTGATTGTTTGTTTATTAGTTTGTTTGTACGTTACCTATTCACGCATAAACGGCTGAACCGAATTTTATGAAACTTGGTATGTATATTACTACTAGCCCAAGTTAGATTTTAGGCTATATTAATATCCTCTGAGACGAACAGGAGTGGGGGTTATAAGGGAATCCTGAAATTAAAAATAGCGATATTTCGTTTCCTATTGGTTTTTCGGCAAATATGAACATAACAAAAGTTGTTCACTTTGTTATTTAGAGTAACTTTTGTTATATACATTTTTTTCGTATACCGAATTATAAACGAGATATACGCTAAAACCTATAGCGGAAGTGAAGAAATTTATTTGGCGCGAAAGACTCAACCGAAATAAATAAAACTCGATGTGTGTATTAGCACTAACGCCTTCATTATATTAAGCCATACCATCATTTCTAGGGACGGGCAGGAGTGGGGGTTGTAAGGAAGGCCTGAAATTAAAAATAGCGATATTTCGTTTCCTATTGGTTTTTCGGCAAATATGAACATAACAAAAGTTGTTTATTTTGTTATTTAGAGTAACTTTTTTTATATACACTTTTTTCGTATACCGAATTATAAACGAGATATACGCTAAAACCTAGAGCGGAAGTGAACAGTTTATTTGGCACAAAAGAGTCAACCGAACTAAATAAAATTCGGTATGTGTATTAGCACTAACGCCTTCATTATTGTAAGCCATACCAACATTTCTAGGGACGGGCAGGAGTGGGGGGTTGTAAGGGAGGCCTAAATTTAAAAATAGCGGTATTTCGCCTGAAATAGAAATTCGGGATATTTCATTGTTTTTCGACAAACGTGCACATAACAAAAGTGGTTTACTTTGTTATTTAGAGTAACTTTTGTTTTATACATTTTTTCGGGAACAATGTATGAAGCAAGACATTAGCGTAGAAATATTGACATACTCAACAATTCTTTCCAATATGAACTACCAGGTACCTCACCTGGAAAAATTAATTCAAATCTATGTAAATATTTTGTCCTTAATAATTCAAATCTATGTTTAATGCACAGGAGACGGGAAATATGACAATATGGAGGACAGTGAAGTCTTTTCCTTGAATTTTATTATTAACAAATCCACAGCAACAACGGGTATATACCCTAAACACTGGGGCGGATAAATGTCAAAATGTTGTGCAAAGTAAAGCCTCGCTAATAAAATACCTTCACTATTCAGCCTCAAATGAATTCCCGGGCGCAGCCGGGTCTCTGAGCTAGTATATATATATATATATATATATATATATATATATATATATATATATATATATAAGAACTAGTGACATAATGTTAACCTACTGTATACAATAAAATAATAGAATATAATAATTGTTTGAGAGGAGATATCGGTAAAGTACTCTTGCAAATTATTTAAATTTGCTATAGCTTTTATTTGTGAGACCGAATTATATTTTGTATCATGATTACTGGCGTCCAGTGCTATTAGTCTATTGAAATATTTTCTTGATATTCTATTTTCAGAGAGTGACAATCTTTTTATACAGAAATTAAAAATATTACGAAATTGGTAAACATTTTCCTTGAATTATATGCAATTAAAAGTAGTATAATTATTGTTTTTGAGATAAGCGAGAGCATAACGGTTTAAGTTAGTGATGAGTGGACGCAGCTGTAGTGATCGTACTAGAGTATCATTTGGAACATGAAGCCGAACCATTCCAAACCTTTGCCTTAATCACATGTTCCTCTTTGTTTAGCATCCAAAATGGATTTAGGGATAGAGAGTTTCGTTTAAACATTGCATAAGAGAATATAACAATAGGAGCTGAATCAGGGACCGCCTGAATTTCAATATGTGAATATTACATATTTACTCATACAGATTGCCCTGAATAAAATTCTCCCTCGAAGCTAACGCTTGTCTCTGCTTTTCCGAATCGATTCTCATTCAATTCCCGGATTATCACCCACAATTAATTAATTTGACGAAAAAGCTGGAGTAATTGGAAATTAGGGGTGGAGTACTCCAGTGAGGGGGGGGGAAGGTTGATTCTGAAATCGGAATAGCTGGAATAAGAACGGATTAACATTCATTCTCAACTCCTGTTATAGCATTAATCAGATATTAAGGACACATTGGTGGAATGTTGCTATTGATATTTGTAGAGTGAATGAGGGAGGCGATGGTCGGCAGCTGCACAACTGTTGCTAGTTACATGTTGTAGGCTAGTAATTAGGACGAGGCGCAGTACTCAGCCTCTAAAATACATTATGAATATTTCAATTACCAAAACTAACAACCTGATGGATGTTAGTTTATATTAATTAATAAGCTCTTATCTCGAGGAGAAGTAATTGAATGTTAGGCAGGCTGGTTCCGGTCCTAACATTATTATTATTTTGACAAGGAAATGTTGATAGGAAGAGCTGCTCCAGTCTCCAAGGCGCCCTTTCCAGAGCTGCTCCAGTCTCCAAGGCGCCCTTTCCAGAGCTGCTCCAGTCTCCAAGGCGCCCTTTCCAGAGCTGCTCCAGTCTCGAAGGCGCCCTTTCCAGAGCTGCTCCAGTCTCCAAGGCGCCCTTTCCAGAGCTGCTCCAGTCTCCAAGGCGCCCTTTCCAGAGCTGCTCCAGTCTCGAAGGCGCCCTTTCCAGAGCTGCTCCAGTCTCGAAGGCGCCCTTTCCAGAGCTGCTCCAGTCTCGAAGGCGCCCTTTCCAGAGCTGCTCCAGGCTCGAAGGCGCCCTTTCTTCTCTCAAAATATATCACTTGGTCAGATTCCGACTTGCAATAGGAACGAATAGTGAAGGCGTCCATGATAGATTCTATAGAGTCAAGCTTAACTGAATCTGTGATACGAGTTGAAATCTCCAAGTATTGAGAAATGAAGCCGAAAAGAGGTTGTCAGTCCTTATTTTCTCTCTTATCCGATTTATATTTGAAATGTGAACATTGAATGAGATCTTTAGGGAGATAGGATAAACTTACAAACAATTAATACATTTGTTATTAGCGTTACGGCTGATATAGCCAGAGCTAAGACAACACAAACAATTACGTGTATGTCTGTGATGATGAGTAGAGGCTCAAAGTAATCCTTTCCTAGCCCAGTCCATCTCACCATAGGCTGGTGTATAGAAAATTAAATAATAAAAAAAAATATTATATGATAAAATGTCGGGTTGTTGATAAAAATTATATTATATTGTACTTCTGTTGAATTATAAAGGTTATTTAAAAATCAACTGCTAATTACAAATATTAAAAAAAAAATTATTATTTGGATAATTAAATGAAATAGATGTTTTCTCATTAAAAGAAGAAAACGAAAATACATTAAATAAATTTCTTATACGTTCTTGGACCTTGAATAATTATGCCTTTTTATATATCAGTAAAATATTGAGCGTCCAACGTGAGTTGATCGACGTCAATGAAGTAAGACACTCTCAGTCTGGGTGAAGAGGAATCAGGTATCTGATAATCGATATCAATGGGATTCCATCATTAGTCTTCCCCGACGGCCGTCCTCAAACTGCTAGGCTCCAGGAAAAATATTTGAGCCTTGGGCGTGAAGAAGTTGTTGGAACCGGGAGAAACTGGAGAGTGCAGTCACTTGGCCGGAAGAATAACTTTCAGCTGGCTGCCGAGCAATCTATTCACTCTCTCAATATATTAAATAATAGTAATAATAAGCTTTATTGACATCCTTTTTTCCAGGATAAAAGCCTCTCCCTTTGGAGCTATAATAAGGAGTCCATCCTAATTGTCATTGTTTTCCGATCGTCCTCTTCCACCATTCTCGATCTCTCGCCACTCTCTACCAATTGTTGCCAACGTCCCTCCATCTCAGGCACTGTCTTCCTCTATTCCTGACCATGTCCCTTGGGATCCGTTCTGTGCAGACCTTCGCCCATCGCTTGTACTTCATTCTAGCCAGATGATCTGCCCAGCCCCACTTCAATCGGTCTGCTTCAACTCTGAGGTTTTTTTTAAAATGTCCACATTCCTCTTCCTGTCCCTATTTTTAACTGCTAGTATACTCCTGAGCATAGCCATCTGTGTCGAGTTCAGCTTGGAATCTGCTCTGGCTGTAAGCACCCAGGTCTGGGCTCCGTAGAGTGTGGAAGGATAAACACACATGCTGAGCACCTTGCTTGTCACTGAGCGAGCCTTTGAAGATCTTCTTGAGTGACCAGTACTTAGACCATCCTATTTCGATTCTCCTCTGAAGATCGTTATCCATTCTTCCTTTAAAAGACACACATTGTCCGAGGTAGATGTATTCCTTTACGCACTCAAATCCCTTCCCTTCAATTACAACTGCTGGTTTTTCTGCGTTTGTCATAATACAGATTTTTTGGTGGTTAACTCTCAAGCCATATTTTGTGCTAACCTTCATAAGTTCTGTGAGCATTTCCAGTAGGTCTGCTATATTATCCGCTATCAGGCATAAGTCATCTGCGAAGCGGACGTTGTTGACGAAGCTACCGTTGATCACTAGGCCTAACTCTGCCCAGTTCAATTCACTGAAAATTTTGTCCAGGACGCAGTTGAATAGGATTGGAGATAGAGGGCATCCTTGTCTTACACCCCGCCAATTTTGAAAGTACGGCCTCTTTTATCTAAAGACACGAATCCCACTGAGTCTTGGTACATTTCTTTTATTATGCCTATATAGAGGTAGTCAACTCCACTTTCTGCGAGAGCTTGCCAGATATATTCTCTTTTGATTGAGTCGAAGGCCTTTTCGTAATCCACAAAACAAAAATAAGCGTTCTTTTGGTATTCGGAACATTTTTCAGTTATTTGGTTGAGGCTCTGTCAATGGTCCATGGTGCTATACTTTGGCCGAAAACCTGCTTGTTCTTCATTGTGATCTGCATAGATGGATTTTATTATCCTCTCTCTCAGTATATTACAGAATGGTTTATATAGACATTGTGTGAGGGAGATAGGGCGATAGTTTCCAATGTTCTTTCTGCTGCCCTTTTTAAATAAAATAATCAATGCACTTTCTTTTCAGTCTTGAGGAATTTGACCTTTTTTTTCCAATATTTTATTAAATAGAAAATATATTAAATATTATACAATTAATAAAAACAACGTTTTAGACAAATGCGTTGGGCACAACAATGTCAATTATCCACCAATACATACCGAGGGCAGTACAAATTCCTACCTGGACGAAGGAATTTATTTAGTGGCAGAATTCATTAAGTAATGTCCTTAGTCCCACCCTGACTAGAAAAGGGTGGTAGTAACCTGTTGATAACCCCTCCCAATTAGCCTTATTTGCAAAAAGTGGACGTTAATAAATAATTTAAATTTTTAAACATATGCTGAGGAATTATTTCACAACTGATTTCCTTAAAATGGTTTGTCAAAAAACTTATTTCAGTGAGATCCATAATATCAAAAATATGATATGAATACCCTAGTCCCCGGGTCGCATTTCAGTTTTACTATAGTCAATAAAAAACGACTTACACTTTAATCTTAAGTTGGTAAATAGGTGATAATGAGCTGATGAGAGGTAGTTAGAGAGCTGCTGATGACGAGTCTGTAAATAGGAGTTTTTGCCCGGGAGGAGTTAATGGACAAACAGCCCCATTCATGTCTCAATGGGAAAAAAACAGTCGAGGAAATTGAATTTCAATTCTACTAAAGGGCCCCAGGCTGTGTAGTGTAGAGTTACACAGCGACACCTAACAAACAGGCTATTCTAGATTCCTTTCTGAAGCGGAAACCGAGTGTTGCTATATCACAGCTCTCTGTGTTTGCTTGTCTCACATTCTATGCGGCTGTTTTATCCTTCCTATTGTCCACTTCTTCAAACGTACAACGCAGACACCTACGAGCTGTCACCTCTTTATACTCGTCCCAAACAAGGGTTCATTATAGAAGCACCTCTAAATTCTTCGATACTTTTTACACCGATTCCTCTCATTCTCCTTTACCGAACATCTGTCGCCACAAATAGAATAAAAGCTAGTCAGACACCGTTTCTATCATTGACTAATGTCGGAGGGATTTGTTTGTGTGTGTGTGTGTGTGTGTGTGTGTGTGTGTGTGTGTGTGTGTGTGTGTGTTGGGGTGTGTGTGTTTGTTAAATAGAGAGAGAGAGAGAGAGAGAGAGAGAGAGAGAGAGAGAGAGAGAGAGAGAGAGACTGATCAAATGCAATCTATATCATGAAGTCGGCATCATATCGGCCTCTGGCAAATATATCATGAAGTCGGCATCATATCGGCCTCTGGCAAATCTATATCATGAAGTCGGCATCATATCGCCTGGCAAATCTATATCATGAAGTCGGCATCAGATCGTCCTCTGGCAAATCTATATCATTATGTCGGAATCTTATCGGCCTCTGGCAAATCTATATCATGAAGTCGGCATCATATCGGCCTCTGGCAAATCTATATCATGAAGTCGGCATCATATCGGCCTCTGGCAAATCTATATCATGAAGTCGGCATCATATCGGCCTCTGGCAAATCTAGATCATGAAGTCGGCATCATATCGGCCTCTGGCAAATCTATATCATGAAGTCGGCATCATATCGGCCTCTGGCAAATCTATATCATGAAGTCGGCATCATATCGGCCTCTGGCAAATCTATATCATGAAGTCGGCATCATATCGGCCTCTGGCAAATCTATATCATGAAGTCGGCATCATATCGGCCTCTGGCAAGTCTATATCATGAAGTCGGCATCATATCGGCCTCTGGCAAATCTATATCATGAAGTCGGCATCATATCGGCCGCTGGCAAATCTATATCATGAAGTCGGGATCATATCGGCCTCTGGCAAATCTATAGCATGAAGTCGGCATCATATCGGCCTCTGGCAAATCTATATCATGAAGTCCGCATCAGAACGGCCTCTGGCAACTCTAGCTCAATAAGTCGGCATCATATCGGCCTCTGGCAAATCTATATCATGAAGTCGGCATCATATCGGCCTCTGGCAAATCTATATCATGAAGTCGGCATCATATCGGCCTCTGGCAAATCTATATCATGAAGTCGGCATCATATCGGCCTCTGGCAAATCTATATCATGAAGTCGGCATCATATCGGCCTCTGGCAAATCTATATCATGAAGTCGGCATCATATCGGCCTCAGCCCAATATCTATCATGAAGACGGCATCATATCGGCCTCTGGCAAATCTATATCATGAAGTCGGCATCATAATATCGGCCTCTGGCAAATCTATATCATGAAGTCGGCATCATATCGGCCTCTGGCAAATCTATATCATGAAGTCGGCATCATATCGGCCTCTGGCAAATCTATATCATGAAGTCTGCATCATATCGGCGTCTGGCCAATCTCTATCATGAAGTCGGCATCATATCGGCCTCTGGCAACACTAGACCATGATGGCGGCATCATATCGGCCTCTGGCAAATCTATATCATGAAGTCGGCATCATATCGGCCTCTGGCAAATCTATATCATGAAGTCGGCATCATATCGGCCTCTGGCAAATCTATATCATGAAGTCGGCATCATATCGGCCTCTGGCAAATCTATATCATGAAGTCGGCATCATATCGGCCTCTGGCAAATCTATATCATGAAGTCGGCATCATATCGGCCTCTGGCAAATCTATATCATGAAGTCGGCATCATATCGGCCTCTGGCAAATCTATATCATGAAGTCGGCATCATATCGGCCTCTGGCAAATCTATATCATGAAGTCGGCATCATATCGGCCTCTGGCAAATCTATATCATGAAGTCGGCATCATATCGGCCTCTGGCAAATCTATATCATGAAGTCGGCATCATATCGGCCTCTGGCAAATCTATATCATGAAGTCGGCATCATATCGGCCTCTGGCAAATCTATATCATGAAGTCGGCATCATATCGGCCTCTGGCAAATCTACATCATGAAGACGGCATCAGATCGGCCTCTGGCAAATCTATATCATGAAGTCGGCATCATATCGGCCTCTGGCAAATCTATATCATGAAGTCGGCATCATATCGGCCTCTGGCAAATCTATATCATGAAGTCGGCATCATATCGGCCTCTGGCAAATCTATATCATGAAGTCGGCATCATATCGGCCTCTGGCAAATCTATATCATGAAGCACTTTGTTCGAATCTAGTACTAAATATGGGGGCTCCCCCCACTGTAAACCTACAGTGGCTAGTTCGATTCACACTTATAATTAACATTTAACTATTTATTTGGGTTTTGGTACAAATATAAAAATAAATACATAATAAATAATTTCTCTACACAATTAATAATTTGAGGTGCAGACAACTCCATACATGAACTGGGGCTCCCTAACCTCGAAATTGTCCCAATGGGACATCATTAAGAGATCCACCGTCACGTCTAGAAGCATGGATAAATGCATTACAAGATGTATGAAGGAGATGCACCCACAGCCCTTATAATTATATTCATCCGGTAGAGAAAACACAAAGTAAACCTACAGTGGCTAGTTCGATTCACACTTGGGATATAGGGATTTATTTAGTGATGAACTGAGTATTTAAAGTCGTCAGTGCCACCCTCGATAAAAAAGGCTGGCAACCAATAGATAACCCTTCCCAATTAGCCCAAATTCCACAATTTGGGTATTAATATATAACATTTATTAAGACTGAGTACTGTTATTATCAGATCTTTATTAGATGATATTCATGCAAATATCATCTTCAATTCATATTTTAGGTACTAAAATCTAAAACGTTGTTTGATCTAAATTGTTTTGATCAAGAAGAAATGTGATTGAGATTACTGGCCCAACTCGAGACGGCAACAGGAAGGCTTGCTCTCCTCCGAACTGAAATGTGATTGAGATTACTGGCCCAACTCGAGACGGCAACAGGAAGGCTTGCTCTCCTCCGAACTGAAATGTGATTGAGATTACTGGCCCAACTCGAGACGGCAACAGGAAGGCTTGCTCTCCTCCGAACTGAAATGTGATTGAGATTACTGGCCCAACTCGAGACGGCAACAGGAAGGCTTGCTCTCCTCCGAACTGAAATGTGATTGAGATTACTGGCCCAACTCGAGACGGCAACAGGAAGGCTTGCTCTCCTCCGAACTGAAATGTGATTGAGATTACTGGCCCAACTCGAGACGGCAACAGGAAGGCTTGCTCTCCTCCGAACTGAAATGTGATTGAGATTACTGGCCCAACTCGAGACGGCAACAGGAAGGCTTGCTCTCCTCCGAACTGAAATGTGATTGAGATTACTGGCCCAACTCGAGACGGCAACAGGAAGGCTTGCTCTCCTCCGAACTGAAATGTGATTGAGATTACTGGCCCAACTCGAGACGGCAACAGGAAGGCTTGCTCTCCTCCGAACTGAAATGTTTGTTCTAACCGTCTTTGTTTCCAAATCATTTGATGCTGAATGATGATGGTATTTTTTTCGGGGCTTTAGTTCGTAGAATATTTTTACATTTTCCAGTCTCAAAACTTAGGATTTACACCCGAGTACCCAGAGTGCTGGGGATATGTTAACAATAAAAGTATTTGTTATGTACTTAATTCTACACTATACAAAATATTTTTATATTACCCGTTTCCTGTGCATGTCTCCTTTTTCATGTATATAACATAATCGTAGATTATCGTATTAATCATAATCATAGAAAGGATTTTGCATTACGAACCATTTATGAATTCATTTCCTCGAAAGTGGTCCAAAGCACAACGATGACAGCTGTTTTACATACGTAATAACCGATATCAAAAATACACTTTTGTATGTTTGGAAAGTAAACGGTATATTCTAATGGTACTTAGCATGCTCACTAAAGTATAACATGTATTAACGGAGTACAGTTAATATATGCTATTTTTAATTCCAGAAATACCTGGGTGCAACTCTCCAGCGTTCATTCTTTTAAATTATATATTTATCAGACTTAAATAAATTCACATTTCTGAGAAGTATTCTTCATTACTAAAAGTATAAGCATCAAATCCCATGTAAACATAAGCCAATGTGAGGTCGGGTGGGGGGGGGGCAGAAGTGATTGTAACATTTGGTGCATTCCCGCCATAATACGTCTAGTTGTATCATTTCTCCTGTTACACTAAAATAATTTTTCCTCATTTCAAATCCTACCAGTATTAAAATCCAAATGTTTTACACATGCACTCAGAATATTGAAGTAATCTTAATCATGAGGAAAAGCTAATAGCTTAAACAACTGACTGAAATATAAGGTTAGCAGTGAGAGGGCAGAAAGGAAGTCTTCCTACTCACCTCCCTCACTCACTGTTGCCAACAAATATTCCACTTTATTAAGATATCATTTCTGTTTACATTAAATTATGTTAATAATTCTTATTACATTTTCTTCACAATACAATAGTTTTTGTTGAATTAATTTTCCTATTTTAATTAAATAAAGTAATAAATACATTTAAGGGGAAACTGACATTTCTGATTAATTAATGTTTGAGAAAGAGGGGGACGACGACAATGAATGCACTTTGGTCTTCATTCAAGCTGTTAATGGCTGTTAAGTTTGTTACTTTGATCTTTAGTTGACATATCCAAGCCCGGGGGGGGGGTGTCACCAATTTACAGCCAACGGGGAAGATGCAGATTGCTGCAAAAGTACTGTAGAACAAGAAGCCAAAGGAATGGTCTAGCGATCCTCATAGAACTCTGCGAGTATATTTATAGCTTATTTATGAATGAACTTGGTGTATGTTAGTGGCGGCCTGTAGACAGCAGGTGTAGTGGCAGGGGCCCTCTTGTTGGAAGGTATAATAAACCGATTAGAGCAGATAGGATCTGAGCTTATGATGGATAGTAGTGGTTGGTTGAGCATGTGCCCCCATTATTAAAGAGCAGAGGTCAAGGGGGCGGGTAATTTATAGAGTCAACAGCAATATACAGCTACAATTAACAATCAATTTCCTGACAGTTTTTGCCTTCTGCCTTGGCATCTTTTCAATTACTCCTCTGCCAGGTAGCAGCCCCTAATCCTTGTACATCTCCTAGCGACAACTACCAAATTCATTTTATCACTGTAATACATTTATAACTGGAACATATTACACACACACATATACTAAAAATATTACACAACCCACTAAACCATAAAAGCCTATGCTTAGCCCGAAAAATAACTAACACAACTGCCCCGCTCAGTAGAGAAGGGTGTTGGTTTATTATTTTAAATAAGCTCTGTTTTATATTAACCTTTAAACGACAAGTTGTGTCATACATGAACCTATGTCGAAATTTGTATAGGCATGAGCTAGTAACAAACAGGACAAGGTCATCCCACGCTTTCTCCTCCACCATTTTTCGTACTTTTTCGGAGCGTTTTTGCAGGTAGGTGTCGTATTTGACAAAGCCTTGTTGTTTAACTTTCCTTTTGTAAATATTCTATCTCACTGAATTGGCTATTTATCACTGAAGTTGAGATTAGAACTTTTAAGACAATGGAAGATAGTGATAGTAATTTATAAAAAAGAAAAAAAATGGAAGAGGTACCTGCCTTTGTTGAAAATGGCAAAGAAGTATTTGCGGTGAACACACAGTATACACCCGCCACATAGTAGTAGTAGTTCCCTCAATGTTTTGCCAATAACGAATCGTCAAGTGAATAGTTTTGTTTTGTTGTTTTTTTTGCATTGTTTTCCTTATGAATGAGTATCCATGATTTTGTTTTGTAGAGCGTAGGTTAATATTTATATAAAATTTTTTACACATAGGTATATTTTTGTATAATAATAATATGCTACTAATATATGCTTCTTTGCTTATTTATTTCGTAAGTAAAGGTATTACATAGTATGCTATTATACAATAAATATTACATAATATATTATTATACTATAAATATAGGTTTTGCAAATTTTTATTTAATATTTCACTTTAAGCTCTCATTGGTGACAAGGGGTACATCCATGCACACGCACACACTAACACACTATTCTTCTTAACTTTTCTAAATGTTATTTTGAGACAAGGAGATTGATTCAGAGCAGAATAAAATGGAAAATATGCATATGACAGGTAGTTGTCATTTGTGACACCTACCTGCCAAATTTGCCCTGGGTCACAGCCCTGTCGTTCGAAGGTTAATAGGAGGAAACAATTAATTAACTATATACAGGGTGCCATTTGTTTGTCGCTCAAGTAACAACGAAACCAATTGTTTTACAGACAAATCATTTTATTTAGAATAATAAAAAAACAAACATCACTTGAATCAAAAGATAAAAAAAACAGTTACGGCAAAGGGCCGAACTAGCTTTTGGTGGGAAATTCAAAAATCCGTTATCGGCCCAAATTTAATAAAAATCAAATATCTCAATAATATTTATAGTAAATTTAATTTGAAATAAGATTGATTCTGTACAATTTTTCGATCCGACGTATAGTAACGGAGATATTTCGGATTTTCGAAAATCCTCCCCTCTAAACCCCCCTCCCACTGGTCCGATTTCAGCCGTTAACGAACTTGATCTTTCTATTTACATAAAACGACTAAATATCGAGTTTGGTAACGATCAAACAAAAATTGCGACCGCTAGAGCGGTAACAGACAAATATATACAGTTTTGAACGGACCTCATTTTCGTCATCTACTAGGTAGGATCGATGGACATTTGAAGAAAAATTTCGAAAATTCCGTCATGAGTACAACCTCAATAGCTGATTTCCATTAAGGGAAATCTGCTAAAAAAATAAAACAAGGCTCCCCCTGGGAAATTTATAAATATAATAAATAAGCATTTTCTTTCTTTTATTTGTGTATAAGCAATAAGTATTAATTGGTAGCTCTCGCACAATAAGATAATTAATGAGGGCTGCTCCGAGAGTATGCTTCTCTATTCCTTCTGCTCTCTGAGCACAACTTAGAGACATCTTAAAACAAACTAATCCGCCAAAGCGATTTGGAGGAAATTCTCATAAAAAGTCGAGGAGGAAGCTTGCATCTGGCAACTCACAATGTGCGCACATCTCTCGCCCAGCCAATCTCCATTTCTATCACCCGACGGTAGAAATGGTATTTCGGCTTTATGCCGACACCGTAAATAGAGATATTGCCCTCCCCCAGCTTTGCTACGCCAAGTATAGAACGTTGGGGGAGCTAAGAGGTGGACAACCTAGGAGGGAGGGGGGAGGAACGTTAGAATGTAGGGGCCGACGTTGGGGGAGCTAAGAGGTGGACAACCTAGGAGGGAGGGGGGGGCGTTAGAATGTGGGGGCCGACGATGGGGGAGCTAAGAGGTGGACATCCTAGGAGGGAGTGGGGGGGGAGGGGTTAGAATGTGGGGGCCGGCGATGGGGGAGCTAAGAGGTGGACAACCTAGGAGGGAGTGGGGGGGGAGGTTAGATTGTGGGGGCCGACAATGGGGGAGCTAAGAGGTGGCCAACCTCGGGGGGCGGGGGGTGGAACGTTAGAATGTAGGGGCCGACGTTGGGGAGCTAAGAGGTGGACAACCTAGGAGGGAGGGGGGAGGAAGGTTAGAATGTGGGGGCCGACGATGGGGGAGCTAAGAGGTGGACAACCTAGGAGGGAGGGGGGGGGAGGTTAGAATGTGGGGGCCGGCGATGGGGGAGCTAAGAGGTGGACAACCTAGGAGGGAGGGGGGGGGAGGTTAGAATGTGGGGGCCGGCGATGGGGGAGCTAAGAGGTGGACAACCTAGGAGGGTGTGGGGGGGGAGGTTAGAATGTGGGGGCCGACGATGGGGGAGCTAAGAGGTGGACAACCTAGGAATTGAGTGGGGGGGGGGGAGGTTAGAATGTGGGGGCCGGCGATGGGGGAGCTAAGAGGTGGACAACCTAGGAGGGAGGGGGGGGGAGGTTAGAATGTGGGGGCCGACAATGGGGGAGCTAAGAGGTGGACAACCTAGAAGGGAGGGGGGAGGAAGGTTAGAATGTGGGGGCCGACGATGGGGGAGCTAAGAGGTGGACAACCTAGGAGGGAGTGGGGGGGAGGTTAGAATGTGGGGGCCGACGTTGGGGGAGCTAAGAGGTGGACAACCTAGGAGGGAGGGGGGGGAGGTTAGAATGTGGGGGCCGAAGCTGGGGGAGAAAAGAGGTGGACCACCTAGGGGGGAGGGGGGGGGGTTAGAATGTGGGGGCCGACGTTGGGGGAGCTAAGAGGTGGACAACCTAGGAGGGAGGGGGGGGAGGTTAGAATGTGGGGGCCGACGATAGGGGAGCTAAGAGGTGGATAACCTAGGAGGGAGGGGGGGAAGGTTAGAATGTGGGGGCCGACGTTGGGGGAGCTAAGAGGTGGACAACCTAGGAGGGAGGGGGGGGGAAGGTTAGAATGTGGGGGCCGACGATGGGGGAGCTAAGAGGTGGACAACCTAGGAGGGAGGGGGGGAAGGGTAGAATGTGGGGGCCGACGATGGGGGAGCTAAGAGGTGGACAACCTAGGAGGGAGGGGGGTTAGAATGTGGGGGCCGACGATGGGGGAGCTAAGAGGTGGACAACCTAGGAGGGGGGGGGGGGAGGTTAGAATGTGGGGGCCGACGATGGGGGAGCTAGGAGGTGGACAACCTAGGAGGGGGGGGGTTAGAATGTGGGGGCCGACGTTGGGGGAGCTAAGAGGTGGACAACCTAGGAGGGAGGGGGGGGGAAGGTTAGAATGTGGGGGCCGACGTTGGGGGAGCTAAGAGGTGGACAACCTAGGAGGGAGGGGGGGGGAAGGTTAGAATGTGGGGGCCGACGTTGGGGGAGCTAAGAGGTGGACAACCTAGGAGGGAGGGGGGGGAAGGTTAGAATGTGGGGGCCGACGTTGGGGGAGCTAAGAGGTGGACAACCTAGGAGGGAGGGGGGGGAAGGTTAGAATGTGGGGGCCGACGATGGGGAGCTAAGAAGTGGACATCCTAGAAGGGAGGGGGGAGGAAGGTTAGAATGTGGGGGCCGACGTTGGGGGAGCTCAGAGGTGGACAACCAAGGAGGGAGGGGGGGAAGGTTAGAATGTGGGGGCCGACAATGGGGGAGCTAAGAAGTGGACATCCTAGAAGGGAGGGGGGGGGAGGTTAGAATGTGGGGGCCGACGATGGGGGAGCTAAGAAGTGGACAACCTAGGAATTGAGTGGGGGGGGGAGGTTAGAATGTGGGGGCCGCGATGGGGAGCTAAGAGGTGGACAACCTAGGAGGGAGTGGGGGGAGGTTAGAATGTGGGGGCCGACAATGGGGGAGCTAAGAAGTGGACATCCTAGAAGGGAGGGGGAGGAAGGTTAGAATGTGGGGGCCGACGATGGGGGAGCTAAGAGGTGGGCAACCTAGGAGGGAGTGGGGGGGGAGGTTAGAATGTGGGGGCCGACGTTGGGGGAGCTAAGAGGTGGACAACCTAGGAAGGAGGGGGGGGGGAAGGTTAGAATGTGGGGGCCGACGATGGGGGAGCTAGGAGTTGGGAAACGTAGGAGGGAGGGGGGTTAGAATGTGGGGGCCGACGTTGGGGGAGCTAAGAGGTGGACAACCTAGGAGGGAGGGGGGGGGAAGGTTAGAATGTGGGGGCCGACGTTGGGGGAGCTAAGAGGTGGACAACCTATGAGGGAGGGGGGGGGAAGGTTAGAATGTGGGGGCCGACGTTGGGGAGCTCAGAGGTGGACAACCTAGGAGGGAGGGGGGGGGAGGTTAGAATGTGGGGGCCGACGATGGGGGAGCTAAGAGATGGACAACCTAGGAGGGAGGGGGGGGAAGGTTAGAATGTGGGGGCCGACGATGGGGGAGCTAAGAGGTGGACAACCTAGGAGGGAGGGGGGGGGTTAGAATGTGGGGGCCGACGATGGGGGTGCGAAGAGGGGGACAACCTATGAAGGAGGGGGGAGGTTAGAATGGGGGGGCCGAGGATGGGGGAGCTAGGAGTTAGGAAACCTAGGAGGGAGGGGGGTTAGAATGTGGGGGCCGACGTTGGGGGAGCTAAGAGGTGGACAACCTAGGAGGGAGGGGGGGGAAGGTTAGAATGTGGGGGCCGACGTTGGGGGAGCTAAGAGGTGGACAACCTAGGAGGGAGGGGGGGGAAGGTTAGAATGTGGGGGCCGACGTTGAGGGAGCTAAGAGGTGGACAACCTAGGAGGGAGGGGGGGGGGAAGGTTAGAATGTGGGGGCCGACGTTGGGGGAGCTCAGAGGTGGACAACCTAGGAGGGAGGGGGGGGGAGGGTGGTATGAGGGGGCCGACTAGGTGGGAGCTCAGAAGTGGACATCCTAGGAGGGCGGGGGGGGGAAGGGTAGAATGTGGGGGCCGACGTTGGGGGAGCTCAGAGGTGGACAACCAAGGAGGGAGGGGGGGGGAAGGTTAGAATGTGGGGGCCGACAATGGGGGAGCTAAGAAGTGGACATCCTAGAAGGGAGGGGGGAGGAAGGTTAGAATGTGGGGGCCGACGATGGGGGAGCTAAGAGGTGGACAACCTAGGAGGGAGTGGGGGGGGGAGGTTAGAATGTGGGGGCCGACGATGGGGGAGCTAGGAGTTGGGAAACCTAGGAGGGAGGGGGGTTAGAATGTGGGGGCCGACGTTGGGGGAGCTAAGAGGTGGACAACCTAGGAGGGAGGGGGGGGAAGGTTAGAATGTGGGGGCCGACGTTGGGGGAGCTAAGAGGTGGACAACCTAGGAGGGAGGGGGGGGGAAGGTTAGAATGTGGGGGCCGACGTTGGGGGAGCTCAGAGGTGGACAACCTAGGAGGGAGGGGGGGGAAGGTTAGAATGTGGGGGCCGACGATGGGGGAGCTAAGAAGTGGACATCCTAGAAGGGAGGGGGGAGGAAGGTTAGAATGTGGGGGCCGACGTTGGGGGAGCTCAGAGGTGGACAACCTAGGAGGGAGGGGGGGGAAGGTTAGAATGTGGGGGCCGACAATGGGGGAGCTAAGAAGTGGACATCCTAGAAGGGAGGGGGGAGGAAGGTTAGAATGTGGGGGCCGACGATGGGGGAGCTAAGAGGTGGAAAGCCTAGGAGGGAGTGGGGGGGGGGAGGTTAGAATGTGGGGGCCGACGTTGGGGGAGCTAAGAGGTGGACAACCTAGGAGGGAGGGGGGGGGAAGGTTAGAATATGGGGGCCGACAATGGGGGAGCTAAGAGGTGGACAACATAGGAGGGAGGGGGGAGGAAGGTTAGAATGTGGGGGCCGACGATGGGGGAGCTAAGAGGTGGACAACCTAGGAGGGAGTGGGGGGGGAGGTTAGAATGTGGGGGCCGACAATGGGGGAGCTAAGAGGTGGACAACATAGGAGGGAGGGGGGAGGAAGGTTAGAATGTGGGGGCCGACGATGGGGGAGCTAAGAGGTGGACAACCTAGGAGGGAGGGGGGGAGGTTAGAATGTGGGGGCCGACGATGGGGGAGCTAAGAGGTGGACAACCTAGGAGGGAGTGGGGGGGGAAGGTTAGAATATGGGGGCCGACAATGGGGGAGCTAAGAAGTGGACATCCTAGAAGGGAGGGGGGAGGGAGGTTAGAATGTGGGGGCCGACGATGGGGGAGCTAAGAGGTGGACAACCTAGGAGGGAGGGGGGGGGAAGGTTAGAATGTGGGGGCCGACGATGGGGGAGCTAGGAGTTGGGAAACCTAGGAGGGAGGGGGGGGGTAGAATGTGGGGGCCGACGATGGGGGAGCTAGGAGTTGGGAAACCTAGGAGGGAGGGGGGTTAGGATGGGTCGGCCTAGACGTGGGAGCTAAGATTTGGGAAACCTAGGTGTGGGGGAGGGGGATTAGGTTGTGGAAGCCTAGACGGGGATCTAGGAGTTGGGAAATCTAGGAGGGGGGGGGGTGGGTTAGGATGGGTTGGCATAGACGGGAGTGCTAGGAGTTGGGAAACCTTGGTGGGGTGGCTAGGATGTGGCAGCCTAGAAGAGGGAGGGAGGATTTGGAAACCTAGGTGTGGGTGGGGGGGCTAGGATGTGGGGGCCTAGACGGGAGAGCTAGGAATTTGGAAACCTAGTTGGGGGGAGGGCGATAAATCAATGGGACTGCCCATCTGTTCCATCCTTGTTTATTTACATTCAAAAGGTTTGTTGGTGCTGTAAGCCGATGCATAATGAGCCAGTCATTAGGCTAATGAGATCGGCTGGAATCGAACCCTCAACAGGCATCAAATGATGCTCATGAATAGAGCTATCCAGCTGCCTTCTCTGATAACGACATTATCCTATATAAGCAAACAAGATACAACACATACTTAATCCTCAGTATCTCAGCTGTGTCAGTTCCCCGCTATCCCGTCCTACTAACTCCACGAGACTGTATTTCAGTAAATTACCAAATAACGTATTGTCATTCACAGTCACTACCTTTATGAATACAAGAAATAGTGATCGCATATGGCTAGCTAGTCTGCGTTTGGTCTCCATGCAATACATGTTCGTCTCTGCCCTCTAGATCTCCTGTAGTTCCATAGTCAGCAGAATCAGTGGAACAGGCATTGTATAGAGCTGAAGGCTAGCCTGAGCAATCCTAGGAATGGGCGAGTGTAACCCGACTAGCGTGAGCAATCCTAGGAATGGGCGAATATTCTCCGACTAATGTGAGCAATCCTAGGAATGGGCGAGTGTAACCCGACTAGCCTGAGCAATCCTAGGAATGGGCGAGTGTAACCCGACTAGCGTGAGCAATCCTAGGAATGGGCGAATATTCTCCGACTAATGTGAGCAATCCTAGGAATGGGCGAGTGTAACCCGGCTAGCCTGAGCAATCCTAGGAATGGGCGAATATTCTCCGACTAATGTGAGCAATCCTAGGAATGGGCGAGTGTAACCCGGCTAGCCTGAGCAATCCTAGGAATGGGCGAATATTCTCCGACTAGTGTGAGCAATCCTAGGAATGGGCGAATATTCTCCGACTAGTGTGAGCAATCCTAGGAATGGGCGAATATTCTCCGACTAGTGTGAGCAATCCTAGGAGTGGGCGAGTGTAATCCGGCTAGCCTGAGCAATTGTTCTTGTCCTACCGGTACCTTGAATCTTTAGTTTTACCGAAAACGTTTAAATATTAAAGTTTAGTAGCCCCTAACGAAAATTGCGCCTGCTCTAGCGGCAACAAACAAGTATATAGGTAATTTTCAACTGGGGTCATTTTGGTCGAGGAGTGTTTCCGGTGGTCATTGAGTGTGCTGATGCCTCCTGATAACATCTCCCATGTCTAGATCCGTTGATTGTATCTACTTACTCCTAGCAGCCTTTTATCTATATTGAGCACCTTAATATATATTTACTAATATATCAACAGCCAGATATATATGATACCTCTATTTAGGTGGTTAATCCAATCATGAATTATATGCAACTGAAGTAGTATGGAATTTCGAATCGACATATAATAGAATTAGAATATTCTTCCTTTCAACCCACTGCCTTTCCTCTTAGTCCATTGTTGAAATTAATAACTCCAGTATTTTGAACGAACTTCCCTAATACCAATTAAAAACCTATAATTATGTGAATAAAATCATATATTTGTGTCTTTAGTTGAGGCAGTAGCTTAGCTGATGACCAAGCCTCGATGGCGGCCTTCTTGCTTTAATAACAGTGATCATCCTTGCTCAATCTATAATCCACAATTGTTTATTCTACTTTTTTTTTTCATAAAACAAATCGTGGGAATATGAAACCAATCTTTCAATTTAATAAAACATGTGATTAAAAAACAGGCGATTCCTGAATAGAAATGATTGTGCAAATACTAGGAGCTGAACAACGACTAAGGGGAAAGCTATAAGCGAAGATTGCCGTGATTATTCCACAATGAATAATAACAGACAAAAATGGCATAATAACCGTAACTTACAAATAACCAACCGACACACAATTGATATAATCAATTAAATAGTCCATCTTCTCATTTGTATAGTGGTTGCTTTCTTTTGCAAGTTTAAAATAAACACCTTTCACAATGTACCTCCGTCTTATATAACAGTTAATATAAGACGGAAGTACATTATGAACGATTTTTATTTTAAACTTGCAAAAGAAAGCAACCACTATACAACTAAGCATTAATTCTATTTCTCTTGAAATTAAATTAATAAAACTGTTATTTATTGGCATCTCACTAACTAAAAAATAATTAAAACACAAAAGAATGATATAAGAAAGTATGTTACCCCTCCAGTGTTTACTACCTCCAATGTTCACCCCCTCCAATGTTCACCCCCTCCAATTTTCACCCCACCAATGTTTATCCCCTATAATGTTTACCCCTCCAATGTTCACCCCTCGAATTTATACCTCATACAATATTTACTCCCTCCAATGTTTACCACTCCAATGTTTTCCCCTCCAATGTTTACGCTCTCCCATTTTTACCCACCAATGTTTACCCCTCCAATGTTCACCCCTCGAATTTATAGCTCATACAATTTTTACTCCCTCCAATGTTTACCACTCCAATGTTTGCCCTCCAATGGTTACCCCCACCAATGTGTACCCTCCAATGTTTACCCCTCCAATGTTTACCCCTCTAATGTTTAGACCTCCAATGTTGACCCTCCAATCTTTACCCCTTACGATGTTCAGGCCTCCAATGTTTCCCCCTCCAATGATTTCCCAGGCCAATGTTTTCCCATCCAATGTTAGGCAGAGTCGAGTCATGGAACATCTGATATTGTGAGCTAAGTATATTGTCTAAGGGTAAATTATTCTTACATCTACAGGAAATAGGCATTCTTGACTTTACAATAATATTTATTAGACTATAGAATGAAACAAATTCTATGCATTGATTTATAATGTTAGCTGGGATCAAGGTGATGTGCTCACAGGCAGCAGTGACCGTTGAATAGGCATATAGCGCTCCTGGAATCAAGTTCATTTAAACTAAATTATAATATTATAACAAATATAGTAGTGGGAATACAAGAATGAGGACAAATGAGAATGTATGGTAGTATACCTGTTTCAGTTACATAAAATCCGATTGCTTCAAAAGATTGGAAATTTTGTACATTGCAGACATCACCTAAAATAATTACAAAGTCATTATTAGTCATTAAAGAACAAGCATGCCAGAGCCAGTTCTGAATACCATATAAAATATATATAGACCATCAGGAAGAAGAATATTTTTATTAAAATTCGAGAACTAAAAAATAATTAACATTTGGGAAAATCATCACAAATAATTATCGGAAAAACTGATGTAGATTCCTAATATTTACTTTCAATAAAATTTAAATAGTTTCTTTAATAACAGAAAATTATTATTAGAGTCATCATAATCAATGAATTAGGCAAACGAAGCATCAAATTTACGGATTGATTGTCAATCAATAGTAAAACTAATCAAAGAAATACATTATGCAGGAAGATGATTTATAAAATGCCATACGAAAACTTAGTTCGTATAAATATTATTATATTTAACCTAGAGATGCGACTGCGATTCCCAAATAGGCTAATGGGCATTTATTAAGTGACGAACCCGTTAAATAAATAACCCATGCAGGATAGAAAAAGGTGGAAACCTGTAGAAATTACGTCCCAAAAAATAAAATTAAAAAAAAACATTATTATATATGAGGGGAGGGGGGAGAAGGAGAGAGTGAGTGAGAGAGACAATTGCAATTAGGTTTAGATCTCCATGTGGGCAGTCGAAAAAAGCAAATGAGTGTAAAATGCACAGCATAACCATTAGGATTTACCACTAATGAACAATTAGGATATAATAAAATATAATTAGAATTTACTTCTCCATAGGTAGCAAGCGATGCTGGTACCCCGAACAGCATAACCATTAGGATTTACCATTAATGAACAAGTAGGATATAATAAAATATAATTAGAATTTACTTCTCCATAGGTAGCAAGCGATGCTGGTACACCGAACAGCATAGCCTTGATGCCTGTAGGTTTGATAGTGTTACTCATCATTATGTGGAATATCTGCTTGAACTGGCTGCTGTAGTGATACCACTGAACCTCGTACAGTCGATGGAACACCTCCTCACTCTGCAAAAAAAATTGAAAAAAAACACAGACTACTCTATTCAGGGCCTACCTACACTAGCAGCCTGCTCCTCTATTCAGGCACTACCTACACTAGCAGCCTGCTCCTCTATTCAGGCCCTACCTACACTAGCAGCCTGCTCCTCTATTCAGGCCCTACCTACACTAGCAGCCTGCTCCTCTATTCAGGCCCTACCTACACTAGCAGCCTGCTCCTCTATTCAGGCCCTACCTACACTAGCAGCCTGCTCCTCTATTCAGGCCCTACCTACACTAGCAGCCTGCTCCTCTATTCAGGCCCTACCTACACTAGCAGCCTGCTCCTCTATTCAGGCCCTACCTACACTAGCAGCCTGCTCCTCTATTCAGGCCCTACCTACACTAGCAGCCTGCTCCTCTATTCAGGCCCTACCTACACTAGCAGCCTGCTCCTCTATTCAGGCCCTACCTACACTAGCAGCCTGCTCCTCTATTCAGGCCCTACCTACACTAGCAGCCTGCTCCTCTATTCAGGCCCTACCTACACTAGCAGCCTGCTCCTCTATTCAGGCCCTACCTACACTAGCAGCCTGCTCCTCTATTCAGGCACTACCTACACTAGCAGCCTGCTCCTCTATTCAGGCCCTACCTACACTAGCAGCCTGCTCCTCTATTCAGGCCCTACCTACACTAGCAGCCTGCTCCTCTATTCAGGCCCTACCTACACTAGCAGCCTGCTCCTCTATTCAGGCCCTACCTACACTAGCAGCCTGCTCCTCTATTCAGGCCCTACCTACACTAGCAGCCTGCTCCTCTATTCAGGCCCTACCTACACTAGCAGCCTGCTCCTCTATTCAGGCCCTACCTACACTAGCAGCCTGCTCCTCTATTCAGGCCCTACCTACACTAGCAGCCTGCTCCTCTATTCAGGCCCTACCTACACTAGCAGCCTGCTCCTCTATTCAGGCCCTACCTACACTAGCAGCCTGCTCCTCTATTCAGGCCCTACCTACACTAGCAGCCTGCTCCTCTATTCAGGCCCTACCTACACTAGCAGCCTGCTCCTCTATTCAGGCCCTACCTACACTAGCAGCCTGCTCCTCTATTCAGGCCCTACCTACACTAGCAGCCTGCTCCTCTATTCAGGCCCTACCTACACTAGCAGCCTGCTCCTCTATTCAGGCCCTACCTACACTAGCAGCCTGCTCCTCTATTCAGGCCCTACCTACACTAGCAGCCTGCTCCTCTATTCAGGCCCTACCTACACTAGCAGCCTGCTCCTCTATTCAGGCCCTACCTACACTAGCAGCCTGCTCCTCTATTCAGGCCCTACCAACACTAGCAGCCTGCTCCTCTATTCAGGCCCTACCTACACTAGCAGCCTGCTCCTCTATTCAGGCCCTACCTACACTAGCAGCCTGCTCCTCTATTCAGGCCCTACCTACACTAGCAGCCTGCTCCTCTATTCAGGCCCTACCTACACTAGCAGCCTGCTCCTCTATTCAGGCCCTACCTACACTAGCAGCCTGCTCCTCTATTCAGGCCCTACCTACACTAGCAGCCTGCTCCTCTATTCAGGCCCTACCTACACTAGCAGCCTGCTCCTCTATTCAGGCCCTACCTACACTAGCAGCCTGCTCCTCTATTCAGGCCCTACCTACACTAGCAGCCTGCTCCTCTATTCAGGCCCTACCTACACTAGCAGCCTGCTCCTCTATTCAGGCCCTACCTACACTAGCAGCCTGCTCCTCTATTCAGGCCCTACCTACACTAGCAGCCTGCTCCTCTATTCAGGCCCTACCTACACTAGCAGCCTGCTCCTCTATTCAGGCCCTACCTACACTAGCAGCCTGCTCCTCTATTCAGGCCCTACCTACACTAGCAGCCTGCTCCTCTATTCAGGCCCTACCTACACTAGCAGCCTGCTCCTCTATTCAGGCCCTACCTACACTAGCAGCCTGCTCCTCTATTCAGGCCCTACCTACACTAGCAGCCTGCTCCTCTATTCAGGCCCTACCTACACTAGCAGCCTGCTCCTCTATTCAGGCCCTACCTACACTAGCAGCCTGCTCCTCTATTCAGGCCCTACCTACACTAGCAGCCTGCTCCTCTATTCAGGCCCTACCTACACTAGCAGCCTGCTCCTCTATTCAGGCCCTACCTACACTAGCAGCCTGCTCCTCTATTCAGGCCCTACCTACACTAGCAGCCTGCTCCTCTATTCAGGCCCTACCTACACTAGCAGCCTGCTCTCTATTCAGGCCCTACCTACACTAGCAGCCTGCTCCTCTATTCAGGCCCTACCTACACTAGCAGCCTGCTCCTCTATTCAGGCCCTACCTACACTAGCAGCCTGCTCCTCTATTCAGGCCCTACCTACACTAGCAGCCTGCTCCTCTATTCAGGCCCTACCTACACTAGCAGCCTGCTCCTCTATTCAGGCCCTACCTACACTAGCAGCCTGCTCCTCTATTCAGGCCCTACCTACACTAGCAGCCTGCTCCTCTATTCAGGCCCTACCTACACTAGCAGCCTGCTCCTCTATTCAGGCCCTACCTACACTAGCAGCCTGCTCCTCTATTCAGGCCCTACCTACACTAGCAGCCTGCTCCTCTATTCAGGCCCTACCTACACTAGCATCCTGCTCCTCTATTCAGGCCTACCTACACTAGCAGCTTGCTCCTCTATTCAGGCCCTACCTACCCTAGCAGCCTGCTCCTCTATTCAGGCCCTACCTACACTAGCAGCCTGCTCCTCTATTCAGGCCCTACCTACACTAGCAGCCTGCTCCTCTATTCAGGCCCTACCTACACTAGCAGCCTGCTCCTCTATTCAGGCCCTACCTACACTAGCAGCCTGCTCCTCTATTCAGGCCCTACCTACACTAGCAGCCTGCTCCTCTATTCAGGCCCTACCTACACTAGCAGCCTGCTCCTCTATTCAGGCCCTACCTACACTAGCAGCCTGCTCCTCTATTCAGGCCCTACCTACACTAGCAGCCTGCTCCTCTATTCAGGCCCTACCTACACTAGCAGCCTGCTCCTCTATTCAGGCCCTACCTACACTAGCAGCCTGCTCCTCTATTCAGGCCCTACCTACACTAGCAGCCTGCTCCTCTATTCAGGCCCTACCTACACTAGCAGCCTGCTCCTCTATTCAGGCCCTACCTACACTAGCAGCCTGCTCCTCTATTCAGGCCCTACCTACACTAGCAGCCTGCTCCTCTATTCAGGCCCTACCTACACTAGCAGCCTGCTCCTCTATTCAGGCCCTACCTACACTAGCAGCCTGCTCCTCTATTCAGGCCCTACCTACACTAGCAGCCTCCTCTATTCAGGCCCTACCTACACTAGCAGCCTGCTCCTCTATTCAGGCCCTACCTACACTAGCAGCCTGCTCCTCTATTCAGGCCCTACCTACACTAGCAGCCTGCTCCTCTATTCAGGCCCTACCTACACTAGCAGCCTGCTCCTCTATTCAGGACCTACCTACACTAGCAGCCTGCTCCTCTATTCAGGACCTACCTATACTTGCAGACTACATCATCTTCAGGCCCAACCTACACTAGCAGCCTGCTCCTCTATTCAGGCCCTACCTACACTAGCAGCCTGCTCCTCTATTCAGGCCCTACCTACACTAGCAGCCTGCTCCTCTATTCAGGCCCTACCTACACTAGCAGCCTGCTCCTCTATTCAGGCCCTACCTACACTAGCAGCCTGCTCCTCTATTCAGGACCTACCTACACTAGCAGCCTGCTCCTCTATTCAGGACCTACCTATACTTGCAGACTACATCATCTTCAGGCCCAACCTACACTAGCAGCCTGCTCCTCTATTCAGGACCTACCTATACTTGCAGACTACATCATCTTCAGGCCCTACCTACACTAGCAGCCTGCTCCTCTATTCAGGCCCTACCTACACTAGCAGCCTGCTCCTCTATTCAGGCCCTACCTACACTAGCAGCCTGCTCCTCTATTCAGGCCCTACCTACACTAGCAGCCTGCTCCTCTATTCAGGCCCTACCTACACTAGCAGCCTACTCCTCTATTCAGGCCCTACCTACACTAGCAGCCTGCTCCTCTATTCAGGCCCTACCTACACTAGCAGCCTGCTCCTCTATTCAGGCCCTACCTACACTAGCAGCCTGCTCCTCTATTCAGGCCCTACCTACACTAGCAGCCTGCTCCTCTATTCAGGCCCTACCTACACTAGCAGCCTGCTCCTCTATTCAGGCCCTACCTACACTAGCAGCCTGCTCCTCTATTCAGGCCCTACCTACACTAGCAGCCTGCTCCTCTATTCAGGCCCTACCTACACTAGCAGCCGCTCCTCTATTCAGGCCCTACCTACACAGCAGCCTCCTCCTCTATTCAGGCCCTACCTACACTAGCAGCCTGCTCCTCTATTCAGGCCCTACCTACACTAGCAGCCTGCTCCTCTATTCAGGCCCTACCTACACTAGCAGCCTGCTCCTCTATTCAGGCCCTACCTACACTAGCAGCCTGCTCCTCTATTCAGGCCCTACCTACACTAGCAGCCTGCTCCTCTATTCAGGCCCTACCTACACTAGCAGCCTGCTCCTCTATTCAGGCCCTACCTACACTAGCAGCCTGCTCCTCTATTCAGGCCCTACCTACACAGCCTGCTCCTCTATTCAGGCCTACCTACACTAGCAGCCTGCTCCTCTATTCAGGCCCTACCTACACTAGCAGCCTGCTCCTCTATTCAGGCCCTACCTACACTAGCAGCCTGCTCCTCTATTCAGGCCCTACCTACACTAGCAGCCTGCTCCTCTATTCAGGCCCTACCTACACTAGCAGCCTGCTCCTCTATTCAGGCCAACCACCACTAGCACCCTGCTCCTCTTTTCAGGGCGTACCAACACTAGCAGCCTGCTCTATTCAGGCCTACCACAGCAGCCTGCTCCTACCTACACTAGCAGCCTGCTCCTCTATTCAGGCCCTACCTACACTAGCAGCCTGCTCCTCTATTCAGGCCCTACCTACACTAGCAGCCTGCTCCTCTATTCAGGCCCTACCTACACTAGCAGCCTGCTCCTCTATTCAGGCCCTACCTACACTAGCAGCTCCTCTATTCAGGCCCTACCTACACTAGCAGCCTCCTCTATTCAGGCATTCTATTCAGGCCCTACCTACACTAGCAGCCTGCTACTCTATTCAGGCCCTACCTACACTAGCAGCCTGCTCCTCTATTCAGGCCCTACCTACACTAGCAGCCTGCTCCTCTATTCAGGCCCTACCTACACTAGCAGCCTGCTCCTCTATTCAGGCCCTACCTACACTAGCAGCCTGCTCCTCTATTCAGGCCCTACCTACACTAGCAGCCTGCTCCTCTATTCAGGCCCTACCTACACTAGCAGCCTGCTCCTCTATTCAGGCCCTACCTACACTAGCAGCCTGCTCCTCTATTCAGGCCTACCTACACTAGCAGCTTGCTCCTCTATTCAGGCCCTACCTACACTAGCAGCCTGCTCCTCTATTCAGGCCCTACCTACACTAGCAGCCTGCTCCTCTATTCAGGCCCTACCTACACTAGCAGCCTGCTCCTCTATTCAGGCCCTACCTACACTAGCAGCCTGCTCCTCTATTCAGGCCCTACCTACACTAGCAGCCTGCTCCTCTATTCAGGCCCTACCTACACTAGCAGCCTGCTCCTCTATTCAGGCCCTACCTACACTAGCAGCCTGCTCCTCTATTCAGGCCCTACCTACACTAGCAGCCTGCTCCTCTATTCAGGCCCTACCTACACTAGCAGCCTGCTCCTCTATTCAGGCCCTACCTACACTAGCAGCCTGCTCCTCTATTCAGGCCCTACCTACACTAGCAGCCTGCTCCTCTATTCAGGCCCTACCTACACTAGCAGCCTGCTCCTCTATTCAGGCCCTACCTACACTAGCAGCCTGCTCCTCTATTCAGGCCCTACCTACACTAGCAGCCTGCTCCTCTATTCAGGCCCTACCTACACTAGCAGCCTGCTCCTCTATTCAGGCCCTACCTACACTAGCAGCCTGCTCCTCTATTCAGGCCCTACCTACACTAGCAGCCTGCTCCTCTATTCAGGCCCTACCTACACTAGCAGCCTGCTCCTCTATTCAGGCCATACCTACACTAGCAGCCTGCTCCTCTATTCAGGCCATACCTACACTAGCAGCCTACTCCTCTATCCATGTCCTACCTACACTAGCAGCCTGCTCCTCTATTCAGGCCATACCAACAATAGCAGCCTACTCCTCTATCCATGTCCTACCTACACTAGCAGCCTGCTCTTGGAGTAGGAGAGTCTATGTAAGAGCGGAGGGGGTGGTTAGTGGAAGGAGAGTCTATGTAAGAGCGGAGGGGGTGGTTAGTGGAAGGAGAGACTATGTAAGAGCGGAGGGGGTGGTTAGTGGAAGGAGAGACTATGTAAGAGCGGAGGGGGTGGTTAGTGGAAGGAGAGACTATGTAAGAGCGGAGGGGGTGGTTAGTGGAAGGAGAGACTATGTAAGAGCGGAGGGGGTGGTTAGTGGAAGGAGAGAATATGTGAGAGCGGAGGGGGTGGTTAGTGGAAGGAGAGACTATGTAAGAGTGGAGGGGGTGGTTAGTGGAAGGAGAGACTATGTAAGAGCGGAGGGGGTGGTTAGTGGAAGGAGAGACTATGTAAGAGCGGAGGGGGTGGTTAGTGGAAGGAGAGACTATGTAAGAGCGGGGGGGTGGTTAGTGGAAGGAGAGACTATGTAAGAGCGGAGGGGGTGGTTAGTGGAAGGAGAGACTATGTAAGAGCGGAGGGGGTGGTTAGTGGAAGGAGAGACTATGTAAGAGCGGAGGGGGTGGTTAGTGGAAGGAGAGACTATGTAAGAGTGGAGGGGTGGTTAGTGGAAGGAGAGACTATGTAAGAGCGGAGGGGGTGGTTAGTGGAAGGAGAGACTATGTAAGAGTGGAGGGGGTGGTTAGTGGAAGGAGAGACTATGTAAGAGCGGAGGGGGTGGTTAGTGGAAGGAGAGACTATGTAAGAGTGGAGGGGTGGTTAGTGGAAGGAGAGACTATGTAAGAGCGGAGGGGGTGGTTAGTGGAAGGAGAGACTATGTAAGAGTGGAGGGGGTGGTTAGTGGAAGGAGAGACTATGTAAGAGCGGAGGGGGTGGTTAGTGGAAGGAGAGACTATGTAAGAGTGGAGGGGTGGTTAGTGGAAGGAGAGACTATGTAAGAGTGGAGGGGGTGGTTAGTGGAAGGAGAGACTATGTAAGAGTGGAGGGGTGGTTAGTGGAAGGAGAGACTATGTAAGAGCGGAGGGGGTGGTTAGTGGAAGGAGAGACTATGTAAGAGCGGAGGGGGTGGTTAGTGGAAGGAGAGACTATGTAAGAGAGGAAGGGGTGGTTAGTGGAAGGAGAGACTATGTAAGAGCGGAGGGGGTGGTTAGTGGAAGGAGAGACTATGTAAGAGCGGAGGGGGTGGTTAGTGGAAGGAGAGACTATGTAAGAGCGGAGGGGGTGGTTAGTGGAAGGAGAGACTATGTAAGAGCGGAGGGGGTGGTTAGTGGAAGGAGAGACTATGTAAGAGTGGAGGGGTGGTTAGTGGAAGGAGAGACTATGTAAGAGCGGAGGGGGTGGTTAGTGGAAGGAGAGACTATGTAAGAGCGGAGGGGGTGGTTAGTGGAAGGAGAGACTATGTAAGAGCGGAGGGGGTGGTTAGTGGAAGGAGAGACTATGTAAGAGCGGAGGGGGTGGTTAGTGGAAGGAGAGACTATGTAAGAGCGGAGGGGGTGGTTAGTGGAAGGAGAGACTATGTAAGAGTGGAGGGGGTGGTTAGTGGAAGGAGAGACTATGTAAGAGGGGAGGGGGTGGTTAGTGGAAGGAGAGACTATGTAAGAGCGGAGGGGGTGGTTAGTGGAAGGAGAGACTATGTAAGAGCGGAGGGGGTGGTTAGTGGAAGGAGAGAATATGTAAGAGCGGAGGGGGTGGTTAGTGGAAGGAGAGACTATGTAAGAGCGGAGGGGGTGGTTAGTGTAGGACGATAGTATTTAAGAGCGGAGGGGGTGGTTAGTAGAAGGAGAGACTATGTAAGAGCGGAGGGGGTGGTTCGTGGAAGGAGAGATATGTAAGAGGGGGGTGGTTAGTGGAAGGAGACTATGTAAGAGCGAGGGGTGGTTAGTGGAAGGAGAGAATATGTAAGAGTGGAGGGGGTGGTTAGTGGAAGGAGAGACTATGTAAGAGGGGAGGGGTGGTTTGTGGAAGGTAGATTGAAGTAAAGTCGGGGGGGGTGGTTAGTGGAAGGAGAGACTATGTAAGAGAGGAGGGGGGGGTATTGGAAGGGGATTATGTAATAGTGGAGGGGGGGGTGGTGGAAGGAGAGACTATGTAAGAGGTTAGGGGGTGGTTAGTGGAAGGAGAGACTATGTAAGAGCGGAGGGGGTGGTTAGGGGAAGGAGAGACTAAGAGGGAGGGGGTGGTTAGTGGAGAGACTATGTAAGAGTGGAGGGGTTGTTAGTGGAAGGAGAGACTATGTAAGAGCGGAGGGGGTGGTTAGTGGAAGGAGAGACTATGTAAGAGCGGAGGGGGTGGTTAGTGGAAGGAGAGACTATGTAAGAGGGGAGGGGGTGGTTAGTGGAAGGAGAGACTATGTAAGAGGGGAGGGGTGGTTAGTGGAAGGAGAGACTATGTAAGAGCGGAGGGGGTGGTTAGTGGAAGGAGAGACTATGTAAGAGCGGAGGGGGTGGTTAGTGGAAGGAGAGACTATGTAAGAGCGGAGGGGGTGGTTAGTGGAAGGAGAGACTATGTAAGAGCGGAGGAGTGGTTAGTGGAAGGAGAGACTATGTAAGAGCGGAGGGGGTGGTTAGTGGAAGGAGAGACTATGTAAGAGCGGAGGGGGTGGTTAGTGGAAGGAGAGACTATGTAAGAGCGGAGGGGGTGGTTAGTGGAAGGAGAGACTATGTAAGAGCGGAGGGGGTGGTTAGTGGAAGGAGAGACTATGTAAGAGTGGAGGGGGTGGTTAGTGGAAGGAGAGACTATGTAAGAGCGGAGGGGGTGGTTAGTGGAAGGAGAGACTATGTAAGAGCGGGGGGGGGGTGGTTAGTGGAAGGAGCGACTATGTAAGAGCGGAGGGGGTGGTTAGTGGAAGGAGAGACTATGTAAGAGCGGAGGGGGTGGTTAGTGGAAGGAGAGACTATGTAAGAGCGGAGGGGGTGGTTAGTGGAAGGAGAGACTATGTAAGAGCGGAGGGGGTGGTTAGTGGAAGGAGAGACTATGTAAGAGCGGAGGGGGTGGTTAGTGGAAGGAGAGACTATGTAAGAGTGGAGGGGTTGGTTAGTGGAAGGAGAGACTATGTAAGAGCGGTGTAGTTTTTTGGAGGGTGTGGATAATATTGGAATGTAATTATTACCTCTGCAGAGACATCCTCACCCAAGAAGCAGAAGTATGTCACTGTGAATATCTCCACTGCCAGCGTCACTAGTATACTCACTATCACGTTCAGCGGGTTCTCCTGCGCATCATAAAAATTCATATAGTCGTGTTGGAATGGAGGGATTGGTGTAGTGGTGTTGGAATGGAGGGAATGGTGTAGTGGTGTTGGAATGGAGGGAATGGTGTAGTGGTGTTGGAATGGAGGGATTGGTGTAGTTGGTGTTTTGAATGGAGGGAATGGTGTAGTGGTTTGCGTGGGTTTTTGGGGGGGGGTGGGGGGGGGGGGTGTGGGTGGGTGGGGGGGTGGGGGTGGGGTTGGGTAGGGAGGGGGGGGTGGGGGGGCGGGTTGGGAGGGTAGGGATGTGGGGTGGTGTTGGTTATGGTGGGGGGTTGGTGTAGTGGATGGTGGGATTGGTGGGTTGGGTGTAGTGGGGTGGGTAATGGAGGTGATTGGTGGGGGAGTGGTGTTGGGGTGGGTGGGGAATTGGGGTTGGGGTGGGGGGTTGGAGGGTGTTGGTGGGGTGGGTTGGGGGGGGGATGGGTGGGTTTGGGGTAGTGGTGGTTGGAAATGGAGGGAATGGTGTAGTGGTGTTGGTATGTAGGGTGGATGGTGGTTAGTGGTGGGGTTGGAATGGAGGGAATGGTAGTTGTGGTGTTGGAAATGGAGGTGGAATGGGGGTAGTGTTGATGGTTTGGGTGGGTTTTGTGTAGTGGTGTTGGAATTGGAGGGATTGGTGTAGTGGTGTTGGAATGGAGGGAATGGTGTAGTGGTGTTGGAATGGAGGGAAGGGGTGTAGTGGGGTGTATGGCATTGGGAGGATAGGGGGTAGTGGTGTTGGTTGGGTGGGTACTGGGGTAGTGGTGTTGGTTCTGGTAGGGGATCTGTTGCTCTATATGGTGGGGGTATGGTAGGGTATGGGGTTGTTGTGGGGTTGGAATGGAGGGGATTGGTTGTACGTGGGGTATTCTTTGAATGGAGGAATTGGTGTAGTTGTGGGAGTGGTATTGGTAATGGAGGGATCTGTGTTGGTAGTGGGGTTGGAATTGGAGGGATTGGTGTAGTGGTGTTGGAATGGTGGGTACGGTTGTTAGTGTTGTTGGAATGAGATCGTTTGGTGTAGTGGTGTTCGTAATGGAGGGAATGGTTGTAGTGGTGTTTGAATGGGGGGATATGGTTGTAGTGGTGTTGGAATGGAGGGAATGGTGTAGTGGTGTTGGATGGAGGGAATCGGGTAGTGGTGTTGGAATGGGAAGGGAATGGTGTAGTGGTTCTTGGAATGGAGGGATTTGTGTAGTGTTGTTGGAATGGGCTGGATTGTTGTAGTGGTGTTAGAATGGAGGGATTGGTGTAGTGGTGTTGGAATGGAGGGAATGGTGTAGTGGTGTTGGAATGGAGGGAATGGTTACTGGTGTTGGAATGGAGGGAATGGTGTAGTGGTGTTGGAATGGAGGGAATGGTGTAGTGGTGTTGGAATGGAGGGAATGGTGTAGTGGTGTTGGAATGGAGGGAATGGTGTAGTGGTGTTGGAATGGAGGGAATGGTGTAGTGGTGTTGGAATGGAGGGAATGGTGTAGTGGTGTTGGAATGGAGGGAATGGTGTAGTGGTGTTGGAATGGAGGGAATGGTGTAGTGGTGTTGGAATGGAGGGAATGGTGTAGTGGTGTTGGAATGGAGGGAATGGTGTAGTGGTATTTTGAGGGAATGGATTTACTGTTCTTGGAATGGAGGGAATGTATATGTTGTGGTGAGAAACGAAATGGAGGGAATGGTGTAGTGGTGTTGGTCTGCTACTAGTATATGTTCTTATGGCACGACGTAGTATTCTCTATGGGAGCGAACTTCTGTCCTCTATGGGCATGGTATTTAATTCTCTTCAGGTCGATGTACTGTTCTCAATGGGTAAGGTATTGTATTCTCTAAGAGAACGATCTACTGTTCTCTATGAGAACGATAAAGTATTCTCTACGGAAGCGATCGACTGCTCTCTATGGATACGGCATAGTGTTCTCTATGAGAACGATCTACTGTTCTCTATGAGCAGGATATCGTATTCTCTATGGGAACGAGCTACGGTTCTCTATGGGCAGGATTGTATTCCATGTGAGCATGATCTTCTGTTCTCTAGGGGTAAGATAAAGTACTCTTAACGGGAACGATCTACAGTACTCTATAGGCACGATATACGAGTAGTATTCTCTATGGGAGAGATCTACTGTCCTCTATGGGTTAAGTTAGGTATGCAATTTAATGAGTATGCACCTGGTATAGAAGGTAGAGGAGTGTTAGGTATGCAATTTAATGAGTATGCACCTGGTATAGAAGGTAGAGGAGTGTTAGGTATGCAATTTAATGAGTATGCACCTGGTATAGAAGGTAGAGGAGTGTTAGGTATGCAATTTAATGAGTATGCACCTGGTATAGAAGGTAGAGGAGTGTCAGGTATGCAATTTAATGAGTATGCACCTGGTATAGAAGGTAGAGGAGTGTTAGGTATGCAATTTAATCAGTATGCACCTGGTATAGAAGGTAGAGGAGTGTCAGGTATGCAATTTAATGAGTATGCACCTGGTATAGAAGGTAGAGGAGTGTCAGGTATGCAATTTAATGAGTATGCACCTGGTATAGAAGGTAGAGGAGTGTTAGGTATGCAATTTAATCAGTATGCACCTGGTATAGAAGGTAGAGGAGTGTCAGGTATGCAATTTAATGAGTATGCACCTGGTATAGAAGGTAGAGGAGTGTTAGGTATGCAATTTAATGAGTATGCACCTGGTATAGAAGGTAGAGGAGTGTTAGGTATGCAATTTAATGAGTATGCACCTGGTATAGAAGGTAGAGGAGTGTTAGGTATGCAATTTAATGAGTATGCACCTGGTATAGAAGGTAGAGGAGTGTTAGGTATGCAATTTAATGAGTATGCACCTGGTATAGAAGGTAGAGGAGTGTCAGGTATGCAATTTAATGAGTATGCACCTGGTATAGAAGGTAGAGGAGTGTTAGGTATGCAATTTAATGAGTATGCACCTGGTATAGAAGGTAGAGGAGTGTTAGGTATGCAATTTAATCAGTATGCACCTGGTATAGAAGGTAGAGGAGTGTTAGGTATGCAATTTAATGAGTATGCACCTGGTATAGAAGGTAGAGGAGTGTTAGGTATGCAATTTAATGAGTATGCACCTGGTATAGAAGGTAGAGGAGTGTTAGGTATGCAATTTAATGAGTATGCACCTGGTATAGAAGGTAGAGGAGTGTTAGGTATGCAATTTAATGAGTATGCACCTGGTATAGAAGGTAGAGGAGTGTTAGGTATGCAATTTAATGAGTATGCACCTGGTATAGAAGGTAGAGGAGTGTTAGGTATGCAATTTAATGAGTATGCACCTGGTATAGAAGGTAGAGGAGTGTTAGGTATGCAATTTAATGAGTATGCACCTGGTATAGAAGGTAGAGGAGTGTTAGGTATGCAATTTAATGAGTATGCACCTGGTATAGAAGGTAGAGGAGTGTTAGGTATGCAATTTAATGAGTATGCACCTGGTATAGAAGGTAGAGGAGTGTTAGGTATGCAATTTAATGAGTATGCACCTGGTATAGAAGGTAGAGGAGTGTTAGGTATGCAATTTAATGAGTATGCACCTGGTATAGAAGGTAGAGGAGTGTTAGGTATGCAATTTAATGAGTATGCACCTGGTATAGAAGGTAGAGGAGTGTTAGGTATGCAATTTAATCAGTATGCACCTGGTATAGAAGGTAGAGGAGTGTCAGGTATGCAATTTAATGAGTATGCACCTGGTATAGAAGGTAGAGGAGTGTTAGGTATGCAATTTAATGAGTATGCACCTGGTATAGAAGGTAGAGGAGTGTTAGGTATGCAATTTAATGAGTATGCACCTGGTATAGAAGGTAGAGGAGTGTTAGGTATGCAATTTAATGAGTATGCACCTGGTATAGAAGGTAGAGGAGTGTTAGGTATGCAATTTAATGAGTATGCACCTGGTATAGAAGGTAGAGGAGTGTTAGGTATGCAATTTAATGAGTATGCACCTGGTATAGAAGGTAGAGGAGTGTTAGGTATGCAATTTAATGAGTATGCACCTGGTATAGAAGGTAGAGGAGTGTTAGGTATGCAATTTAATCAGTATGCACCTGGTATAGAAGGTAGAGGAGTGTTAGGTATGCAATTTAATGAGTATGCACCTGGTATAGAAGGTAGAGGAGTGTTAGGTATGCAATTTAATGAGTATGCACCTGGTATAGAAGGTAGAGGAGTGTTAGGTATGCAATTTAATGAGTATGCACCTGGTATAGAAGGTAGAGGAGTGTTAGGTATGCAATTTAATGAGTATGCACCTGGTATAGAAGGTAGAGGAGTGTTAGGTATGCAATTTAATGAGTATGCACCTGGTATAGAAGGTAGAGGAGTGTTAGGTATGCAATTTAATGAGTATGCACCTGGTATAGAAGGTAGAGGAGTGTTAGGTATGCAATTTAATGAGTATGCACCTGGTATAGAAGGTAGAGGAGTGTTAGGTATGCAATTTAATGAGTATGCACCTGGTATAGAAGGTAGAGGAGTGTTCGGTATGCAATTTAATGAGTATGCACCTGGTATAGAAGGTAGAGGAGTGTTAGGTATGCAATTTAATGAGTATGCACCTGGTATAGAAGGTAGAGGAGTGTTAGGTATGCAATTTAATGAGTATGCACCTGGTATAGAAGGTAGAGGAGTGTTAGGTATGCAATTTAATGAGTATGCACCTGGTATAGAAGGTAGAGGAGTGTTCCGTATGCAATTTAATGAGTATGCACCTGGTATAGAAGGTAGAGGAGTGTTAGGTATGCAATTTAATGAGTATGCACCTGGTATAGAAGGTAGAGGAGTGTTAGGTATGCAATTTAATGAGTATGCACCTGGTATAGAAGGTAGAGGAGTGTTAGGTATGCAATTTAATGAGTATGCACCTGGTATAGAAGGTAGAGGAGTGTTAGGTATGCAATTTAATGAGTATGCACCTGGTATAGAAGGTAGAGGAGTGTTAGGTATGCAATTTAATGAGTATGCACCTGGTATAGAAGGTAGAGGAGTGTTAGGTATGCAATTTAATGAGTATGCACCTGGTATAGAAGGTAGAGGAGTGTTAGGTATGCAATTTAATGAGTATGCACCTGGTATAGAAGGTAGAGGAGTGTTCCGTATGCAATTTAATGAGTATGCACCTGGTATAGAAGGTAGAGGAGGATGCAATTTAATGAGTATGCACCTGGTATAGAAGGTAGAGGAGTGTTAGGTATGCAATTTAATGAGTATGCACCTGGTATAGAAGGTAGAGGAGTGTTCCGTATGCAATTGGCGCCAGGATGAAGACACAAAGGGTCACTGATCCACTGAATGGTTCAAACATCTTCCTTAATCTGCAAAAGATGATGAGGTTACTTCCTTAATGGCTGATACTAAACTAGCTTACCAAATATTTACATGTGTCCTACTTACTCTTAGATTTTATGATAATGGAGTCACTTGCCTTGAGCAATATTTTACCGAATGTTTCCGAAAGATGATGTATAATGTAAATTATTTATCTTATCTCGTTATATGTCTATTTGAATAGAAGAAAAATATAGGGGTTCCTAGTCTATAGGTTAAAGGCGAAGGGGTGGTTATTTTTGTTCATTTAGTATTTTTTATAAATTTAAATTCCTATCCATTTTGCATACGTAATTTTCATAAATGCCTTTACCCTTTGGTTTTCTATTTTGGATGTTGGTTTCTTGCATTAATACAAAATATTAAACTCGCTTATATAATACAGAATAACAGTTATTTTAATTTAATTTCTTCACTTCACTAGGAATGATGCCAGGAAGGCATGTCAATTTTTTTTTTTTTTTTGGTCTTTTTCAAGCTCTGTAATTTATTGTTCATCTAGTTCTTCCTTTTATATATATATATATATATATATATATATATATATATATATATATATATCTACTATATTAAAATAAGTCAGGGATTTCCTTCCTGAAGCTATACTCCAGAACGCACGAACCGATTTCCACGGTTTTGCATTCGTTGGAAAGGTCTCGGGCTCCGTGAGGTTTATAGCAAAGAATATTCAGGAAAAATTTCAACAGAAAAGCGGGAATATCTTTTTTCACATACAGCGCCATCTCTGATACATAGCATGTACTACAAACCAATATTTTAAGTAGATGGCGCCTGTGCGTGAAACATTGTTTGACAGCTACTCATTGTTCTCTGCTCAGTTAATTTCATGTGACAATCCAGCATTGTGTTCACTGTGAAATTTTGAAAAAAAAAATAAGTTATTCGTTTCCTAACATTTCAATTGGAAACCATCAAATCAATCACGTGTATTTTGCAAATTTTTATTCAATTTCTACAGCAGGCATTTGTCTTTAAGGTGGTAAGTTAACTATGTAAATTATGTGGATCGTGCATTTGAGGTTAAATTCACCACTCTGTCCATAGTCCAAAATGCCTAGAGGACGACGTGCGAACATCAGCCGCCGCACAAGACATGCAAGCCAGCAACAAGTGTATTCACAGAACTTAAGCGAAGAAAGACAAAATATAATAAGAGAAAATGCCCGATTGAGACAACGCGTGAGCACACGAAGATCATTGACATATCATGATGAAAATTTAGATATTGGACCAATGACGACTATATGCAATGCGTTAAAGTTCAAAAGAGAAACGGCAGGATTGTGCTGCGCAAGTGGAAAAGTCAAACTGGATCCATTACTTGCACCACCACAGCCACTGAAACCATTGTTTGATGGAAGTGATCCCGATTCCAGCCATTTTCTTCAACACATCCTTGAATACAATAACTGCTTTCGCATGACTTCCTTTGGAGCTAATATCATTTGAGAAGGCGGCTTCATGCCCACTTGCAAGGTAAAAGATACAACACACATAACCAATCACTCACACCAACACAATGAATTGCAACACATAACTATATATACACCATCACACGATCAGAAGTTACACCGTATTCTTAACAAATGATTGTTTGCAATTACAGATACAAGGACAAATATATCATTTGCATGGTTCAATGGTGCCAACACCAGAAGAACCGCATCAATTTCTGCAAATATATTTCATTTCGTCGATGGTGGATCAGCTGAATGTGCGGTGCAATATACAGGGAACACAACAGTTAAAGAGACGAATTATTGAACAGTTGCAAGCATGTTTTCACGCTAATAATGCTGTGGTTAATATGTTCAAAACAGCATTGGAACGAATGCCATCGGATACGCACAAATTTGTCATAAGAGCAGATTGTACCCCAACAGGTGAACATGTGCGAAGATTCAATGCACCCACCGTTAATGATGTTGCTGCAATTATTGTTGGCGATCCAACTAAATCGCGAGACATTGTCGTTCAGCGAAGAAGCAATATCATGCATCGTGTAAACGAGACACATCGTTTGTACGATGCGTTACAATATCCAATCATTTATTGGCAAGGGCAAGACGACGGATACGACATCACGTTGAAGATGGTCGATCCAATTACAGGTACAATATTCACACACTAATTATTGCTATTATTGGGTTCCATTAGCAATTCATTTAATTTTGCATTTTCAGGCGTATCAACGAATAAAATTCTAAGCGCAATGAATTACTTTGCGTATCGTATGATGATTCGTACACATGAGGAGAATGTCATTCTGAAGTGCCGTCGGCTATTCCAGCAATTCGCTGTCGACATGTATGTCAAAGTCGATACCGAACGTTTAGAGTTTATCCGATTCAATCAGGCAAAGCTACGATCTGAGGACTATATACACTTGCGTGATGCTATTCATTCAGATGGTGATGTTCAGAATATTGGACGTCTGACGATTTTCCCATCATCCTATATCGGAAGCCCACGCCACATGCACGAATAGGCTCAAGACGGTATGACCTACGTGCGAAATTATGGAATTCCGGATTTATTTATTACGTTCACATGCAATCCGAAGTGGACGGAAATTGAACGTGAGTTGGAACCGGGCTAAAAACCGCAAGATCGCCATGACATTATCGCCAGAATATTTCAGCAAAAACTCAAGGTTATGATGGATGTGCTTGCTAAGTATCGAGTTTTTGGTGACACACGTTGTTATATGTACTCGGTGGAATGGCAGAAGCGTGGACTACCGCATGGCCATATCCTAATTTGGTTGCTGAACAAATTACATTCAAATGAAGTGGATGACATCATATCAGCTGAAATTCCTGATCCAGTCACTGATCCCCATCTACACGACATTGTGACGACGCAGATGGTGCATGGACCGTCCGGTGCATTATCGCCTTGCATGGCTGATGGAAAGTGCACAAAACGATATCCGCGACCGTTAGTTGCTGAAACAGTCACAGGGAACGATGGATATCCACTTTATCGTCGGCGTTCAAAAGAAGATAATGGTCGAACTATCTAAGTTAAAGTTCAAAATCAAGAGATTGAGATCGGCAATGAATTCATTGTACTATATTGCCCGCTGCTATCACGAATTTTCGAAACACATGCAAACGTTGAGAGTTGCCATTCGGCCCAATCAATCAACTATTTGTGCAAGTACGTCACAAAAGGCAGCGACATGGCTGTGCTTGGTATTGCGGCGAAAAATGCGAATGACGAAATCAGCAACTTCCAAATGGGCAGATACGTCAGTACTAATGAAGCACTGTGGCGATTATTGTCATTTCAAATTCATGAAAGATATCCCACAGTTGTACATTTAGCAGTTCATTTGGAAAATGGCCAAAGAGTTTACTTCACTGAGGCTAATGCGGCACAACGAGCTGAGAGACCACCATCGACAACATTGACTAGCTTCTTTGCAATGTGTGAAGCAGATCCATTCGCAGCGACGCTGATGTACGTTGAAATGCCCAAGTATTACACTTGGAATCAATCAACAAAGAAATTCCAACGTCGCAAACAAGGAACCCCAGTTCCAGATTGGCCACAGGTGTTTTCCACTGATGCACTAGGTCGCATGTATACTGTTCATCCTAGAAATGATGAATGTTTTCATTTGCGACTGCTGTTGGTAAATGTACGTGGACCAAAATCATTTGCGCATTTGAAAACTGTGAATGGCCACCAATGCCAAACATATCGAGAAGCATGTCAACTATTGGGTTTGCTGGAGAACGATTCTCATTGGGATTTAACACTTGCGGATTCAGTTGTTTCATCAAATGCGTACCAAATACGAACGCTGTTCGCAATTATCATCACCACATGTTTTCCTTCACAACCAATTCAGTTATGGAACAAATACAAAGACGACATATGTGAAGATATCTTGAATCGCTTGACATCCAAATAACCGATGAAATCTACAATGAAGGATTGATTCTGATTGAGGATCAATGCTTGACTATTGAACAAGCTACTGATTGAAGTAGGAATGATTGCGCCAAATCGATCGATGCACGATGCATTCAACCAAGAATTAAATCGAGAGCTGCAATACAATGTTGATACATTGCAGGAATTCGTTCGAAATAATGTGCCGTTGCTGAATGAACAGCAAAAACAAGTATACGAAACATTAATGCAAGCGGTGAGCAATAATACTGGTGGTCTATTCTTCCTGGACGCACCTGGAGGAACAGGTCATTTCATTGATTTTGGCCACTATTCGATCAAGATGTGACATAGCTTTGGCGTTAGCATCATCTAGAATTGCGGCGACTCTTCTAGATGGCGGTCGTACTGCACATTCTGCGCTTAAGTTGCCACTCAATTTAAACACAATTGATACTCCAACATGCAATATTTCCCGATCCAGTGCAATGGGAAAATTGTTGATGCCATGCAAGCTCACTGTTTGGGATGAGTGCACAATGGCACATAAGAAATCACTTGAAGAACTTAACTTCACACTGAAGGATCTTCGGCGAAATAACAACATCTTTGGCGGCTTGATGATATTGTTGGCAGGCGATTTCAGGCAGACGTTGCCAGTAATTCCCCGTGGAACGCCTGCAGATGAATTGAATGCTTGCCTGAAGGCATCACCTTTATGGCATAACGTAAAAACATTATCGCTAACCACTGATATGAGAGTTCAACTTCAAGATGATCAAAGTGCTGCACAATTTTCCAAACAATTGTTAGCTGTTGGAAATGGAAAAGTCCCAGTTGATGTGACATCTGGATTAATTACTCTTACCGACGACTTTTGCCGATTTGTAGACTCTCCATTAGCTCTTATTGAAAATGTTTTCCCAAACATTAGAATTATCAGAATTATGCTTGGTTAAGTCAACGAGCAATTCTTGCCGCAAAGAATAATGATGTAAACGCACTGAATTTCACCATTCAATCAAAAATTGCTGGCGATTTGGTGACATACAAATCCGTTGATTCCATAACAAATCCCGATGATGTAGTAAATTATCCAACGGAGTTTTTGAACTCTCTGGAGTTACCAGGATTTCCACCACATAACTTGCAAGTTGGTACATTTATTATGATATTGCGTAATTTAAATCCACCGCGACTTTAAAAAGACTTATGCCGAATTTGATTGAGGCAACCATTATTAACGGAAAGTACGCAGGTGAAAATGTATGTATTCTTCGCATACCAATGATTCCGACTGATCTTCTGTTTGACTTCAAACGATTGCAATTTCCAGTTCGCCTTGCGTTCGCAATGACAATTAACATGTCGCAAGGCCAATCGCTTATTGGTTTCGGGATAAATTTAGAAAATCATTGTTTTTCACATTCACGTTGCGTGTTCACGAGTTGGGAAACCATCCGCTTTGTTTGTGTTAACGTCAGACCAAAAAACAAAAATGTGGTTTACCAAAGAGCACTTCAATGAAACGGATAATTTGCGGACAAGTATAACGCTTCGATTCAGTATTTACTTTGGATTCACTTTCATTTACTTAGAGAAGTTCAACTAAATAACACTTCATTTTTGTAATCGAAATGAATTCATTACTGTTGTGAAATGAAATAAAATTTTTCCTTTTCAAATATAAAACAAAAAAAAAATTTTTCTTCATCTTTTAATCACCAAACGAAATGTTACATAAAACGAAGCCATCTGGTGGCGAAACGGAGTTCGAGGGGTTTGCTAGTATATATATATATATATATATATATATATATATATATATATATATATATATATATATATATATATACTAGCTGAGATACCCGGCTTCGCCCAGGAATTCATTTGAGGCTGAATGGTGATGGTATTTTTTAGCTGGCTTTACATTGCACAATATTTTGACATTTACCCGTCCCAGTGTTTAGGATTGATACCTGTCTTTCCCGTGGATTTGCTATTAATAGAATTATTTGTTCGATAAGGCTTCACAGTCTTCGATATTTTTATATTTCTCGTCTCTTATACATGTATAATATGGTGAATTTTTATTTCAGGCCTCCCTTATAACCCCCCCCCTCCCGTTCGAACCTAAAAATTTTAATATAACTTATAATCATGGAAGAATTAATGCTAATTGACATACCGAGTTTTGTTAAGTTCGGTTCAGCCGTTAGTGCCCGCTAAAGTTTTAACGTATAACTCATTTATACTTAGGTATACGACAAAAGTGTATATAACAAAAGTTACTCCAAATAACAAAATAGACAACTTTTGTTATGTTTATATTTGCGAAAAATCAATAGGAAACGAAATATCGCTATTTTTAATTTCAGGCTTCCCTTATAACCCCCACTACTGCCCGTCGGTAGAAATGTTGGTATGGCTTATTATAATGAAAGCCTCACTGCTAATACACATACCGAGTTTTATTTAGTTCGGTTGAGTCTTTTTTGGCAAATAATATTGTTGACTCCCGCTATAATTGTTAGCGTATAACGCATTTAAACTTCGGTATACGACAAAAGTGTATATAACAAAAGTTACTCTAAATAACAAAATAAACAACTTTTGTTATGTTCATATTTGCCGAAAAACCAATAGAAAACGAAATATCGCTATTTTTAATCTCAGGCCTTCCTTATAACCCCCATTCCTGGTCGTCTCAGAGGAAATTAATATAGCCTAAAGTCTAAGCTGGGTTAGTAGTAATATACATACCAAGTTTCATAAAACTCGGTTCAGCCGTTTATGCGTGAAAAGGTAACAAACAAACATACACGAAAGAAACAAAATGCAGATATGTTGCCTATGACATATGAAACGAAAAGTTATCGTGAAATTTCGCGAAAAAAATCAATGTACAGACAGAGGTTACAATTTTATATATATATATATATATATATATATATATATATATATATATATATATATATTTCAAGCGATTAGGATATTAAATTTAATAATATTATGTTTAAAAAAAAACAACTTTTAATAACACAAAAAAACGACATTTATTATGTGCACGTTTGCCTAAAAACAAATAGAAAATGAAATCTCGTGAATTTTTTATTCAGGCCTCCCTTATAACCCCCAGTCCCGTTCGAACCCAAACAAATTTAATATAGCTTATAATCATGGAAGAATTAATGCTAATTCACATATAGAGTTTTGTTGAGTTCGGTTCAACCGTTGGTGCCCAATAAAATTGTTGGCTCCCACTTTAATTTTTTAGTGTATCTCGTTTATACTTTGTTACACGACAAAGGTGAATATAACAAAATTTTTGTTTTTGTAATAAGTAAACTCAATTAACTGATTTAGCCTCCCGTCATCTTCCGCTCCCGAATGAGAGTTCAACGTTGTTGAATAATATTTATTCAAAATATTATTCTAATAATTTACCTAAATGGTGGAATTATATAATAGTGTTACCCTAAAAATAATTTCATTTATATTGAAAAGGGGGAAAAGATCATAGCACTCCCTGCAAACCTAAGTAAAACTTTAAACAATCATATAAAGTTTAAACGCATATTGTCTTTTGTCATTATAACATTACCATAAACGTTTAATTGTTATGATAGTACATATTTGTTTCAATAACATCATGATATCGGAAATAAGATAATATATTAGCACAACCAAAGAGTTTGATCCCTATAACTTCCGTTTTAAATTATATCCCGCGTTTACTTCATTTTACGACAAAAGTGAATGCAACAGAAGTTACTCTAAATAACAAAGCATACTATTTTTTAATTATTCACGTCTCCCGGAAAAAAAAAAAAAAATGAAAATGAAATATCCCGAAAATTTATTTCAGGCCTCCCTTATAACCCCCACTTCCGTTTGGACCTAAAAATTTTAATATAGCCTATAATCATGGAAGAATTAATGCTAATTTACATATCGAGTTTCGTTAAGTTCGGATCAATTGTTAGTGAACAACAAAATTGTTGGCTCCCCCTTTATTTTGTTTTTATATCTCGTTTATAGTTTATTATACAACCAATGGGAGTATAACAAAAGTCCGTCACGCAGGGGCTGCGTAAGCTAAGCAGATTTCCCCTGAGAAGTATTACAATAGAGAAATCTGCATACTGGTAACACAATACCACCGTGATTAGATAATGAGAAATCTTTCAGTTAATTAAAATAAATACAAAACTGAAACGGCTTCTGAATTGTAAGAATAATTTATATTTTAATGACTCAAATTTTAGTAGTCCAAGAACTAAAGAAGGGGGGGGCGGATGAACAGAACGTATTTGCATAAATCTCACAAAGTAACGAAGGTAAGGTAAGGTTAGAAACGCCAGGTTAGAAGAAGCTTCCACCTGAGCCGAGAAGTGACGAAGATGGCCGACGACTGACTTCATAAAAATGCAAATATCTAGGTTAATATTCAAGATAGAGAATAAATGTATATAATAATATGTATAGTACATTTAATTTGCAATAAGATCCGTTCTATACAATTTTTCGATCCGATGCATAATAACGGAGATATTTTGAATTTTCTTAAATCCCCCTCTAAGCCCCCCCCTCCCTCTGGTCCGATTTCAGCCATTAACGAACTTGATCTGACTTTTTACATAAAACGGTTAAATATCGAATTTCGTAACAATCAAACAAAAATTGCGACCGCTAGAGCGTTAACAGACAAATATATATATAATTTTTGAACGGACCTCATTTTCGTCATCTCCTGGGTAGGATCGATAGACATTTGAAGAAAATTTTCGAAAATCGCGTCATGAGTACGACCTCTATAGCTGATTTCCCTTAGGGGAAATCTGCTAAAAGTAAAGTAACTTAAAGTAAGTAAAAACTGTAACAGAAAGAGGTTACAATTTTATATATATATATATATATATATATATATATATATATATATATATATATATATATATATATATATATAAACAAACAAAATAAGCTGCCCTCTTTCTGAGGGTAGCTGTGTGGTCAGCCTCCTAATCTGCCAATTTCTTGGTAATGATGTTTTGTTTTTTAAATTTTGATTAAATTTTAAATGAAAATTTGGAATAAATTGAATGCGTGTAGATTAGGGGGGTACTCAGGTGAGAGTGCAGCTTAACTTTATCATCTTTATTTTTTATATAAATGGTGATTGACGATTCTTATCGATGATTTTAGGATAAGTGTCGATAACTCCTTCAAATCATCTTTTGTCAGCCCATGGTCTATTAATGTCTTCACCGTTTTTTGGTGGAGGATTCCTCTTGAGCCGAATAGAAGTCCCATAACTGCCCAATCTTGTATTTGATATTGTTTTGAGAAATACGGGCAGCACGGATCATATATTGATTTTTTCTCTTGATCCACCTCGTCAGCTTGATTTTTGTGCATCTCAAAACGGACAGTAGGATCTAGTATGAGGCCTTTTTTTCATTTTTCATTATGGCTACTATGTCCGCTCTTCTTGGAGTGTCGTCTGACGAATTACAAGTCACCTCTTCAAATATATCCCAATCAGGGTGCTTCTTTTTCAAGAGGTGAGCAATATGAGTCCGGACTTTATGATGTCGAGAATTGCGCATCTGCTCGCCCCATTGGCAGGACCCTAGGACATGGGGAAGGGTTTCAATCTCACTGCAATGCCTACAGTGGGTGTTTCCTAGGTTCCTTCCTGGGACAGAGCGAACTGGCACTAGGTTCACATTCATCATATATATATATATATATATATATATATATATATATATATATACTAGCTAAGGTACCCGGCGATGCCCGGGAAATCTTTGTCGACTAACAAATGATGGTGTTTTTATTGCAAGACTTCAATGTGTACAAATACACTTCCCTCCACATTGTTTTCCGAATTAGCTAATCCTAAAGGGTAACTTTTGTGGACTAATAGAATAAAAATTTTAGTAATGAAGAATTAATGAAAATGTGTTCCTAATCTATTCCTCTCCACTTTTTGTGACTCGCCGTTTTTGAATAATCCACACCGTAATCATGGATAGCATTTATTAAAATTAAATAATATCTATAATGAACATATTACACGTTACAGTCAATCCGAACACATATAGTTTAAGTATAGTTTTGTACATAAGATTATATTTCTAATAGTAAATCTCACAATCAGTGGAAATCACTTCCAGTAATGCCAGCATTTCGCAGGAAATAAGGAAACTCAATTAAATGCTTTAGCCTCCTGTCGACTTCCGCTCCTGTATCAAAATTGATTTCCTTGAATTATTGATCCCAAATATTATTTTATGATAGTACACATTTGTTTCAATAACATCATGATATCGGAAATATAATGATATATTAGCAGAACCAAAGAGTTTGATTCCCTGTCACTTCCGCTATCACCTCACTAATCCGAATCATAATTAGAACTATCTCATAAGGATAAAAGATAACATCATTTGTCATAATATGCATTTATTAAATAAGCACTAATAAAATTAATGACTCCCTCTATAGTTTTAGCGTATATCCCGTGTTTATTTCATTTTACCACATAAGTGAATGCAAAAGTTAGTATAAATAACAAAATAAACAACTTCTGTTGTGTACATGTTTGCCAAGAAACTATTAGGAAACGAAAAATCACAAATTTCATTATCGTCTTCCCTTATAAACCCCACTCCTGTTCGTACCTACAAATTTTAATATAGCTTATAATCAGGGAGGTTTTAATACTAAATTACATACGGAGTTTCCTTGAGCTCGGTTTAGTATTTCATGCACATTAAAATTGTTGAGTCCGCTTTAGTTTTTAGTATATATCTCGTTTATACTTTGTTATAGGACAAATGTGAATATAACAAAATAAACAACTTTTGTCACTTGTGCAAGTATGCCGAGAAACCAATAGGAAACGAAATATCACTACTTTTAATTTCAGGCCTCCCTTGCAACCACCACTCCTGCTCGTCCCTAAAAATGTTAGTGGAGCTTATTATCATGGAGGAGTTAGTGCTAATTCTCATACCGAGTTTTGTATCGTTCGGTTGAGGCTTTTGTGCCGAACAAAATTGTTGACTCTCGCTATAGTTGTTAGTGCATAACTCATTGATTATTCTGATTCATTATAAATTACAGTACTGGATATAGTAAATCCAGTACTGTAATTATAAATAATACATAAATCCTCCCACACCTCTCACCCCTTCCCAATTCGAGGGATCTCCCGCACTCCTCACCCCCTTCCCATTTCGAGTGTCTCCCACATCCCTCACCCATTCCCATTTCGAGTGTCTCCCACATCCCTCACCCATTCCCATTTCGAGTGTCTCCCGCACCTCTCACCCCTGCATAATTCGACGGATCTCCCGCATCCCTCACCCCCTTCCCATTTCGAGTGTCTCCCACACCTCTCACCCCTTCATAATTCGATGGATCTCCCGCATCCCTCACACCCTTCCCATTTCGAGTGTCTTCCACATCCCTCACCCCCTTCCCAATTCGAGTGTCTCCCACACCTCTCACCCCTTCATAATTCGATGGATCTCCAGCATCCCTCACCCCCTTCCCAATTCGAGGGATCTTCCGCATCCCTCACCCCATTCCCATTTCGAGTGTCTCCCGCATCCCTCACCCCATTCCCATTTCGAGTGTCTCCCACATCCCTCACCCCCTTCCCAATTCAAGTATCTCCCACACCTCTCACCCCTTCCCCATTCGAGGGATCTCCCGCATCCCTCACCCCATTCCCATTTCGAGTGTCTCCCACATCCCTCACCCCTTCCCATTTCGAGTGTCTAACGCACTCCGCACCCTTTCCAATTTCGAGTGTCTCCCGCATCCCTCACCCATTCCCATTTCGAGTGTCTCCCGCACCTCTCACCCCCTTCCCATTTCGAGTGTCTCCCGCACCTCTCACCCCTTCATAATTCGACGGATCTCCCGCATCCCTCACCCCCTTCCCATTTCGAGTGTCTCCCACATCCCTCACCCCCTTCCCAATTCGAGGGATCTCCCGCATCCCTCACCCCCTTCCCATTTCGAGTGTCTTCCACATCCCTCACCCCCTTCCCAATTCGAGGGATCTCCCGCATCCCTCACCCCCTTCCCATTTCGAGTGTCTCCCACATCCCTCACCCCCTTCCCAATTCGAGTGTCTCCCACACCTCTCACCCCTTCCCAATTCGAGGGATCTCCCGCATCCCTCACCCATTCCCAATTCGAGTGTCTCCCACATCCCTCACCCCCTTCCCAATTCAAGTATCTCCCACACCTCTCACCCCTTCCCCATTCGAGGGATCACCCGCATCCCTCACCCCATTCCCATTTCGAGTGTCTCCCACATCCCTCACCCCCTTCCCAATTCGAGGGATCTCCCGCATCCCTCACCCCCTTTCCAATTCGAGTGTCTCCCATACCTCTCCCCCTTCCCAATTCGAGGGATCTCCCGCATCCCTCCCCCCATTCCCATTTCGAGTTTCTCCCGCATACCTCACCCCATTCCCATTTCGAGTGTCTCCCACATCCCTCACCCCATTCCCATTACGAGTGTCTCCCGCACCCATCACCCCTTCCCATTTCGAGTATCTCGCGCATCCCCACTCCTTCCCATTCCAGTGTCTCAGGCACCCCTCACTCATTCCCATTTCGAGTGTCTCCCGCACCCCTCACCCCTTACCATTTCGAATGTCTAACGCACTCCGCACCCTTTCCAATTTGGAGTGTCTCCCGCACTCCTCACCCATTCCCATTTCGAGTGTCTCCCGCACCTCTCACCCCTTCCCAATTCGAGTGTCTCCCACACCTCTCACCCCTTCCCAATTCGAGGGATCTCCCGCATCCCTCACCCCCTTCCCATTTCGAGTGTCTCCCACATCCCTCACCCCTTCCCAATTCGAGGGATCTCCCGCATCCCTCACCCCCTTCCCATTTCGAGTGTCTCCCACATCCCTCACCCCCTTCCCAATTCGAGTGTCTCCCACATCCCTCACCCCCTTCCCATTTCGAGTGTCTTCCACATCCCTCACCCCCTTCCCAATTCGAGTGTCTCCCACACCTCTCACCCCTTCATAATTCGATGGATCTCCCGCATCCCTCATCACCTTCCCATTTCGAGTGTCTCCCACATCCCTCACCCCCTTCCCAATTCAAGTGTCTCCCACACCTCTCACCCCTTCCCCATTCGAGGGATCTCCCGCATCCCTCACCCCATTCCCATTTCGAGTGTCTCCCACATCCCTCACCCCCTTCCCAATTCGAGTGTCTCCCATACCTCTCCCCCTTCCCAATTCGAGGGATCTCCCGCATCCCTCCCCCCATTCCCATTTCGAGTGTCTTCCACATCCCTCACCCCCTTCCCAATTCGAGTGTCTCCCACACCTCTCACCCCTTCCCAATTCGAGGGATCTCCCGCATCCCTCACCCCCTTCCCATTTCGAGTGTCTCCCGCACTCCTCACCCATTCCCAATTCGAGTGTCTCCCACACCTCTCACCCCTTCATAATTCGATGGATCTCCCGCATCCCTCACCCCCTTCCCATTTCGAGTGTCTCCCGCGCCCCTCACCCTTCCCATTTCTGCCTTGTGAAACGATATACAAGTGTGATTTGGGGTGGATCAGTGTTTCTTTGGGAAGAGCCAAGTCATGAGATGTTACCTCAATATGGATTGATGATGCTGTACATTTGACCTGAAGCAGAGGTATAGGCACTGCTGGAAGAAAGTGCTGCCTAGGAGGTGTTGTGCCCCGGCAGCAGGCACCTTGGCTGCCTTCCTGTACATGGCTAAGGCACGCTCCTCGATGTGACTGATGGAGTAGTTGAGCATCTCAAAGTGTACCTTCATCTGGACCACTCCGTTAATGTAGTACCAGTTGACTGCACAGTTCACCAGCAGCAAGAAGTAGAAAATCAACACTCCCATCAGGTAGCCAATCACTGTACCGTGCACAGTCCTATATACACAATAGACAATCTATATCACTGTACCGTGCACAGTCCTACGTACACAATAGACAATCTATATCACTGTACCGTGCACAGTCCTATATACACCATAGACAATCTATATCACTGTACCGTGCACAGTCCTATATACACAATAGACAATCTATATCACTGCACCGTGCACAGTCCTACGTACACAATAGACAATCTATATCACTGTACCGTGCACAGTCCTACGTACACAATAGACAATCTATATCACTGTACCGTGCACAGTCCTACGTACACAATAGACAATCTATATCACTGCACCGTGCACAGTCCTACGTACACAATAGACAATCTATATCACTGCACCGTGCACAGTCCTATATACACAATAGACAATCTATATCACTGTACCGTGCACAGTCCTACGTACACAATAGACAATCTATATCACTGTACCGTGCACAGTCCTATATACACAATAGACAATCTATATCACTGCACCGTGCACAGTCCTAAATACACAATAGACAATCTATATCACTGCACCGTGCACAGTCCTATATACACAATAGACAATCTATATCACTGCACCGTGCACAGTCCTATATACACAATAGACAATCTATATCACTGTACCGTGCACAGTCCTATATACACAATAGACAATCTATATCACTGCACCGTGCACAGTCCTACGTACACAATAGACAATCTATATCAATGCACCGTGCACAGTCCTATATACACAATAGACAATCTATATCACTGCACCGTGCACAGTCCTACATACACAATAGACAACTATCTAAACTTTGAAAAGACAAATAAGTTAAGAAGAAGACATCAAAAGATTACTAAAGATGAGATCTTACCTGAAATTAGAAAAGAAGTACAATTCTTGAATAAACGTGAATTTGAGAAAATAATGAGAGCAAATAAATTAAAGGCGCGGAAGGATTATTGTTGCTTCATCAATTAGAGCAATTTTGTTGATCCCAGTTGGGGGAGAAGTTTTAGAAAAAATTATAAATGCAAAATTGGCATATTATTTATATTCAATATCATTGATGCTTGATGTTTGATTCACACCTAAAAACGTTGAAGCAATGCAACATTTAATAGATTTTATTACCACTTCAAATCATAATAATTCACAGACTATTCTAATTTCACTGGACATTAAAGATGCTTTTGGCAATGCTCGGTGGCCATCAATTTTAAATGTACTTCAACAACTGAACAGTCCCAATAATATATATGAACAGGCTCAGATACCCGGCTTCGACCGGGAATTCATTTGAGGCTGAATGGTGATGGTATTTTATTGGCAATGCTCGGTGGCCATCAATTTTAAATGTACTTCAACAACTGAACAGTCCCAATAATATATATGAACAGGCTCAGATACCCGGCTTCGACCGGGAATTCATTTGAGGCTGAATGGTGATGGTATTTTATTGGCAATGCTCGGTGGCCATCAATTTTAAATATACTTCAACAACTGAACAGTCCCAATAATATATATGAACAGGCTCAGATACCCGGCTTCGACCGGGAATTCATTTGAGGCTGAATGGTGATGGTATTTTATTGGCAATGCTCGGTGGCCATCAATTTTAAATATACTTCAACAACTGAACAGTCCCAATAATATATATGAACAGGCTCAGATACCCGGCTTCGACCGGGAATTCATTTGAGGCTGAATGGTGATGGTATTTTATTGGCAATGCTCGGTGGCCATCAATTTTAAATGTACTTCAACAACTGAACAGTCCCAATAATATATATGAACAGGCTCAGATACCCGGCTTCGACCGGGAATTCATTTGAGGCTGAATGGTGATGGTATTTTATTGGCAATGCTCGGTGGCCATCAATTTTAAATATACTTCAACAACTGAACAGTCCCAATAATATATATGAACAGGCTCAGATACCCGGCTTCGACCGGGAATTCATTTGAGGCTGAATGGTGATGGTATTTTATTGGCAATGCTAACTTTGCACAATATTTTGACATTTACCCGTCCCAGTGTTTAGGGTTTATACCAGTCGTTGCTATGGATTTGTTAATAATAAATTAATTTTTTATGTAAGAGTTCACTGTCCTCCATATTGTCATATTTCCCGTCTCCTGTGCATTATGCATAGATTGGAATTATTAACGACAAAATATTAACATAGATTTGAATTAATTTTTCCAGATGAGGTACCTGGTAGTTCATATTGGAAAGAATTGTTGAGTATATCAATATTTCTACGCTAATTACTTGCTTCATACATTGTTCCAAAAAAAAAAATGTATAAAACAAAAGTTACTCTAAATAACAAATAAACCACTTTTTTTATGTGCACGTTTGTCGAAAAACAAATAGACAATAAAAAAATATTTCGTCGATATTTCGTTTTCTATTGGTTTTTCGGCAAATATGAACAAAACAAAAGTTTTTTATTTTGTTATTTAGAGTAACTGTTTTTTTAATATACACTTTTTTCTTATACCGAATTATAAACGAGATATACGCTAAAACCTATAGCGGAAGTGAACAATTTTATTTGAGACAAAAGACCTAACCGAAATAATTAAAACTCGGTATGTGAGTTAGCACTAACGCTTTCATTGTACCAAGCCATACCAACATTTCTAGGGACGGGCAGGAGTGGGGGTCGAAAGGGATCCCTGAATTTAAAAATAGCGGTATTTCGTTTTCTATTCGTTTTTCTGCAAATATGAACATAACAAAAGTAGTTTATTTTTCATTTGAAGTAACTTTTGTCATATTTACTTTTGTCTTATAACAAAGTATAAATGAGATATACACTATAAACTAAAGCGGGAGTCGACTATTTCATTGGGCTCTAACGATTAAACCGAACTCGGTATGTCAATTAGCATTAATTCTTCCTTGATTATAAGCTATCTTAAAATTTTTAGGTTAAAACGGGATTGGGGGGTTATAAGGGAGGCCTGAAATAAAAATTCGCGATATTTCATAGCCTATTTGTTTTTCGACAAACATGCACATAACAAAAGTTGTTTACTTTGATATTTAGATTAACTTTTGTTGTATACATTTCTCCAGGAACAATGTGTTGAGCAAGTAAATTGCGTAGAAATATTGATATGCTCAACAATTCATTACAATTTATACTATGAGGTACCTCACATGGAAAAATTAATTCAAATCTATGTTAATATTTTGTCCTTAATAACTGAAATCTATGCATAATGCAGAGGAGACGGGAAATATGACAATTTGGAGGACAGTGAAGATTTACATAAAAAATTAATTTTATTATTAACAAATGCCAACAACAGGTATTAACCCTAAATACTGGGACGGGTAAATGTCAAAATATTGTGCAAAGTAAAGCCTTGCCAAAAAAAATACCATCACCATTCAGCCTCAAATCAATTCCCGGGCTAAGCCGGGTATCTCAGCTAGTATATATATATATATATATATATATATATATATATATATATGTATATATATATAGATAGATAGATAGATAGATAGATATTATTTTCGTCATCTTCGCGGTAGGATAGATGGACATTTTAAGAATTTTTTTTGAAATGGCATCATGAATGGAACCTGAATAGCTTATTTCAGGAAATGTGCTAAAACATTGGATATGGACTGTAGGTAAAGCAGGCCAGCTGAGCTATGTGATTATGGCATTTGCTCTGTTTACTCCTATAATTACTAGGGCAATCAAATGATACCATTTTGGTAATTTATCTCATTTCAATACCTTTATATCTAATTACTCCAGAGTCTTCTCTCAGATTATTGGTGCATTAACGTCCAAATGATGTCAGTAAATTCATTATGAAATTTGTGTAGATTATGTCAATTATAGTTTTACTGTCAATAAAAGCAATCCATTTGTCGCAGTTATTGAAAATGTTATCTATTTATTTTGTTGATGAGTTGAGAGACGTAATTTAGATATAAATGGCCGACAAGATGTTTGTACCTTGTATTGAATGGTTGATAGTAGAGATGTGGGAGGTAGGGGTTGACCACATCGTCCTGGTCATCCTTGGGGTCGAGGAGGACCACTTGAGACAGAGGGAACATGGTTGATGTGAAGATGGCGCAGAAGATGTAGATGCTCATGAAGATGTTGGAATTCCTCCTGATTTCGGCAGGAGTTGACCCCTTGATCTTCATCAACTCCTCGTCATCCTCTTCATCGGCATAGTGGTAGATACCAGACATGAGTATAGTCCTCGTCTCCCCCAGAGACCTGACCACATACAATCACAGCCGTTCTAACACATCACCAACTTTCAGCTGTATCGTTCAATAATACTATCAGGAATTCCAATAGTAACATATAAATATACTTACGTCCAATGCAGCTGTTGGATAGGACCAGGTGTGCTTGAGAATATGATGGGCCTTATAGCGGATAGGGTTGGGTGTTATAATGGATAGGATTAGGTGTTACTGAAGATTATGACTGGCCTTATAGCGGATAGGGTTGGGTGTTATAATGGATAGGATTAGGTGTTACTGAAGATTATGACTGGGGGTCATGAGGGTTGGAACATTTAGCGAGTAGGTGGAGTGTTATAACCTGTAAGGTTGAGTGATATAGCAGATAAGGGTGAGTGTTATAGAGGATAGGGTTGGGGGGTTAAAGCGGATAAGGGTGAATGTCATAGAGGATAGGGTTGGGGGGTTATAGTGGATAAAGGAGAGTGTTATAAAGAATAGGGTAGGGGGTTATAGAGGACATGGTTGGGGGTTATAGCGGATAAGGATGAGTGTTATAGAGGATAGGGTTAGGGTTTTTATTGCATAAGGGTGACTGTTATAGAGGATATGGTTGGGGGTTATAAAGGATAAGGTTGAGGGTTATAATGGATATTGTTGGAGGTTATAGACGATAGGGTTGGGGGTTAAAGCGGATAAGGGTGAATGTCATAGAGGATAGGGTTGGGGGGTTATAGTGGATAAAGGAGAGTGTTATAAAGAATAGGGTGGGGGGGGGGTTATAGAGGACATGGTTGGGGGTTATAGCGGATAAGGATGAGTGTTATAGAGGATAGGGTGGGAGGTTATAGAGGACATGGTTGGGGGTTATAGCGGATAAGAATGAGTGTTATAGAGGATAGGGTGGGGGGGGGGTTATAGAGGACATGGTTGGGGGTTATAGCGGATTTGGATGAGTGTTATAGAGAATATGGTGGGGGGTTATAAAGGACATGGTTGGGGGTTATAGCGGATAAAGATGAGTGTTATAGAGGATAGGGTGGGGGGTTATAAAGGACATGGTTGGGGGTTATAGCGGATAAGGATGAGTGTTATAGAGGATAGGGTGGGGGGTTATAAAGGACATGGTTGGGGGTTATAGCGGATAAAGATGAGTGTTATAGAGGATAGGGTTGGGATTTTTATTGGATAAGGGTGACTGTTATAGAGGATATGGTTGTGGGTTTTAGCAGATAGGGCTGGGTAATCTAGAGATTAGACTGTGTGTTAAGGATAGTGTAAAGTGTTATGTAAAACTATTTATACTATTAACAAGTGAATGGATTGTATGACTGTATATGCTTACCCTTGGAGGACGATCCTGACCGAGATGCACACGAAGAGGATATAACTGTATATGACAAAGAAATTGATGCCCATTACAACCACTCGCTTGTCAGACTCGAAGATGCACGCACAGGCTATCATAGCCAGCATATAGACTATCGTCAGCACGATCAGGTTCCTCAAACACAATGCAACGAGGATTAACACACAATAATCGTTCACGATACAAAGTGTTAGAGAGTGACATTGAAGGAGAGGTGATAGATAGAGGGAAGAGTATATAGTGGCGGGATGAAGGATGAGCAGCGAAGAACGCATTCTCGCTTCACAGGGTAGGAGGGACATATTAAAGGAGGGAGCAGAAGTAGGTGATAGATGGAGGAAAGAGGATGAAGGATGGTCAGCAAAGAATGCATTCTCGCTTCTCAGGGTTGGAGGGAGATATTGAAGGAGGGATCAGAAGTAGGTGATAGATGGAGGGAAGAGTATATAGTGGCGGGATCAAGGATGAGCAGCAAAGAACGCATTCTCGCTTCACAGGGTAGGAGGGACATATTAAAGGAGGGAGCAGAAGTAGGTGATAGATGGAGGCAAGAGGATGAAGGATGGTCAGCAAAGAATGCATTCTCGCTTCTCAGGGAAGGAGGGAGATATTGAAGGAGGGATCAGAAGTAGGTGATAGATGGAGGGAAGAGTATATAGTGGCGGGATCAAGGATGAGCAGCAAAAACGCATTCTCGCTTCTCGGGGAAGGAGGGAGATATTGAAGGAGGGAGTAGAAGTAGGTGATAAATGGAGGGAAGAGGATGAAGGATGAGCAGCAAGGAATGCATTCTCGCTTCTCAGAGTAGGAGGGAGATATTGAAGGAGGGAGCAGAAGTAGGTGATAGATGAAGGCAAGAGGATGAAGGATGGACAGCAAAGAATGCATTCTCGCTTCTCAGGGTAGGAGGGAGATATTGAAGGAGGGAGCAGAAGTAGGTGATAGATGGAGGCAAGAGGATGAAGGATGAGCAGCAAAGAACGCATTCTCGCTTCTCGGGGTAGGAGGGAGATATTGAAGGAGTGAGCAGAAGTAGGTGATAGATGGAGGGAAGAGGATGAAGATGAGCAGCAAAGAACGCATTCTCGCTTCTCGGGGAAGGAGGGAGATATTGAAGGAGGGAGCAGAAGTAGGTGATAGATGGAGGGAAGAGGATGAAGATGAGCAGCAAAGAACGCATTCTCGCTTCTCGGGGAAGGACGGAGATATTGAAAGAGAGAGCAGAAGTAGGTGATAGATGGAGGGAAGAGGATGAAGATGAGCAGCAAAGAACGCATTCTCGCTTCTCGGGGAAGGAGGGAGATATTGAAGGAGAGAGCAGAAGTAGGTGATAGTTGGAGGGAAGAGGATGAAGATGAGCAGCAAAGAACGCATTCTCGCTTCTCGGGGAAGGAGGGAGTAATTGAAGGAGAGAGCATAAGTAGGTGATAGTTGGAGGTAAGAGGATGAAGGATAAGCAGCAAAGAATGCTTTCTCGCTTTTCTGGGTAGGAGGGAGTAGAAGTAGGTGATAGATGGAGGGAAGAGGATGAAGATGAGCAGCAAAGAACGCATTCTCGCTTCTCGGGGAAGGAGGGAGATATTGAAGGAGAGAGCAGAAGTAGGTGATAGATGGAGGGAAGAGGATGAAGATGAGCAGCAAAGAACGCATTCTCGCTTCTCGGGGAAGGAGGGAATATTGAAGGAGAGAGCAGAAGTAGGTGATAGATGGAGGGAAGAGGATGAAGGGTGAGCAGCAAAGAATGCATTCTCGCTTCTCGGAGTAGGAGGTAGATATTGAAGGAGGGAGCAGATGTAGGTGATAGATGGAGGCAAGAGGATGAAGGATGAGCAGCAAAGAACGCATTCTCGCTTCTCGGGGAAGGACGGAGATATTGAAGGAGAGAGCAGAAGTAGGTGATAGATGGAGGGAAGAGGATGAAGATGAGCAGCAAAGAACGCATTCTCGCTTCTCGGGGAAGGAGGGAGTAATTGAAGGAGGGAGCAGAAGTAGGTGATAGATGAAGGCAAGAGGATGAAGGATGAGCAGCAAAGAATGCATTCTCGCTTCTCGGGGAAGTAGGGAGATATTGAAGGAGGGAGGAGAAGTAGGTGATAAATGGAGGGAAGACGATGAAGGATGAGCAGCAAGGAATGCATTCTCGCTTCTCAGAGTAGGAGGGAGATATTGAAGGAGGGAGCAGAAGTAGGTGAAAGATGAAGGCAAGAGGATGAAGGATGGTCAGCAAAGAACGCATTCTCGCTTCTCGGGGTAGGAGGGAGATATTGAAGGAGGGAGAATAAGTAGGTGATAGATGGAGGCAAGAGGACGAAGGATGAGCAGCAAAGAATGCATTCTCGCTTCTTAGTGTCGGAGGGAGATATTGAAGGAGGGAGTGGAAGTAGGTGATAGATGGAGGGAAGAGGATGAAGGATGAGCAGCAAAGAATGCATTCTCGCTTCTCGGGGTTGGAGGGAGTTATTGAAGGAGGGAGCAGAAGTAGGTGATAGATGAAGGCAAGAGGATGAAGGATGGTCAGCAAAGAACGCATTCTCGCTACTCTGGGTTGGAGGGAGATATTGAAGGAGGGAGCAGAAGCAGGTGATAGATGGAGGCAAGAGGATGAAGGATGAGCAGCAAAGAATGCATTCTCGCTTCTCGGGGTTGGAAGGAGATTTTGAAGGAGGGAGCAGAAATAGGTGATAGACGAAGGCAAGAGGATGAAGGATGGTCAGCAAAGAACGCATTCTCGCTTCTCGGGGAAGGAGGGAGTAATTGAAGGAGGGAGCAGAAGTAGGTGATAGATGAAGGCAAGAGGATGAAGGATGAGCAGCAGAGAATGCATTCTCGCTTCTCGGGGAAGAAGGGAGATATTGAAGGAGGGAGTAGAAGTAGGTGATAAATGGAGGGAAGAGGATGAAGGATGAGCAGCAAGGAATGCATTCTCGCTTCTCAGAGTAGGAGGGAGATATTGAAGGAGGGAGCAGAAGTAGGTGATAGATGAAGGCAAGAGGATGAAGGATGGTCAGCAAAGAACGCATTCTCGCTTCTCGGGGTAGGAGGGAGATATTGAAGGAGGGAGAATAAGTAGGTGATAGATGGAGGCAAGAGGACGAAGGATGAGCAGCAAAGAATGCATTCTCGCTTCTTAGTGTCGGAGGGAGATATTGAAGGAGGGAGTGGAAGTAGGTGATAGATGGAGGGAAGAGGATGAAGGATGAGCAGCAAAGAATGCATTCTCGCTTCTCGGGGTTGGAGGGAGTTATTGAAGGAGGGAGCAGAAGTAGGTGATAGATGAAGGCAAGAGGATGAAGGATGGTCAGCAAAGAACGCATTCTCGCTACTCTGGGTTGGAGGGAGATATTGAAGGAGGGAGCAGAAGCAGGTGATAGATGGAGGCAAGAGGATGAAGGATGAGCAGCAAAGAATGCATTCTCGCTTCTCGGGGTTGGAAGGAGATTTTGAAGGAGGGAGCAGAAATAGGTGATAGACGAAGGCAAGAGGATGAAGGATGGTCAGCAAAGAACGCATTCTCGCTTCTCGGGGTAGGAGGGAGATATTGAAGGAGGGAGCAGAAGTAGGTGATAGATGGAGGCAAGAGGATGAAGGATGAGCAGCAAAGAATGCATTCTCGCTTCTCGGGGTAGGAGGGAGATATTGAAGGAGGGAGTAGAAGTAGGTGATAGATGGAGGGAAGAGGATGAAGGATGAGCAGCAAGGAATGCATTCTCGCTTCTCAGAGTAGGAGGGAGATATTGAAGGAGGGAGCAGAAGTAGGTGATAGATGAAGGCAAGAGGATGAAGGATGGTCAGCAAAGAACGCATTCTCGCTTCTCGGGGTAGGAGGGAGATATTGAAGGAGGGAGAATAAGTAGGTGATAGATGGAGGCAAGAGGACGAAGGATGAGCAGCAAAGAATGCATTCTCGCTTCTTAGTGTCGGAGGGAGATATTGAAGGAGGGAGTGGAAGTAGGTGATAGATGAAGGCAAGAGGATGAAGGATGAGCAGCAAAGAACGCATTCTCGCTTCTCGGGGAAGGAGGGAGTAATTGAAGGAGGGAGCAGAAGTAGGTGATAGATGCAGGGAAGAGGATGAAGGATGAGCAGCAAAGAACGCATTCTCGCTTCTCGGGGTAGGAGGGAGATATTGAAGGAGAGAGCAGAAGTAGGTGATAGATAAAGGCAAGAGGATGAAGGATAAGCAGCAAAGAATGCATTCTCGCTTCTTAGTGTCGGTGGGAGATATTGAAGGAGGGAGCAGAAGTAGGTGATAGATGGAGGGAAGAGGATGAAGGATAGACAGCAAAGAATGCATTCTCGCTTCTCAGGGTAGGAGGGAGATATTGAAGGAGGGAGCAGAAGTAGGTGATAGATGTAGGCAAGAGGATGAAGGATGAGCAGCAAAGAACGCATTCTCGCTTCTCTGTGTAGGATGTAGATATTGAAGGAGTGAGCAGAAGTAGGTGATAGATGGAGGCAAGAGGACGAAGGATGAGCAGCAAAGAATGCATTCTCGCTTCTTAGGGTCGGAGGGAGATATTGAAGGAGGGAGCAGAAGCAGGTGATAGATGGAGGCAAGAGGATGAAGGATGAGCAGCAAAGAATGCATTCTCTCTTCTCGGGGTAGGACGGAGATTTTGAAGGAGGGAGCAGAAATAGGTGATAGACGAAGGCAAGAGGATGAAGGATGCTCAGCAAAGAACGCATTCTAGCTTCTCGGGGAAGGAGGGAGATATTGAAGGAGCGAGCAGAAGTAGGTGATAGATGAAGGCAAGAGGATGAAGGATGAGCAGCAGAGAATGCATTCTCGCTTCTCGGGGAAGAAGGGAGATATTGAAGGAGGGAGTAGAAGTAGGTGATAAATGGAGGGAAGAGGATGAAGGATGAGCAGCAAGGAATGCATTCTCGCTTCTCAGAGTAGGAGGGAGATATTGAAGGAGGGAGCAGAAGTAGGTGATAGATGAAGGCAAGAGGATGAAGGATGGTCAGCAAAGAACGCATTCTCGCTTCTCGGGGTAGGAGGGAGATATTGAAGGAGGGAGAATAAGTAGGTGATAGATGGAGGCAAGAGGACGAAGGATGAGCAGCAAAGAATGCATTCTCGCTTCTTAGTGTCGGAGGGAGATATTGAAGGAGGGAGTGGAAGTAGGTGATAGATGGAGGGAAGAGGATGAAGGATGAGCAGCAAAGAATGCATTCTCGCTTCTCGGGGTTGGAGGGAGTTATTGAAGGAGGGAGCAGAAGTAGGTGATAGATGAAGGCAAGAGGATGAAGGATGAGCAGCAAAGAACGCATTCTTGCTTCTCGGGGTAGGAGGGAGATATTGAAGGAGAGAGCAGAAGTAGGTGATAGATAAAGGCAAGAGGATGAAGGATAAGCAGCAAAGAATGCATTCTCGCTTCTTAGTGTCGGTGGGAGATATTGAAGGAGGGAGCAGAAGTAGGTGATAGATGGAGGGAAGAGGATGAAGGATAGAAAGCAAAGAATGCATTCTCGCTTCTCAGGGTAGGAGGGAGATATTGAAGGAGGGAGCAGAAGTAGGTGATAGATGGAGGCAAGAGGATGAAGGATGAGCAGCAAAGAACGCATTCTCGCTTCTCTGTGTAGGATGTAGATATTGAAGGAGTGAGCAGAAGTAGGTGATAGATGGAGGCAAGAGGACGAAGGATGAGCAGCAAAGAATGCATTCTCGCTTCTTAGTGTCGGAGGGAGATATTGAAGGAGAGAGCATAAGTAGGTGATAGTTGGAGGTAAGAGGATGAAGGATAAGCAGCAAAGAATGCTTTCTCGCTTTTCTGGGTAGGAGGGAGTTATTGAAGGAGGGAGCAGAAGTAGGTGATAGTTGAAGGCAAGAGGATGAGGGATGATCAGCAAAGATTGCATTCTCGCTTTATAGGGTAGGAGGGAGATATTGAAGGAGGGAGCAGAAGTAGGTGATAGTTGAAGGCAAGAGGATGAAGGATGATCAGCAAAGAATGCATTCTCGCTTCTCTGGGTAGGAGGGAGTTATTGAAGGACGGAGCAGTAGTAGGTGATAGTTAGAGGGAAGAAGATGAAGGATAAGCAGCAAAGAATGCATTCTCACTTCTCTGGGTAGGAGGGAGTTATTGAAGGAGGGAGCAGTAGTAGGTGATAGTTAGAGGGAAGAAGATGAAGGATGGACAGCAAAGAATGCATTCTCTCTTTTTTGGGTAGGAGGGAGTTATTGAAGGAGGGAGCAGTAGTAGGTGATAGTTAGAGTGAAGAAGATGAAGGATGGACAGCAAAGAATGCATTCTCGCTTCTCAGTGTAGGAGGGGGTAATTGAAGGAGGGAGCAGATGTAGGTGATAGATGTAGGCAAGAGGATGAAGGATGGACAGCAAAGAATGCATTCTCGCTTCTCGGGGTAGGAGGGAGATATTGAAGGATGGAGCAGAAGTAGGTGATAGATGTATGCAAGAGGATGAAGGATGGACAGCAAAGAATGCATTCTCGCTTCTCTGGGTAGGAGGGAGTTATTGAAGGAGGGAGCAGAAGTAGGTGATAGTTGGAGGCAAGAGGATGAAGGATGGACAGCAAAGAATGCATTCTCGCTTCTCTGGGTAGGAGGGAGTTATTGAAGGAGGGAGCAGAAGTAGGTGATAGTTGAAGGCATGAGGATGAGGGATGATCAGCAAAGATTGCATTCTCGCTTTATAGGGTAGGAGGGAGTTATTGAAGGACGGAGCAGTAGTAGGTGATAGTTAGAGGGAAGAAGATGAAGGTTGGTCAGCAAAGAACGCATTCTCGCTCTTTAGGGTAGGAGGTAGATATTGAAGGAGAGAGCATAAGTAGGTGATAGTTGAAGGCAAGAGGATGAAGGATGGACAGCAAAGAATGCATTCTCGCTTCTCTGGGTAGGAGGGAGTTATTGAAGGACGGAGCAGTAGTAGGTGATAGATGGAGGCAAGAGGATGAAGGATGAGCAGCAAAGAACGCATTCTCGCTTCTCGGGGTAGGAGGGAGATATTGAAGGAGGGAGCAGAAGTAGGTGATAGTTGGAGGGAAGAGGATGAAGGATGGACAGCAAAGAATGCATTCTCGCTTATGTGGGTAGGAGGGAGTTATTGAAGGAGGGAGCAGTAGTAGGTGATAGTTGGAGGTAAGAGGATGAAGGATGGACAGCAAAGAATGCATTCTCGCTTCTCTGGGTAGGAGGGAGTTATTGAAGGAGGGAGCAGTAGTAGGTGATAGTTGGAGGTAAGAGGATGAAGGATGGACAGCAAAGAATGCATTCTCGCTTCTCTGGGTAGGAGGGAGTTATTGAAGGACGGAGCAGTAGTAGGTGATAGTTAGAGGGAAGAAGATGAAGGATAAGCAGCAAAGAATGCATTCTCGCTTTTTAGGGGAGGAGGGAGTTATTGAAGGACGGAGCAGTAGTAGGTGATAGTTAGAGGGAAGAAGATGAAGGATAAGCAGCAAAGAATGCATTCTCGCTTCTCTGGGTAGGAGGGAGTTATTGAAGGACGGAGCAGTAGTAGGTGATAGTTAGAGGGAAGAAGATGAAGGATAAGCAGCAAAGAATGCATTCTCGCTTTTTAGGGAAGGAGGTAGATATTGAAGGAGGGAGCAGATGTAGGTGATAGTTGGAGTATAAGTACTTATATAGGTACTTGTAAATGAAGTAGATTGAGGATGGGTGATCCCAGAAACCTCCAAGAATGGTGAACACTTTCCTGTCAGCGAGGAAGTCATATTTGAACTCTCCGTTGAGGTTGAGACTGCTCAGAACCATCACTCGATCTTTATTCTTTTTGTCTCCTCCTGAAAAATACCAATATTCTTCAGTTCATTGAGCCTAATAAATGGATTTTTTTTAGGCTCAATGAACATGATCCTCTAGTTTTAGTGCAGTCTTATATTGTAGCTATTTTCCAACCGCTCTGACAACCCCTGCACAGATAGAGCTGTGTAAGGCAGGCCATCAGCAGAAGGCAGCATTTGCCAACCGCTCTGACAACCCCCGCCCAGATAGAGCTGTGTAAGGCAGGCCATCAGCAGAAGGCAGCATTTGCCAACCGCTCTGACAACCCCTGCACAGATAGAGCTGTGTTAGAGAGGCCATCAGCAGACGCCACAATTTGCCAACCGTTCTGACAACCCCCGCCCAGATAGACCTGTGTTAGGGAGGCCATCAGAAGACGGCGGTATTTGCCAACCTCACCGTGGGGACCTAACATCCCATAAATATTATAGTCTTTGGGAGTGTTTGGTCTGTTCCTGATTACGCCCTCTAGACGGTGATAGTCTAGTAGTACTCGGGTGGTTATGGTATTAGGGAGTGTTAGGACTGTTCCTCGTTACAGCCTCTAGACGGTGATAGTCTAGTAGTACTCGGGTGGTTATGGTATTAGGGAGTGTTAGGTCTGTTCCTGATTACAGCCTCTAGACGGTGATAGTCTAGTAGTACTCGGGTGGTTATGGTATTAGGGAGTGTTAGGTCTGTTCCTGGTTACAGCCTCTAGACGGTGATAGTCTAGTAGTACTCGGGTGGTTATGGTATTAGGGAGTGTTAGGTCTGTTCCTGGTTACAGCCTCTAGACGGTGATAGTCTAGTAGTACTCGGGTGGTTATGGTATTAGGGAGTGTTAGGTCTGTTCCTGGTTACAGCCTCTAGACGGTGATAGTCTAGTAGTACTCGGGTGGTTATGGTATTAGGGAGTGTTAGGTCTGTTCCTGGTTACAGCCTCTAGACGGTGATAGTCTAGTAGTACTCGGGTGGTTATGGTATTAGGGAGTGTTAGGTCTGTTCCTGATTACAGCCTCTAGACGGTGATAGTCTAGTAGTACTCGGGTGGTTATGGTATTAGGGAGTGTTAGGTCTGTTCCTGATTACAGCCTCTAGACGGTGATAGTCTAGTAGTACTCGGGTGGTTATGGTATTAGGGAGTGTTAGGTCTGTTCCTGGTTACAGCCTCTAGACGGTGATAGTCTAGTAGTACTGCTGTGGTTATGGTATTAGGGAGTGTTAGGTCTGTTCCTGGTTACAGCCTCTAGACGGTGATAGTCTAGTAGTACTCGGGTGGTTATGGTATTAGGGAGTGTTAGGTCTGTTCCTGGTTACAGCCTCTAGACGGTGATAGTCTAGTAGTACTCGGGTGGTTATGGTATTAGGGAGTGTTAGGTCTGTTCCTGATTACAGCCTCTAGACGGTGATAGTCTAGTAGTACTGCTGTGGTTATGGTATTAGGGAGTGTTAGGTCTGTTCCTGGTTACAGCCTCTAGACGGTGATAATCTAGTAGTACTGCTGTGGTTATGGTATTAGGGAGTGTTAGGTCTGTTCCTGGTTACAGCCTCTAGACGGTGATAGTCTAGTAGTACTCGGGTGGTTATGGTATTAGGGAGTGTTAGGTCTGTTCCTGGTTACAGCCTCTAGACGGTGATAGTCTAGTAGTACTCGGGTGGTTATGGTATTAGGGAGTGTTAGGTCTGTTCCTGGTTACAGCCTCTAGACGGTGATAGTCTAGTAGTACTCGGGTGGTTATGGTATTAGGGAGTGTTAGGTCTGTTCCTGGTTACAGCCTCTAGACGGTGATAGTCTAGTAGTACTCGGGTGGTTATGGTATTAGGGAGTGTTAGGTCTGTTCCTGGTTACAGCCTCTAGACGGTGATAGTCTAGTAGTACTGCTGTGGTTATGGTATTAGGGAGTGTTAGGTCTGTTCCTGATTACAGCCTCTAGACGGTGATAGTCTAGTAGTACTCGGGTGGTTATGGTATTAGGGAGTGTTAGGTCTGTTCCTGGTTACAGCCTCTAGACGGTGATAGTCTAGTAGTACTGCTGTGGTTATGGTATTAGGGAGTGTTAGGTCTGTTCCTGGTTACAGCCTCTAGACGGTGATAGTCTAGTAGTACTCGGGTGGTTATGGTATTAGGGAGTGTTAGGTCTGTTCCTGATTACAGCCTCTAGACGGTGATAGTCTAGTAGTACTGCTGTGGTTATGGTATTAGGGAGTGTTAGGTCTGTTCCTGGTTACAGCCTCTAGACGGTGATAGTCTAGTAGTACTCGGGTGGTTATGGTATTAGGGAGTGTTAGGTCTGTTCCTGGTTACAGCCTCTAGACGGTGATAGTCTAGTAGTACTCGGGTGGTTATGGTATTAGGGAGTGTTAGGTCTGTTCCTGGTTACAGCCTCTAGACGGTGATAGTCTAGTAGTACTCGGGTGGTTATGGTATTAGGGAGTGTTAGGTCTGTTCCTGATTACAGCCTCTAGACGGTGATAGTCTAGTAGTACTCGGGTGGTTATGGTATTAGGGAGTGTTAGGTCTGTTCCTGGTTACAGCCTCTAGACGGTGATAGTCTAGTAGTACTCGGGTGGTTATGGTATTAGGGAGTGTTAGGTCTGTTCCTGATTACAGCCTCTAGACGGTGATAGTCTAGTAGTACTCGGGTGGTTATGGTATTAGGGAGTGTTAGGTCTGTTCCTGGTTACAGCCTCTAGACGGTGATAGTCTAGTAGTAGTACTCGGGTGGTTATGGTATTAGGGAGTGTTAGGTCTGTTCCTGATTACAGCCTCTAGACGGTGATAGTCTAGTAGTACTCGGGTGGTTATGGTATTAGGGAGTGTTAGGTCTGTTCCTGATTACAGCCTCTAACGGTGATAGTCTAGTAGTACTCGGGTGGTTATGATATTAGGGAGTGTTAGGTCTGTTCCTGGTTACAGCCTCTAGACGGTGATAGTCTAGTAGTACTCGGGTGGTTATGGTATTAGGGAGTGTTAGGTCTGTTCCTGGTTACAGCCTCTAGACGGTGATAGTCTAGTAGTACTCGGGTGGTTATGGTATTAGGGAGTGTTAGGTCTGTTCCTGGTTACAGCCTCTAGACGGTGATAGTCTAGTAGTACTCGGGTGGTTATGGTATTAGGGAGTGTTAGGTCTGTTCCTGGTTACAGCCTCTAGACGGTGATAGTCTAGTAGTACTCGGGTGGTTATGGTATTAGGGAGTGTTAGGTCTGTTCCTGGTTACAGCCTCTAGACGGTGATAGTCTAGTAGTACTCGGGTGGTTATGGTATTAGGGAGTGTTAGGTCTGTTCCTGGTTACAGCCTCTAGACGGTGATAGTCTAGTAGTACTCGGGTGGTTATGGTATTAGGGAGTGTTAGGTCTGTTCCTGGTTACAGCCTCTAGACGGTGATAGTCTAGTAGTACTCGGGTGGTTATGGTATTAGGGAGTGTTAGGTCTGTTCCTGGTTACAGCCTCTAGACGGTGATAGTCTAGTAGTACTCGGGTGGTTATGGTATTAGGGAGTGTTAGGTCTGTTCCTGGTTACAGCCTCTAGACGGTGATAGTCTAGTAGTACTCGGGTGGTTATGGTATTAGGGAGTGTTAGGTCTGTTCCTGATTACAGCCTCTAGACGGTGATAGTCTAGTAGTACTCGGGTGGTTATGGTATTAGGGAGTGTTAGGTCTGTTCCTGGTTACAGCCTCTAGACGGTGATAGTCTAGTAGTACTCGGGTGGTTATGGTATTAGGGAGTGTTAGGTCTGTTCCTGGTTACAGCCTCTAGACGGTGATAGTCTAGTAGTACTCGGGTTGTTATGGTATTAGGGAGTGTTAGGTCTGTTCCTGGTTACAGCCTCTAGACGGTGATAGTCTAGTAGTACTCGGGTGGTTATGGTATTAGGGAGTGTTAGGTCTGTTCCTGGTTACAGCCTCTAGACGGTGATAGTCTAGTAGTACTCGGGTGGTTATGGTATTAGGGAGTGTTAGGTCTGTTCCTGGTTACAGCCTCTAGACGGTGATAGTCTAGTAGTACTCGGGTTGTTATGGTATTAGGGAGTGTTATGCCAGTTTAGGCCCTGTATGTAAAGATTGTCTGTATTACTTGAGTAGTTATGGTATTTGGGAGGTAGGACTGTGCCTGGATACTACCTGTACCTAGCGATTTTCTAGTATTACTTGAGTAGTTATGGTATTTGGGAGGTAGGACTGTGCCTGGATACTACCTGTACCTAGCGATTTTCTAGTATTACTTGAGTAGTTATAGTATTCAGGAGGTAGGACTGTGCCTGGATACTACCTGTACCTAGCGATTGTCTAGTATTACTTGAGTAGTTATAGTATTTGGGAGGTAGGACTGTGCCTGGATACTACCTGTACCTAGCGATTGTCTAGTATTACTTGAGTAGTTATAGTATTCAGGAGGTAGGACTGTGCCTGGATACTACCTGTACCTAGCGATTTTCTAGTATTACTTGAGTAGTTATAGTATTCAGGAGGTAGGACTGTGCCTGGATACTACCTGTACCTAGCGATTGTCTAGTATTACTTGAGTAGTTATAGTATTTGGGAGGTAGGACTGTGCCTGGATACTACCTGTACCTAGCGATTGTCTAGTATTACTTGAGTAGTTATAGTATTCAGGAGGTAGGACTGTGCCTGGATACTACCTGTACCTAGCGATTGTCTAGTATTACTTGAGTAGTTATAGTATTTGGGAGGTAGGACTGTGCCTGGATACTACCTGTACCTAGCGATTGTCTAGTATTACTTGAGTAGTTATAGTATTCAGGAGGTAGGACTGTGCCTGGATACTACCTGTACCTAGCGATTGTCTAGTATTACTTGAGTAGTTATAGTATTCAGGAGGTAGGACTGTGCCTGGATACTACCTGTACCTAGCGATTGTCTAGTATTACTTGAGTAGTTATAGTATTAAGGAGGTAGGACTGTGCCTGGATACTACCTGTACCTAGCGATTGTCTAGTATTACTTGAGTAGTTATAGTATTTGGGAGGTAGGACTGTGCCTGGATACTACCTGTACCTAGCGATTGTCTAGTATTACTTGAGTAGTTATAGTATTTGGGAGGTAGGACTGTGCCTGGATACTACCTCTAGGTGACGACTGTTCCTTCCACTATGAGCAGCACTGAGAGAGTGAATAGCTCTGTCGTTCCTTCCGTGCCTTAAGTATTCATATAATCACTGCCTGCCTCAACCATTTATTTTCATCAGAAATAGCTATCAGAACTCTAATTGGTAGCTTCCATCGCTGCCTGACGAAATCCGCGAATCCTTAATAAAAAATACATGAGATTTTTACAATTGTTGGAAATGAGTGTTTGAAATGGCTGCCGGAAACGGAGAGTTATAAAGTCCTTGTATTATTAAAATATTTTGATGTCAATTTCCAATCGTTGATTTTACAAATTACTACTGGAAGGAAAGACAATTTTTGAGTGAAAGTCGGTTTAATCAGTATGGCCTGCTATTACGTTTCGTGTTTAAGTAGTTTCAATTAGTATTTGGAATCATCTTAAATAGCTCTATTGGAGTTGGCCGTTACTCTGGTTCGACATGATGCTATGACAGCTCTACCTCATCTATCGGGACCGAGGTCCTAGATCAGCTGTAGTGCAAACCCTACTCAGATGCTATGACAGCTCTACCTCATCCATCGGGACCGAGGTCCTAGATCAGCTGTAGTGCAAACCCTACTCAGATGCTATGACAGCTCTACCTCATCTATCGGGACCGAGGTCCTAGATCAGCTGTAGTGCAAACCCTACTCAGATGCTATGACAGCTCTACCTCATCTATCGGGACCGAGGTCCTAGATCAGCTGTAGTGCAAACCCTACTCAGATGCTATGACAGCTCTACCTCATCTATCGTGACCGAGGTCCTAGATCAGCTGTAGTGCAAACCCTACTCAGATGCTATGACAGCTCTACCTCATCTATCGGGACCGAGGTCCTAGATCAGCTGTAGTGCAAACCCTACTCAGATGCTATGACAGCTCTACCTCATCTATCGGGACCGAGGTCCTAGATCAGCTGTAGTGCAAACCCTACTCAGATGCTATGACAGCTCTACCTCATCTATCGGGACCAAGGTCCTAGATCAGCTGTAGTGCAAACCCTACTCAGATGCTATGACAGCTCTACCTCATCTATCGGGACCGAGGTCCTAGATCAGCTGTAGTGCAAACCCTACTCAGATGCTATGACAGCTCTACCTCATCTATCGGGACCGAGGTCCCAGATCAGCTGTATTGCAAACCCTACTAGGATGCTATGACAGCTCCACCTCATCTATCGGGACAGAGGTCCTAGATCAGCTGTAGTGCAAACCCTACTCAGATGCTATGACAGCTCTACCTCATCTATCGTGACCGAGGTCCTAGATCAGCTGTAGTGCAAACCCTACTCAGATGCTATGACAGCTCTACCTCATCTATCGGGACCGAGGTCCTAGATCAGCTGTAGTGCAAACCCTACTCAGATGCTATGACAGCTCTACCTCATCTATCGGATCTATTGTTAGGAAGAGTTAGAACAACGTATTTGATAGAAGGGATCTATTGTTAGGAAGAGTTAGAACAACATATTTGATAGAAGGGATCTATTTTTAGGAAGAGTTAGAACATCATATTTGATAGAAGGGATCTATTGTTAGGAAGAGTTAGAACAACATATTTGATAGAAGGGATCTATTGTTAGGAAGAGTTAGAACATCATATTTGATAGAAGGGATCTATTTTTAGGAAGAGTTAGAACATCATATTTGATAGAAGGGATCTATTGTTAGGAAGAGTTAAGACAATATATTTGATAGAAGGGATCTATTGTTAGGAAGAGTTAAAACAATATATTTGATAGAAGGGATCTATTGTTAGGAAGAGTTAGGACAATATATTTGATAGAAGGGATCTATTGTTAGGAAGAGTTAGAACATCATATTTGACAGAAGGGATCTATTGTTAGGAGGAGTTAGAACAATATATTTGATAGAAGGGATCTATTGTTAGGATGAGTTAAGACAATATATTTGATAGAAGGGATCTATTGTTAGGAAGAGTTAGGACAATATATTTTATAGAAAGGATCCATCTATAGGATCTCTCCTATAATTAAGTTGAACATGACTATGTATTTGTAAAGACCGGATAATTTAAAACAGATTTAGGCAGCTTTATAGGATTAGAAGCAAGAAAAAGGAATTCCAAGATTGCAATTGGAGCCCTCTAGCAATAAAGAAGAATTCCAATGATAAAATAAATCGAGGACGGTTCTGAAGTTAAAATAAGTCCGTGAAAAGAAGACAAATCGATTCCCCATAATCTGCAAGAGTCAATTTTTTCCTCATCCTTCACGGCCTGAGTCATTAGATTGGAAATAAGAGAAGCTAATGCTGTTAAAGTCGGATCAATCAAACTCTCTTCCATCTCGCGCTTCAATGAGGTTCTCCCTCTCTATCTATGAGGCTCTCCCTCTCTATCTATGAGGCTCTCCCTCTCTATCTATGAGGCCCTCCCTCTCTATCTATGAGGCTCTCCCTCTCTATCTATGAGGCTCTCCCTCTCTATCTATGAGGCTCTCCCTCTCTATCTATGAGGCTCTCCCTCTCTATCTATGAGGCTCTCCCTCTCTATCTATGAGGCCCTACACACTATCAATGAGGTCCTACACTCCTATCGGGAACGGATCCTCTACGGCTAGCATATTCCTTGTTTCCAGATAGAATAGTCCAATCTTGCCGGCACTCCCTCTCTATCTATGAGGCCCTACACTCCTATCGGGAACTGATCCTCTACGGCTAGCATATTCCTTGTTTCCAGATAGAATAGTCCAATCTTGCCGGCTCCCCCTCTCTATCTATGAGGCCCTACACTCCTATCGGGAACTGATCCTCTACGGCTAGCATATTCCTTGTTTCCAGATAGAATAGTCCAATCTTGCCGGCTCTCCCTCTCTATCTATGAGGCCCTACACTCCTATCGGGAACTGATCCTCTACGGCTAGCATATTCCTTGTTTCCAGATAGAATAGTCCAATCTTGCCGGCTCCCCCTCTCTATCTATGAGGCCCTACACTCCTATCGGGAACTGATCCTCTACGGCTAGCATATTCCTTGTTTCCAGATAGAATAGTCCAATCTTGCCGGCTCTCCCTCTCTATCTATGAGGTCCTACACTCCTATCGGGAACTGATCCTCTACGGCTAGCATATTCCTTGTTTCCAGATAGAATAGTCCAATCTTGCCGGCTCTCCTTCTCTATCTATGAGGTCCTACACTCCTATCGGGAACTGATCCTCTACGGCTAGCATATTCCTTGTTTCCAGATAGAATAGTCCAATCTTGCCGGCTCTCCTTCTCTATCTATGAGGTCCTACACTCCTATCGGGAACTGATCCTCTACGGCTAGCATATTCCTTGTTTCCAGATAGAATAGTCCAAACTTGCCGGCTCTCCCTCTCTATCTATGAGGCCCTACACTCCTATCGGGAACTGATCCTCTACGGCTAGCATATTCCTGTTTCCAGATAGAATAGTCCAATCTTGCCGGCTCTCCCTCTCTATCTATGAGGTCCTACACTCCTATCGGGAACTGATCCTCTACGGCTAGCATATTCCTTGTTTCCAGATAGAATAGTCCAATCTTGCCGGCTCTCCTTCTCTATCTATGAGGTCCTACACTCCTATCGGGAACTGATCCTCTACGGCTAGCATATTCCTGTTTCCAGATAGAATAGTCCAATCTTGCCGGCTCTCCCTCTCTATCTATGAGGTCCTACACTCCTATCGGGAACTGATCCTCTACGGCTAGCATATTCCTGTTTCCAGATAGAATAGTCCAATCTTGCCGGCTCTCCCTCTCTATCTATGAGGTCCTACACTCCTATCGGGAACTGATCCTCTACGGCTAGCATATTCCTGTTTCCAGATAGAATAGTCCAATCTTGCCGGCTCTCCCTCTCTATCTATGAGGTCCTACACTCCTATCGGGAACTGATCCTCTACGGCTAGCATATTCCTTGTTTCCAGATAGAATAGTCCAATCTTGCCGGCTCTCCCTCTCTATCTATGAGGTCCTACACTCCTATCGGGAACTGATCCTCTAAGGCTAGCATATTCCTGTTTCCAGATAGAATAGTCCAATCTTGCCGGCTCTCCCTCTCTATCTATGAGGTCCTACACTCCTATCGGGAACTGATCCTCTACGGCTAGCATATTCCTGTTTCCAGATAGAATAGTCCAATCTTGCCGGCACTCCCTCTCTATCTATGAGGTCCTACACTCCTATCGGGAACTGATCCTCTACGGCTAGCATATTCCTTGTTTCCAGATAGAATAGTCCAATCTTGCCGGCTCTCCCTCTCTATCTATGAGGTCCTACACTCCTATCGGGAACTGATCCTCTACGGCTAGCATATTCCTTGTTTCCAGATAGAATAGTCCAATCTTGCCGGCTCTCCCTCTCTATCTATGAGGTCCTACACTCCTATCGGGAACTGATCCTCTACGGCTAGCATATTCCTTGTTTCCAGATAGAATAGTCCAATCTTGCCGGCTCTCCCTCTCTATCTATGAGGTCCTACACTCCTATCGGGAACTGATCCTCTACGGCTAGCATATTCCTGTTTCCAGATAGCATAGACCAATCTTGCCGGCTCTCCCTCTCTATCTATGAGGTCCTACACTCCTATCGGGAACTGATCCTCTACGGCTAGCATATTCCTGTTTCCAGATAGAATAGTCCAATCTTGCCGGCTCTCCCTCTCTATCTATGAGGTCCTACACTCCTATCGGGAACTGATCCTCTACGGCTAGCATATTCCTTGTTTCCAGATAGAATAGTCCAATCTTGCCGGCTCTCCCTCTCTATCTATGAGGTCCTACACTCCTATCGGGAACTGATCCTCTACGGCTAGCATATTCCTGTTTCCAGATAGAATAGTCCAATCTTGCCGGCACTCCCTCTCTATCTATGAGGTCCTACACTCCTATCGGGAACTGATCCTCTACGGCTAGCATATTCCTTGTTTCCAGATAGAATAGTCCAATCTTGCCGGCTCTCCCTCTCTATCTATGAGGTCCTACACTCCTATCGGGAACTGATCCTCTACGGCTAGCATATTCCTGTTTCCAGATAGAATAGTCCAATCTTGCCGGCTCTCCCTCTCTATCTATGAGGTCCTACACTCCTATCGGGAACTGATCCTCTAAGGCTAGCATATTCCTGTTTCCAGATAGAATAGTCCAATCTTGCCGGCACTCCCTCTCTATCTATGAGGTCCTACACTCCTATCGGGAACTGATCCTCTAAGGCTAGCATATTCCTGTTTCCAGATAGAATAGTCCAATCTTGCCGGCACTCCCTCTCTATCTATGAGGTCCTACACTCCTATCGGGAACTGATCCTCTAAGGCTAGCATATTCCTTGTTTCCAGATAGAATAGTCCAATCTTGCCGGCTCTCCCTCTCTATCTATGAGGTCCTACACTCCTATCGGGAACTGATCCTCTACGGCTAGCATATTCCTTGTTTCCAGATAGAATAGTCCAATCTTGCCGGCTCTCCCTCTCTATCTATGAGGTCCTACACTCCTATCGGGAACTGATCCTCTACGGCTAGCATATTCCTTGTTTCCAGATAGAATAGTCCAATCTTGCCGTCTCTACCTCTCTATCTATGAGGCCCTACACTCCTATCGGGAACTGATCCTCTACGGCTAGCATATTCCTTGTTTCCAGATAGAATAGTCCAATCTTGCCGGCTCTCCCTCTCTATCTATGAGGTCCTACACTCCTATCGGGAACTGATCCTCTACGGCTAGCATATTCCTGTTTCCAGATAGAATAGTCCAATCTTGCCGGCTCTCCCTCTCTATCTATGAGGCCCTACACTCCTATCGGGAACTGATCCTCTAAGGCTAGCATATTCCTTGTTTCCAGATAGAATAGTCCAATCTTGCCGGCTCTCCCTGTCTATCTATGAGGTCCTACACTCCTATCGGGAACTGATCCTCTACGGCTAGCATATTCCTTGTTTCCAGATAGAATAGTCCAAACTTGCCGGCTCTCCCTCTCTATCTATGAGGTCCTACACTCCTATCGGGAACTGATCCTCTAAGGCTAGCATATTCCTTGTTTCCAGATAGAATAGTCCAAACTTGCCGGCTCTCCCTCTCTATCTATGAGGTCCTACACTCCTATCGGGAACTGATCCTCTAAGGCTAGCATATTCCTGTTTCCAGATAGAATAGTCCAATCTTGCCGGCACTCCCTCTCTATCTATGAGGTCCTACACTCCTATCGGGAACTGATCCTCTAAGGCTAGCATATTCCTTGTTTCCAGATAGAATAGTCCAAACTTGCCGGCTCTCCCTCTCTATCAATGAGGCCCTACACTCCTATCGGGAACTGATCCTCTAAGGCTAGCATATTCCTTGTTTCCAGGTGGATGTCCTGAGGTAATAAATGCTGCATTGTCAGTATATATTAAGCGAGTAGATCATAGGGTAACAGGTAATATCTGCTGTATAGTAGGTATATGGAAAGCGAGTCGATAGTGGATGTCCTGAGGTAATAGATGCTGCATTGTCAGTATATATTAAGCGAGTAGATCATAGGGTAACAGGTAATATCTGCTGTATAGTAGGTATATGGAAAGCGAGTCGATAGTGGATGTCCTGAGGTAATAGATGCTGCATTGTCAGTATATATTAAGCGAGTAGATCATAGGGTAACAGGTAATATCTGCTGTATAGTAGGTATATGGAAAGCGAGTCGATAGTGGATGTCCTGAGGTAATAGATGCTGCATTGTCAGTATATATTAAGCGAGTAGATCATAGGGTAACAGGTAATATCTGCTGTATAGTAGGTATATGGAAAGCGAGTCGATAGTGGATGTCCTGAGGTAATAGATGCTGCATTGTCAGTATATATTAAGCGAGTAGATCATAGGGTAACAGGTAATATCTGCTGTCTGTATAGTAGGTATATGGATAGCGAGTCGATAGTGGATGTCCTGAGGTAATAGATGCTGCATTGTCAGTATATATTAAGCGAGTAGATCATAGGGTAACAGGTAATATCTGCTGTATAGTAGGTATATGGAAAGCGAGTCGATAGTGGATGTCCTGAGGTAATAGATGCTGCATTGTCAGTATATATTAAGCGAGTAGATCATAGGGTAACAGGTAATATCTGCTGTATAGTAGGTATATGGAAAGCGAGTCGATAGTGGATGTCCTGAGGTAATAGATGCTGCATTGTCAGTATATATTAAGCGAGTAGATCATAGGGTAACAGGTAATATCTGCTGTATAGTAGGTATATGGAAAGCGAGTCGATAGTGGATGTCCTGAGGTAATAGATGCTGCATTGTCAGTATATATTAAGCGAGTAGATCATAGGGTAACAGGTAATATCTGCTGTATAGTAGGTACATGGAAAGCGAGTCGATAGTGGATGTCCTGAGGTAATAGATGCTGCATTGTCAGTATATATTAAGCGAGTAGATCATAGGGTAACAGGTAATATCTGCTGTATAGTAAGTATATGGAAAGCGAGTCGATAGTGGATGTCCTGATGCAAAAAGAGTGTATTGTGATGTATATGGCGAGTGCAAGGGGCTGGAAGGTCCTCCGCTCTTCGTACATTTACTCCTGAGACTTCATAATAATCGATGAGAGACGATGCTAGTAAAGGGGGAAATGGAAATCACTTGCCCTGTGTTCATACAAACCTCATTCAGACGCTATCCAGAGGGGGCTCGAGTGAGGTAGGGGGCAGGGAGAGAGAGAGAGAGAGAGAGAGAGAGAGAGAGAGAGAGAGAGAGAGAGAGAGAGAGAGAGAGAGAGAGAGAGAGAGAGAGAGAGAGAGAGAGAGCGAGAAAGAGAGAGATAGAGTGAGTGAGAGAGATGTGTAATCTGTGAAATGAGAGTCGCCCTAATCCCTAGGGAAAGAAAGAGCTCACCTCAGCAATTTGCCAGTTGCTCATTGTCCCTTTGATGTGAGACAATAGCCGACGCCATCCGAGATTACACGAGCCGCCGATGACACAGCGACCTCTGCCACTTTCAATCAACTAGAAGAAGGAACGAGTCCTTCATTAAAAAGAAACCATCCTTCGAGTCCTATACCGTACCATTCTCGCTTTAATCAGATCCCTTTTAGAGATATACTTGGGGTTTGAACTCTCAGAAGTGAAATTCACGAAATTTCAAAAGTATTTGTAACGAGTAAGAAGAATGAGTAGCTATAAGCAGCAATGAGTACCCTTCCCAAATAAAAAAAGATAAGACATAAGATAATATTGTTCTTAAAATGACTTATTTAAAAAGAAATCGTAAATGTTTATAATTAAGTAAAAAATATTTTCTGTAACTACACTAATTCTATTTAAAAGTTTATGATAAGAGCCATTGAAAATCTATAATAGAACAGTGTCGTTCCTACTAGCACTGTGCCGATCCCTTGCTGAGGCTGTACTAGCACTGTGCCGATCCCTTGCTGAGGCTGTACTAGCACTGTGCCGATCCCTAGCACCGGCTGTACTAGCACTGTGCCGATCCCTTGCTGAGGCTGTACTAGCACTGTGCCGATCCCTTGCTGAGGCTGTACTAGCACTGTGCCGATCCCTTGCTGAGGCTGTACTAGCACTGTGCCGATCCCTTGCTGAGGCTGTACTAGCACTGTGCCGATCCCTTGCTGAGGCTGTACTAGCACTGTGCCGATCCCTTGCTGAGGCTGTACTAGCACTGTGCCGATCCCTTGCTGAGGCTGTACTAGCACTGTGCCGATCCCTTGCTGAGGCTGTACTAGCACTGTGCCGATCCCTTGCTGAGGCTGTACTAGCACTGTGCCGATCCTTTGCTCAGGCTGTACTAGCACTGTTCCGATCCCATGCTCCGACTGTACTAGCACTGTGCCGATCCCTTGCTCCGGCTGTACTAGCACTGTGCCGATCCCTTGCTGAGGCTGTACAAGCACTGTGCCAGTCCCTTCCTCCGACTGTACTAGCACTTTGCCGATCCCTTGCTCCGGCTTTACTAGCACTGTGCCGATCCCTAGCAGCACCGGCTGTACTAGCACTGTGCCGATCCCTAGCAGCACCGGCTGTACTAGCACTGTGCCGATCCCTAGCTCCGGCTGTACTAGCACTGTGCCGATCCCTTGCTGAGGCTGTACTAGCACTGTGCCGACCCCTTACTCCGGTTGTACTAGCACTGTGCCGATCCCTAGCACCGGCTGTACTAGCACTGTGCCGATCCCTAGCACCGGCTGTACTAGCACTGTGCCGATCCCTAGCACCGGCTGTACTAGCACTGTGCCGATCCCTTGCTCCGGCTGTACTAGCACTGTGCCGATCCCTTGCTGAGGCTGTACTAGCACTGTGCCGATCCCTTGCTCCGGCTGTACTAGCACTGTGCCGATCCCTAGCACCGGCTGTACTAGCACTGTGCCGATCCCTAGCACCGGCTGTACTAGCACTGTGCCGATCCCTTGCTGAGGCTGTACTAGCACTGTGCCGATCCCTAGCACCGGCTGTACTAGCACTGTGCCGATCCCTTGCTGAGGCTGTACTAGCACTGTGCCGATCCCTTGCTGAGGCTGTACTAGCACTGTGCCGATCCCTTGCTGAGGCTGTACTAGCACTGTGCCGATCCCTAGCACCGGCTGTACTAGCACTGTGCCGATCCCTTGCTGAGGCTGTACTAGCACTGTGCCGATCCCTAGCACCGGCTGTACTAGCACTGTGCCGATCCCTTGCTCCGGCTGTACTAGCACTGTGCCGATCCCTTGCTGAGGCTGTACTAGCACTGTGCCAATCCCTTCCTCCGACTGTACTAGCACTTTGCCGATCCCTTGCTCCGGCTGTACTAGCACTGTGCCGATCCCTAGCAGCACCGGCTGTACTAGCACTGTGCCGATCCCTTGCTGAGGCTGTACTAGCACTGTGCCGATCCCTTGCTGAGGCTGTACTAGCACTGTGCCGATCCCCAGCACCGGCTGTACTAGCACTGTGCCGATCCCTAGCACCGGCTGTACTAGCACTGTGCCGATCCCTTGCTCCGGCTGTACTAGCACTGTGCCGATTCCTAGCACCGGCGTTACTAGCACTGTGCCGATCCCTTGCTGAGGTTGTACTAGCACTTTGCCGATCCCTTGCTCCGACTGTACTAGCACTGTGCCGATCCCCTGCTGAGGCTGTACTAACACTGTGCCGATCCCTAGCACCGGCTGTACTAGCACTGTGCCGATCCCTTGCTCAGGCTGTACTAGCACTTTGCCGATCCCTTGCTGAGGCTGTACTAGTACTTTGCCGATGCCTTGCTCCGGGTGTACTAGCACTTTGCCGATCCCTTGCTCCGGCTGTACTAGCACTGTGCCGATCCCTAGCACCGGCTGTACTAGCACTGTGCCGATCCCTAGCACCGGCTGTACTAGCACTGTGCCGATCCCTTGCTCCGGCTGTACTAGCACTGTGCCGATCCCTTGCTCAGGCTGTACTAGCACTGTGCCGATCCCTTGCTGAGGCTGTACTAGCACTGTGCCGATCCCTAGCACCGGCTGTACTAGCACTGTGCCGATCCCTTGCTCCGGCTGTACTAGCACTGTGCCGATCCCTAGCTCAGGCTGTACTAGCACTGTGCCGATCCCTAGCACCGGCTGTACTAGCACTGTGCCGATCCCTTGCTGAGGTTGTACTAGCACTTTGCCGATCCCTAGCACCGGCTGTACTAGCACTGTGCCGATCCCTTGCTCCGGCTGTACTAGCACTGTGCCGATCCCTAGCACCGGCTGTACTAGCACTGTGCCGATCCCTTCCTCCGGCTGTACTAGCACTGTGCCGATCCCTAGCTCAGGCTGTACTAGCACTGTGCCGACCCCTTGCTCCGGCTGTACTAGCACTGTGCCGATCCCTAGCTCCGGCTGTACTAGCGCTGTGCCGATCCAAGCCTCCGGCTGTACTAGCTCTGTGCCGATCCCTAGCACCGGCTGTACTAGCACTGTGCCGATCCCTTGCTGAGGCTGTACTAGCACTGTGCCGATCCCTTGCTCAGGCTGTACTAGCACTGTGCCGATCCTTTGCTCCGGCTGTACTAGCACTGTGCTAATCCCTTGCTCAGGCTGTACTTGCTCTGTGCCGATCCCTTGCTCAGGCTGTACTAGCACTGTGCCGATCCCTTCCTCCGGCTGTACTAGCACTGTGCCGATCCCTAGCTCAGGCTGTACTAGCACTGTGCCGATCCCTTGCTCCGGCTGTACCAGCACTGTGCCGATCCGTTACTGAGGCTGTACTAGCACTGTGCCGATCCCTTGCTGAGGCTGTACTAGCACTGTGCCGATCCCTAGCTCAGGCTGTACTAGCACTGTGCCGATCCCTAGCTCCGGCTGTACTAGCACTGTGCCGATCCCTAGCTCCGGCTGTACTAGCACTGTGCCGATCCCTAGCTCCGGCTGTACTAGCACTGTGCCGATCCCTAGCTCAGGCTGTACTAGCACTGTGCCGATCCCTTCCTCCGGCTGTACTAGCACTGTGCCGATCCCTTGCTCAGGCTGTACCAGCACTGTGCCGATCCGTTACTGAGGCTGTACTAGCACTGTGCCAATCCCTTGCTGAGGCTGTACTAGCACTGTGCCGATCCCAAGCACCGGCTGTACTAGCACTGTGCCGATCCCTAGCTCAGGCTGTACTAGCACTGTGCCGATCTCTTGCTCCGACAGTACTAGCACTGTGCCGATCCCTTGCTCCGGCTGTACTAGCACTGTGCCGATCCCTTGCTGAGGCTGTACTAGCACTGTGCCGATCCCTTGCTCAGGCTGTACTAGCACTGTGCCGATCCCTTGCTGAGGCTGTACTAGCACTGTGCCGATCCCTTGCTCAGGCTGTACTAGCACTGTGCCGATCCCTTGCTCAGGCTGTACTAGCACTGTGCCGATCCCTTGCTCAGGCTGTACTAGCACTGTGCTGATCCTTTGCTCCGGCTTTGCTTGGTGGTGGGACAGAAGCAATTCTATGCACAACAATAGCTTCGGTATTAAAACTGTACTCGGTGTTACACCCACAGCCGATAAACAAATTGTGGTCACATAACTACCAGTATTTAATTTTGAACCACCAACTCCATAGCAAGTATCAGAGCAATACCTCTTAGACAAACCTAATTCTCTAAATAATCTTTTAGTTATAAATGACACTTGAGACCCTGAGTCTATAAGAGCTCTAGCCTTTATACTGTTTCCAAATTTATTTTTTATATTGACTATAGCAGTGCTGAGCAGAACTGAAGCATTAGATTTGCTAGCTCAGCAAGCCACTATGTTTTCACTGTTACTTTCATTGTTACCGCTATCTTTTGCATTACTTTTTAAAGATTACAAACTATTATGTTTTCCCTTACAAGAACATAATTTATTACTTTTGTTTTAATAAATGTCCAGAAAAAAGGCAGAAAATGCACAATTTATTTTCTTTTACAAATTTAAATCGATTAGGTATTTCCATACTAAGGAATTTAGCACAATCAAATATTTTGTGTTTGCCTTTACAGCAGTGACAAGGGGTTTCATTTGTTTTAATAGATACTGAAGTCAAAACATTCTTATTTGATCTAAATTTATTATTACTGCTAATGGACTTATCATATTTGAGGTTTTCAAAATATTAACAAATCGTAATGAGAATTTAGTGAAAGAAGAAGCTGAGCTCTCTATGTTAAAGTTCAAATTGCTGTAATGTTTTAGAATCAACTAATTTCGTAGCCAAATAAAACAAAATGAATTCTGCTAAATCATCAATAGGCATCTTCTTCAAATCAGTTACATTTTCATTGAAAGAATAGACGAATATTTCTAGACTTTTAATATCATAAGATTTAACGGGCTTATGATTACTAATGTTGTCTAGAAATCTAAATGCTAAAATTCTATCATTTTTGTAGTTTTTAACAAAGGTGCTATATGCTATTTCAAAATTATCAGAATCGAATGGAATTCCCTTTATCAAATTTAATGCTTGACCAGATAACGAATTTAGAAAGTAATGATATTTTTCAATAGCAGACAGGTTATTATTTTTATATATCAATGTATTGAACAGATCAAAATATGTAGAGAATTGTTCCAAGTTTCCCGAGAAATTAGGGATTTTAATAGGAGACAACTTTGGACTATTAGAAATTTCACCTAAAGATTTATTTGAGGAAGCACATATATTTAACTTAGAGGAAACAGAGACAAGATTTTTCTTTTTCAGAGAAGAGTATTTCCGTTTAAACTCACTCAATATTTCTGGCTCATTTTCTGGTATGTCACTATCCATTTCGATATATAAAACCTTAATGTCATCATGAAGATCATCAAATTTCTTTGATAGCCCAGATAGATCTTGAAACTTGCTGGTAGAAATACCTAGCTTGTCTGTTGACACAACATTAGGCTTCATCTCAATACTCAGATTATACAATATATTTAAACTATTTATAACTTGTTGCCTTCTGGCAATATTTAGTTTTAGTTTCCTCTTTTCTCTTTCAAAGGACATATTAGCAACAATTAAACACTAAGTGAGTAATTAAACTGTTTGTTTATGAAGCTATAACCTGACCTATAACTTCTGCCTAGCAGCTGGGAGGGAAAGGGGCTCTGTCTGATAATAGCTGAGCCGAACAAGTCTAATCTCGCCAGCCGGCTAAAGGTCTCATTAGGAATTAAGGTACTTCATAAACCATCGAAAACGACATTGTGTATAATATGAAAATAACGAAACAATAACGATAATAAAACGATAGTATACCTACAAATAGCGAAAAAATATTCCCCCTACAAACCAAGCTACAAACAATTAAGGACAAATATTTACAGTCACGCAAGTAAGCCACGAATTGACTTAAATCTACAAATAATTCCGGTAGGTTAAGACCAAACAAGATGTATCCGGCCAGAGGGATCAAAAATAGATGTATGCATAATTTAAGAGGACAGTATACTTAACAAATGCTGGTTCCGATGTAAACCGACTGCATATGCCTGACGTAGGGAAAATAACAAATACTCACTGTATAAGCACCATAGGTCAACTAACTGCCTACTGATCTTGTCGCCTGTTGTCTTCTTGATCTAGGAGCTACTGTAACTTCAACACCGGACGTACAATTACCAAACAGTTGCAATGAGTACAAGTAGGCTTGTCTTTTTTGTTCATTATCTTAGAATGTGTCAGGTATGTATGTCCAATACGTAGTCTTGTCAGGACGACTTGGTGTCTTCTTGAATCTATGTACTGTCTCTTTGACTATCTAGAAACATAGCGTTTTATTCCCAATAGTTTGATGTCAGTACGTAACCAAGGTTTTTGACAGCGGAATATTAGCAGATTTCCCTTAAGGGAAATCAGCTATTGAGGTCGTACTCATGACGCGATTTTCGAAAAATTTCTTCAAATGTTCATCGATCCTACCCAGGAGATGTCGAAAATGAGGTCCGTTCCAAATTTTATATATATACTCGCTCAGATACCCGGCTTCGCCCGGGAATTGATTTGAGGCTGAATGATGATGGTATTTTTCTGGCAAGACTTTTGACATTTACCCGTGCCAGTGTTTAGGGTTAATACCCGGTGTTGGCATTTGTTAATAATTAAATTAATTTTTTATGTAAGTCTGCACTGTCCTCCAAATTGTCGTATTTCATATTTTGATATATTGTCATATTTCCCGTCTCCTGTGCATTATGCATAGATTTCAGTTATTAAGGACAAAATATTAACATAGATTTGAATTAATTTTTCCAGGTGAGGTACCTCATAGTTCAAATTGGAATGAATTGTTGAACATATCAATATTTCTTTCTACGCAAATTATTTACTGTCAAAGAATATACCTAGATATTTAATTGAATTTACGTTTTTTATGTCTTGTACTTGTATATGTATATGAAAAGGTGGAGGTGATTTTTTATGAGTAAAAATAATGTATGAAGATTATTGCATATTAAAATATAGTTTATGTAAATGTGCCCATTTTTCTACGATGTCTGTAATAATGTTTATATACACCTGTAGTTGTTCAAATAGTTTAGATGTTATCAGAATAACGATGTCATCTGCAAAAGCCAGTATCGCAGCTTTATTTGGTAATCTATTATGTAGTAAATCATTTACTATAAGATTCCATAATAATGGTGAGATTCCCGACCCTTGCGTTGTACCTTGTGTTTGTGATTTATGCAATTTAATGTTTGGTGTGATGATGTATGATGTTCTGTCATGTAAATAGTTGTTGATTAATTTATAAATATTATTGGGACAGTCCATTTGGTGAAGTGCATGTAAAATTGATGGCCACCAAGCATTATCAAAAGCACCTTTAATATCCAGTGAAATTAGAATAGTGTGTGAATTATTGTGTTTTGAGGTGGTAATAAAATCTATTACATGTTGCAATGCTTCAATCGTCGATTTTTTAGGTGTGAATCCAAACTGATTCTCATGCATTAATGATTTTGAATACAAATAATATGATAATCTTGAATTTATAATTTTTTCTAAAACTTTTCCACCAGTTGGGATCAACGAAATAGGTCTAATTGATGAGATTTCACATTTATTCCTACTATGTTTATTTAAGGGTACTAATTTTGACCGTTTCCATATTCTAGGAAATATACCACTTTGAAAACATGTTTTATACAAAGTAATTAAAAATTTTGGGAAAAAAATCTGTATATTTGTTTGTAAATGTCACCAGTTATACCATTGATGGCTGGTGAAATATTTCGTTTTAAGTTTTTAATTATGTATTCTATTTCATCGTCTGTTAGTGGTAGGTCGTCAGGTGTGTTAAGATCATTTAGTATGTTGTTACGAATAGTCGTATGTATTTCTTTGTCATTTGAGATACAGTCAGTTTGTACAAGTTTGTCTAGTATATATTGGTATGTGTCCTCTGTATTACTCGTGTACGTTCCGTCTTCTTTTTTTATTGAATTGAGCGTAAATGAGGTACGCAACTTTCCACTGGCAAACTTGTATGACCAGCTCCAAGGATTTGTGGGAGTTATGCTACTACAATATTCTTTCCATGTCTTTAATTTGTTAGCTCTCATTGTTTTGCTTCCTTTCTAATTTCACGCAAGCTTTCATCTTTAGTAGTCTTTTGATATATTCTTCTTAATTTATTTGAGTCTTTTCTAAGTTTAGATAATGAATCGTCCCACCATGGCTTCGGGTTATGAATAGATTTAGTTTTGTTATATTTGAAACTTCTAATTTTAAAAGATTTATTGCAAGCTTTATATGTTGCTTTGAAAAATTTGTTCACAATGTTTTCTATTGTTTCCGATTTTATATTTTGAGCTAAATAAAGGTCAATATTTTCATTTATGTTGAATTCTTTTGATATTTTAAGATTTAATTTATTTTCAAAATGTTGCCAATTGGCATTTTTAGTATTATATAATAATCCAAGTCCTTTTGTATTTTGTATTTGGCGAATAATACATAATGAGAATTTAATGGTTAAATGATCAGAAAAATTTTCTATGGTAGAAATTTTCCAGTTGATTAATTGATTCTGGAAGTCAATGTGAGATCAATGTTACTGCTTCCATTAGGACCATCAAAAGTTGGTAAATTTTGATTTTCATTTACAATGAACAATTAAGTCATTTATTATTATGAAATTTTCTAATTTGCGTCCTCTTTGATTAGTCCTGTTATCAAACCAAAATTTTGATCTGGAATTACTGTCTGAAGAAATGATAATATCTTGAGATTTTAAGTCTTTTAATATTTTAGTCAGTTTGTCAGTGTTTGATTCAATGTCATGAGTTATATCAAAATAAGCACTTATTAATATTAGTTTTCGTCCATTCGTTATGACTTCCACAACAGTTGTGTCTGGATCACTATAATTAATTAATAAATTAGCATCAATATGGGGGTTATTAATATCTATTTGTGAACGTGATTTGCTTTTGTCAGTGGTATAAATTTTATATTTAGAGGAATTTATTTTTGAACCTAGTTAGGGTTCTTGTATCAATGCAATATCGATATTTTTCCTTGTTAATATTCATATAAGAGAATCGTAGTATTAATTTTATGTTTGAGGTTAAGTCGTAGAAAATTAATATTAGAGTGAACATCTGTTACTTTCCTATTCATTGCCATAGCAGCGTAAACATGATAATATTTAGGTTATGACTCTATATGAATTAGCTAAAACACATGTTTTTCTCCAAATATTTCGGGGCTCAGGTTAGCCATGCGAGTTAAAGCGTTGACCTTTATCTCACATGGCAAACCTAGAGTGGCGAGTTCGATTCTCGCCTGGGCAAAGGAAATTATTTAGTGACGAAATTCATTAAATAACATCCTAAAATTCCACCCTGGCTAGAAAAGGGTGGTAACCTGTAGATAACCCGTCCCGATTAGCCAGAGTTGCAAAAAGTGGACGTTAATAAATAATAATAAATATTTGGTAAACAGTTAATATATATCATCCTATAGGTTATGTTGATTCCTAAGTAACGAGTATCATACATAGCAACCAGTGAGAGTGACTTGTGTTTTTTTTGTAAATGTGTGATATATTAAAGGTGATAATGATGTATGCTATTATATAATAAAGGATTGCTAATTCAGTGTTCGTATATATATTCATTGATAGTCAGTATTATTGATTAGTCTATTAAAGGCATTAATATAAGAAGGGCAAGTTTTGCTTAATGCAGAATGAGCTGTTGATACCTTTAATTGGGGTTTGCAATACTTATTAAAGCTGATGCAGTTGATACAGGCATGATCTTCAGGCTTCTCTTTCTTTCAGCAGTTGAAATATCGCTATGTTTAATTTCAGGCTTCCCTTATAACCCCCACTCCTGCCCGTCCCTAGAAATGTTGGTATGGCTTGTTATAATGAAAGCGTTAGTGCTAATACATATACCGAGATATAGGTTTTAACGTATATCTCGTTTATAATTCGGTATACGAAAAAAGTGTATATAACAAAAGTTACTCTAAATAACAAAATAAACAACTTTTGTTATATGCATATTGCCAAAAAAACTATAGGAAACGAAATATCGATATTTTTAATTTCAGGCCTCCCTTATAACCCCCACTCCTGTTCGTCTCAGAGAATATTAATATAGCCTAAAGTCTAAGTTGGCTTAGTAGAAATATACATACCAAGTTTCATAAAATTCGGTTCAGCCGTTTAGCCGTGAAAAGGTAACAAACAAACACACCAAAGAAACAAAATGCAGTTATGGTGTCTATGACATGTGAAACGAAAAGTTATCGTGAAATTTCGAAAAAAAAATCAATGTACAGACAGAGGTTACAATTTTATATATATATATATATATATATATATATATATATATATATATATATATACTAGCGGACTTGGCAGACGTTGTCCTGCATTATATAAAAAGCGATTAGGATATTAAATTTAATAATATTATGTATGTGAAAAAAAATCTACTTTTAATAACGCAAAAAACAACATTTGTTATATGCACGTTTGCCTAAAAACAAATAGTAAATAAAATATCGCAAAAACTTGGTAAGCAAAAAGTAAAGGAAAAATGAGAGAAGGAAAAGAAGACGTTTTAGTTCTGAGATTATCTGGTAGAATGCGCACTACACGTCCTTAAAAACAAACAGTTGTAGACCAATAACTGAAATAAATAAAAACCCTCAACAATAATAACCCAAATACATAAATATAAATAAAGAAAAGAAAATAATTGCAACATTCAAATCAAATTAAAATAAATTTGGAAAATAAATAACAATGTCTGAAAGTGAAAACCTCTCGCAGCTGAAAACATCATTATATAGATGACATACTTAAATTCTAAAGACATACATTAGATAAACATATTAACATTTCATTACATTTCCAATAACCTCGCCCTTCGCCCTTCGACCTACTTAGAACTAATGCTAATTCACATACCGAGTTTTGTTCAGTTCGGTTCAATCGTTGGTGCCCAATAAAATTATTGGCCCCTCTTTACTTTTTTAGTGTATATCTCGTTTATACTTTAATATACGACAAAATTGAATATGACAAAAGTTACTCCAAATAACAACATAAACAACTCTTATCCTGTGCATATTTGCCGAAAAACCAATAGGAAACGAAATACGGCTATTTTTAATTTCAGGCCACCCTCACGACCCCCACTCCTGCTCCATCTGCCTGGCCGATCTGCGGCGCTAAACCATCCGGGGCGTCACTCGAACGCGTATTTAAAAATTCAATCAAATCGGTCCATCCGTCTAGGAGGAGTTCAGTGACATACACACGTACGCTAGAATTATATATATAAAGATAGAGGTGTATTAGCCTGTTAACGCTCTAGCGGTCGCAATTTTCGCTCGATCGTTACCAAACTCCGTATTTAAACGTTTTACGTTAAAAGACGGATCATGTTCTTCAACGGCTGAAATCGGATCATTGGGAGGGGGGATTTAGAGGGTAGGATTTTCGAAAATTCGAAATATCTCCGTTAGTTTGAGTCTGATCGAAATTTTGTAGAGAACCAATCTTTTTGCAAATTAAAAGATCTATAAACGTTGTCATGTACCTTTTTTTCACTGTCTTTAATATTAACCGAGATATCGGCGTTTTTTAGTTTTCGGCCTTCAGTAAACCCCCACTCTCGTTCGAACTTAAAAAATTTAGTACAGCTTATAACCATGGTAGAACTAATGCTAATTCACATACGGAGTTTTGTTCAGTTCGGTTCAATCGTTGGTACCCAATAAAATTGTTGGCCCCTCTTTACTTTTACTTTTTTAGTGTATATCTCGTTTATACTTTAATATACGACAAAATGGGATATGACAAAAGTTACTCCAAATAACAACATAAACAACTCTTATCCTGTGCATATTTGCCGAAAAACCAATAGGAAACGAAATACGGCTATTTTTAATTTCAGGCCACCCTCACGACCCCCACTCCTGCTCCATCTGCCTGGCCGATCTGCGGCGCTAAACCATCCGGGGCGTCACTCGAACGCGTATTTAAAAATTCAATCAAATCGGTCCATCCGTCTAGGAGGAGTTCAGTGACATACACACGTACGCTAGAATTATATATATAAAGATATATATATATATATATATATATATATATATATATATATATATATTTGTCTGTTAACGCTCTAGCGGTCGCAATTTTTGTTTGATCGTTACGAAACTCTATATTTAACCGTTTTATGTAAAAAGACAGATCAAGTTTTTTAATGGCTGAAATCGAACTAGAGGGAGGGGGGGTTAGAGGGGGGGGAGGTTTCAAAAATTCATAATATCTCCGTTATTATGCATCCGATCGAAACATTGTATAGAAACAATCTTATTGCAAATTAAATTTACTACAAATATTATTATATACATTTATTCTCTATCTTGAATATTAACCGAGATATTTGCATTGTGGAGGGGCGATGCGAGAAGTAATGAAGTCAAAGCCAGATTAACTAAATCACATATATTAACAACAGTAAAATAAAATATGATAAAGTTATTAACAAAAAAGGTCCATCCACGGCCGCACTTCAGACTCCCGTTTTCACAGTCAATAATTACGCACTGTAACCTAAAACGTGGTTCACTATTCGAATGCTGATAGGAGACTCACTAAGTCTAACCTCAATAAGTTATAGGGACTTCTCTATAGCAACATATAGCAGCGAGATACTCGCGAACATATGTATGGAAATTATGACTAGCTGTCAAGGTTATTCATTCGCGAGTACCTCGCCGCTACATCGCCTCCCCTCAATGACTGCATCGAGGAAGCGAACAGGATGCTTAACCAAACGCCCTCGCTGGGTCACCTGGAATGGTGGAGGCTGGTCATCTTCCTTGGCGGAGTCATTGGAAGGTCTTGCTGACGTTGGTGTTGCTGCTGAGGGTAGAGGCTGGCTGGAACTGGAGTCGTCTTCCTGGAGCAGGTAAGCTGGATTCAGCCCGACAAGACGGTGCTGGCTCGTTGCTTAGTTATATCCAATAGTTCTCCAGGCAGTCGCAGAGGTTGTCCATAAACCATCTCTGCGGCTCTGGTGATGCTGTCATCGCGGACTGCTGCACGTAGTCCCAGGAGTACCATGGGTAGAAGAGATGTCCAATTGTTGCTGCTGAGCTGGGCTGTGAGAGCTGTTTTCAGCGTGCGATGCCACCTCTCGACACATCCATTAGCTTGCGGGTGGTATGCAGTTGTCCTACATCGCTGGAATCCCAACGTCTTGGAGAGCTGGTGGAACAAGTCGGACTCAAACTGTCGCCCTTGATCTGTAGTGATACGCGCAGGAACACCGAAACGTGCTATCCAGGACGAACAGAGTGCAGATGCGCAGGTAGCTGCTGAGATGTCCTCAATTGCTTGTGCTTCTTTCCATCTGCTGAACCTGTCTATCATCGTAAGGCAGTACCGCATACCAGCTGAGCTGGGCAGTGGGCCAATGATGTCTAAGTGAAGATGCTCAAATCTGCCTGAAGGTGGGAAAGTACCAGGTGGTGCGACTGTGTGACGGTGCACCTTCGCTTTCTGGCAGGCAATACAGGCTCTTGACCACTTGGTAATGTCCACATTCTGGTTCGGCCAGAAATACCGCTGCGCGATGAGTCTGCGTGATCCGCGGGTACCGAGGTGGCTGAGATTATGAAGAGATTTAAATATGGCGAAACGCATACTTTCGGGCACGTACGGCCGGACGGAGGTCGTGGACGTTTCGCAGAGGAGGCTACGTGAGATATGCGGGAACTGCATCCACTTGAGCTGGAGACGAGGGTTCTTCAGCAAGTCAGGTATTGTGTCGTCACCGCTCTGTGCTTCCGCTAGGGCTTCCATCCCATCAGGGCTGCTGATTTCCTCCACTCTTGAAAACGCGTCAGCCACGTCATTCTCCGCTCCTGCAACATACTGGATATCAGTGGTAAATTGGCTAATAAAACTTACCCACCGAATCCGCATGGGGTGGAGGTCTCCGGCTTCTGCTGAAATGCGTAAAGTAGTGGTTTGTGGTCAGTCCAAATGGTAAAATGTCGACCTTCCACTTGAGAGCGAAAGTGTCGCACTTCAGACTCCCGTTTTCACAGTCAATAATTACGCACTGTAACCTAAAACGTGTTTCACTATTTGAATGCTGATAGGAGACTCACTAAGTCTAACCTCACTAAGTTATAGGGACTTCTCTATAGCAACGTATAGCAGCGAGATACTCGCGAACATATGGAAATTATGACTAGCTGTCAAGGTTATTCATTCGCGAGTACCTCGCCGCTACAACATTTTTATGAAGTCTGTGAGACATGTGGTCGGGTATAGTTCGGATTAGGTCGGCCATTTTTGTAACTACTCGGCTCAGGTGTAAGCTTCTTCTAACCTTACCTGTCGTTTCCAACCTTACCTTACCTTCCTTACTTTGTGAGATTTATGCAAATACGTTCTGTTCATTCGCCCCCCCCCCCTTCTTTAGTTCTTGGACTACTAAAATTTGAGTTATTAAAATATAAATTATTCCTATAATTCCGAAGCCGTTTCAGTTGGGAATTTATTTTAATTAACTGAAAGATTTCTCATTACCGTTTGTATTTAATCACGGTGGTGTTGTGTTACCAGTATGCAGATTTCTCTATTGTAAAACTTCACATGGGAAATCTGCTTAGTTTACGCAGCCCCTGCGTGACGGACTTATTTTGGTTGTACAATCTTGTTGAGGTCTGTTGGTGTTAGTGTAGTTATGTCAGTAGTAGTCATTTTTGTTGCTAGTTTTGCATGATTGTCGATATCAGTTATTTGCTTAATGTCCTTGTGTCAACCACAACATTTTAAAATTGCAAGTGTATTAGTTCTAACATTTTTGTAATTAGTGGGTGATTGGAACAGATGTCTCTCAAGGAAAGTAAAGAACATAAAGAGTCTGTGCATAAAATTACTTGGTGTGATCTGTTTTCTAATTTTGAAAGTGCTAGTATGGTGGCCTGTAGTTCTGCAGTATAAGTGCTTGATTTGTCGTGTAGTTTAACTTTGTAAGTTTTGTTTTTGATAGTGGCGGATGAGCCCGTCCCGTGTTCTGTCTTAGATCCGTCATTGAAAATGTATAGAGTGTTAGGGTTTTGTGAAATTACAGCCTTGAAAAATATGTGATAAAATTTTGAAGAAAGAGGGTTTTATTTTTGATATTGCGTTAGGTTTAAATCAATTTGTATAGTTCTTTACTCTCCAAGGGGGGAGTGTAAGTGTAGTGTTATGGTACATTGGTGTTTGATAAAATTGATGAATGATGTTATTTTGAAGGAGGCGGATTAAAAGAGGTTTCTGTTTGGGACAGGTTTGAGAGTATTTATTTAAAAACATGTTATTTAAAAATGTATTTACTGATATACAAATAAGTCTACTGAAAATGTTGCTTGATAATACATATAATAAACAAGGAATATATAGATTAAAAGTTACAATATTGAATGGTGATCTTGTAGATCTGTTGGGTTATTGTGCCTGGCTTCCTTGTGTGTGGTTTTCATTCTGATGGTTGTTCATTCCCCTATTTCTTCCATTTCTCTCTCCATCCATATCTTCTCCCTTACCACCCGCCTTGGCTTGAATGCTAGTTATTTAGCCATGTTTTTGAGGCATATTAACAATAAATAAAATACTACTTTTATGAACGAGTGTGCTCTCTCAAGAAAAGTAAAATGACTGCCTGTCTTTTTTTCTTCTACTGCTTTTTGTTCTCTGCTAACAGCTGGTGTCCTTTTGGTAGTTCCCAGGACTGAAACATAGATGGCAGCGCCATGCGGGGCCTCTTGAAAGGTAGAGAACGTATAGTTTCTTTCGTCTGTTTCATTGAAGATGGAACATAATGCATTTCGTTTTCTCCTCTTAAAATTTAAAGCCAGTATTTAAGCAACACTGCTCTAACGAATTAATAGTTGATTGTATGTGGTGTTTTGCATTATCAATATTGGAGAATGTGTGGTAAATTAGCAATTCATCAGCAGTAAGATACTTCTTTGGGTATCTGCATATGCAATGGCTGAGTTTACAGCTATATTGAACAAATTGTGCTTAGTACACCTCCTTGAGGCACTCCATTCTCCTGAGAGAATATCCCAGATAAAGTTGTACCAATCCTTACCCTGAAAGTTCGCTGAGAAAGGTAATTTTTAAGAAATAAAATAACTTTTCCTTGAACTCCCCATTTAATCAGCTGCGATATTATGAGTCTCATCCATACTCTGTCATATGCCTTCTCTCGATAAGAGGACACAGCTAAGACACTTTTTTTCATCAAGAAAGCGTTTAAAATGTCGCTTTCAATTCTTGCTATGTGGTGCATAGTAGAATGTGCAGGCCTAAATCCACATTGATAGGGAGGGGGCTAGGAGGTTATGAGATTCAAGGAACCATAATAACTTTTTATTCAAAATTTTCTCAACGATCTTGCAGGTACAACTGATCAAGGAGATCGGGCGATAGCTAGAAGCTTCTTTTTTATCATTGCCAGGCTTTAATATGTTTAATATGTGCCTGTTTTTCCATGAATGAGGATAGGTACCACTTTCATACATCTTGTTAAGAAGGTCAAGATAGGCAGTAAATCCGTTTTCAGGTAGATTTTGAAGCATGTCATAAGTGATATTGTCTAGTCCTGGTAATATTTTGCGTGTATTGCTTACAGAATATTTAAGTTCTTCTAAAGTAAATGGGTCATTTAATGGATGTTCGTGATTGCCAATTACTTGTATGTTTGTCGGTTCAGTGCGGGTTTTGTGTTCAAGGAATGATGAAGTGTAATTTTGGATACTGGAAATCTCCCTGAAGTGAATTCCGAAAATATTAGATATCTTTAGTTGGTCGGTAATAATTTTGTTATTGAGTTCTAGTCCTGTGGCTGGAGGTCGATATATCTTATGTTTTATTAAGTTGACTTTACTCCAGATGTCAGTTATGGAGGAGTGTCTGTTAATACTTGATACAAAATCTACCCAACATTGCTTCTAACTCTTTTTTATGACCCACTGTGCTTTCGCCTTCTTTCTTTTATAATCAATAAGATGAACGTCCGTTGGTTCTCTCCGGAATAAATTGAGAGCTCTTTACCTATCATTGACAGCTACTTTACATTCATCATTCCACCAGGGAACAGGGCATTTCTTGTATGTGGTCGGTGTTTTGGGAATGCTATTGTCAGCTGCTTTAATAATGATTGAAGTTAATTCGTCCATTGATTTTACTGTAATTGAATGTAGTTCGTTAGTAATATAGTTCTTGAATGAGTTCCAGGCTGCTTTCTTGGTATTGTATCTTGCGATAGTCCTGAATAATGGAGTATGGTTGTTAGTATTTAAGTGAATTGGGGAGTTATCACTCAAGATGATTTCCTTTATGATTTGTTATTGGAGAATTACACATATGGGATAAAGCAGTAACATCTCCTAGGATCACAAAGGGTGTTGGTAACTGTATGAGTAAGTCTTGTATTTAATGTACGTCAATTAGTTCCCTAGGTGGAAGATAGATGGAGCATACTGTAATTCTAAATGTGAGGTGTACTGAGACTACCACAGCTTGAAGTGTTGTTCTCAACTGTATAGGTTCACTATAGATGAAATTTCTAACAAATATAGTTCCCCTCCGCATGCTCTACCTCCCAAGGAGTAATCTTCCCTATAAGTAGTATAGCCTTGTCTGCTGAATTCTTCACCTAGAATCAAATGGCTTTCATGTATGGCTTTAATGCATGGTGTATGATCCGACTTCAGACTGCAAATATGCTTTTTAACCCCATTTAGAGTCCACTGGAGTATAGTTGACTGCAAATTAAAACAAAGGTAAAGTTCAACAATAAGTAAAATTGATAAAGCAATAAAAATAAGTGTAGAGGGATTTTTTCATTGGCCAGACTATTTCTTCTTGGTTTGACTTTTGCTAGTTTTTGGCGTTTTCTTCGTAGCATTTGTATGGGTGCTCAGACCCCACCTAGACATGGGTTTTCCGTCGGCTAGCATCGGACCGCTCCTAGGTATGGGTGATATAACGGTTAGCATCGGACCCCTCCTAGTTATGGGTGTTATGAAGGCTAGCATCGGACCCCTCCTAGTTATGGGTGTTATGAAGGCTAGCATCGGACCCCTCCTAGTTATGGGTGTTATGAAGGCTAGCATCGGACCCCTCCTAGTTATGGGTGTTATGAAGGCTAGCATCGGACCCCTCCTAGTTATGGGTGTTATGAAGGCTAGCATCGGACCCCTCCTAGTTATGGGTGTTATGAAGGCTAGCATCGGACCCCTCCTAGTTATGGGTGTTATGAAGGCTAGCATCGGACCCCTCCTAGTTATGGGTGTTATGAAGGCTAGCATCGGACCCCTCCTAGTTATGGGTGTTATGAAGGCTAGCATCGGACCCCTCCTAGTTATGGGTGTTATGAAGGCTAGCATCGGACCCCTCCTAGTTATGGGTGTTATGAAGGCTAGAATCGGACCCCTCCTAGGTATGGGTGATATGACGTATAGCATCGGACCCCTCCTAGTTATGGGTGTTATGACGGATAGCATCGGACCCCTCCTAGGCATGGGTGTTATGTCGGCTAGCATCGGACCCCTCCTAGGCATGGGTGATATAACGGTTAGCATCGGACCCCTCCTAGTTATGGGTGTTATGACGGATAGCATCGGACCCCTCCTAGGTATGGGTGTTATGACGGCTAGCATCGGACCCCTCCTAGTAATGGGTGTTATGATGGCTAGCATCGGACCCCTCCTAGGTATGGGTGTTATGAAGGCTAGCATCGGACCCCTCCTACTGCTGGGTGTTACGATGGCTAGCATCGGACCCCTCCTAGGTATGGGTGTTATGATGGCTAGCATCGGACCCCTCCTAGGCATGGGTGATATGACGGTTAGCATCGGACCCCTCCTAGTAATGGGTGTTATGAAGGGTAGCAGCGGACCCCTCCTAGGAATGGGTGTTATGAAGGCTAGCAACGGACCCCTCCTAGTTATGGGTGTTATGAAGGCTAGCATCGGACCCCTCCTAGTTATGGGTGTTATGAAGGCTAGCATCGGACCCCTCCTAGTTATGGGTGTTATGAAGGCTAGCATCGGACCCCTCCTAGTTATGGGTGTTATGAAGGCTAGCATCGGACCCCTCCTAGGTATGGGTGTTATGATGGCTAGCATCGGACCCCTCCTCGTAATGGGTGTTATGATGGCTAGCATCGGACCCCTCCTAGTAATGGGTGTTATGATGGCTAGCATCGGACCCCTCCTAGTTATGGGTGTTATGACGGCTAGCATCGGACCCCTCCTAGTTATGGGTGTTATGAAGGCTAGCATCGGACCCCTCCTAGGTATGGGTGTTATGAAGGCTAGCATCGGACCCCTCCTAGGTATGGGTGTTATGAAGGCTAGCATCGGACCCCTCCTAGGTATGGGTGATATGACGGATAGCAAAGGACCCCACCTAGGTATGGTTGATATGACGGTTAGCATCGGACCCCTCCTAGTTATGGTTGTTCTGACGGCTAGCATCTGACCCCTCCGAGGGATGGCTGTTCTGACGGCTAGCATCGGACCCCTCCTAGTTATGGGTGTTCTGACGGTTAGCATCGGACCCCTCCTAGTTATGGGTGTTATGAAGGCTAGCATCGGAACCCTCCTAGGTATGGGTGTTATGAAGGCTAGCATCGGACCCCTCCTAGGTATGGGTGTTATGAAGGCTAGCATCGGACCCCTCCTAGGTATGGGTGTTATGAAGGCTAGCATCGGACCCCTCCTAGGTATGGGTGATATGACGGATAGCATCGGACCGCTCCTAGGTATGGGTGATATAACGGTTAGCATCGGACCCCTCCTAGTTGTGGGTGTTCTGACGGTTAGCATCGGACCCCTCCTAGTTATGGGTGTTCTGACGGCTAGCATCGGACCCCTCCTAGTTATGGGTGTTCTGACGGTTAGCATCGGACCCCTCCTAGTTATGGGTGTTATGAAGGCTAGCATCGGACCCCTCCTAGGTATGGGTGATATGACGGATAGCATCGGACCGCTCCTAGGTATGGGTGATATAACGGTTAGCATCGGACCCCTCCTAGTTATGGGTGTTATGAAGGCAAGCATCGGACCCCTCCTAGGTATGGGTGATATGACGGCTAGCATCTGACCCCTACTAGGTATGGGTGTTATGAAGGCTAGCATCGGACCCCTCCTAGGTATGGGTGTTATGACGGATAGCATCGGACCCCTCCTAGGTATGGGTGATATAACGGTTAGCATCGGACCCCTCCTAGGTATGGGTGTTATGACGGCTAGCATCGGACCCCTCCTAGGTATGGGTGTTATGACGGCTAGCATCGGACCCCTCCTAGTTATGGGTGTTATGACGGCTAGCATCGGACCCCTCCTAGGTATGGGTGATATGACGGCTAGCATCGGACCCCTCCTAGTTATGGGTGTTATGACGGCTAGCATCGGACCCCTCCTAGGTATGGGTGTTATGACGGCTAGCATCGGACCCCTCCTAGTAATGGGTGTTATAACGGCTAGCATCGGACCCCTCCTAGGTATGGGTGTTATGACGGCTAGCATCGGACCCCTCCTAGTAATGGGTGATAAGATGGCTAGCATCGGACCCCTCCTAGTGATGGGTGTTAAGAGGGCTAGCATCGGACCCCTCCTGGTGATGGGTGTTCTGCGGGGTAGCATCGGACCCCTCCTAGTAATGGGTGTTATGATGGCTAGCATCGGACCCCTCCTAGTAATGGGTGTTATGATGGCTAGAATCGGACCCATCCTAGGTATGGATGTTCTGACGGCTAGCATCAAGCCCCTCCTAGTTATGGGTGTTCTGACGGCTAGCATCGGACCCCTCCTAGTTATGGGTTTTATGACGTCTAGCATCGGACCCCTCCTAGTTATGGGTGTTATGAAGGCTAGCATCGGACCCCTCCTAGGTATGGGTGTTCTGACGGCTAGCATCGGACCCCTCCTAGTTATGGGTGTTATGAGGGCTAGAATCTGACCCCTCCTATGTAAGGATGTTCTGACGGCTAGCATCGGACCCCTCCTAGGTATGGGTGTTCTGACGGCTAGCATCGGACCCCTCCTAGGCATGGGTGTTCTGACGGCTAGCATCGGACCCCTCCTAGGCTTGGGTGGTCTGACAGCTTGCATCGGACCCCTCCTAGGCTTGGGTGTTCTGACGGCTAGCATCGGACCCCTCCTAGGCTTGTGAAGGCTTGCATCTGACCCCACCTAGGCATGGGTGTTCTGACGGCTAGCATCGGACCCCTCCTAGTAATGGGTGTTATGACGGCTAGCATCGGACCCCTCCTAGTAATGGGTGTTATGACGGCTAGCATCGGACCCCTCCTAGGGAAGGGTGTTCTGACGGAAAGCATCGGACCCCTCCTAGGTATGGGTGATATGACGACTAGCATCAGACCCCTCCTAGTTATGGGTGTTATGACGGCTAGCATCGGACCCCTCCTAGTAATGGGTGTTATGACGGCTAGCATCGGACCCCTCCTAGTAATGGGTGTTATGACGTCTAGCATCGGACCCCTCCGACCTCTGGTTGTTATGACGGCTAGCATCGGACCCCTCCTAGTTATGGGTGTTATGACGGCTAGCATCGGACCCCTCCTAGGTATGGGTGTTCTGACGGCTAGCAACGGACACCTCCTAGTAAGGGTGTTCTGAAGGCTTTCATCTGACCCCTCCTAGGCTTGGGTGTTCTGACGGCTAGCATCGGGCCCCTCCTAGGCATGGGTGTTCTGACGGCTAGCATCGGACCGCTCCTAGGGATGGGTGTTCTGAAGGCTAGCATCGGACCCCTCCTAGGTATGGGTGTTCTGACGGCTAGCATCAGACCCCTCCTAGTTATGGGTGTTCTGACGGCTAGCATCGGACCCCTCCTAGGTATGGGTGTTCTGACGGCTAGCATCGGACCCCTCCTAGGTATGGGTGTTCTGACGGCTAGCATCGGACCCCTCCTAGTAATGGGTGTTATGACGGCTAGCATCGGACCCCTCCTAGGTATGGGTGTTCTGACGGTTAGCATCGGACCCCTCCAAGGCTTCTGAAGGCTTGCATCGGACCCCTCCTAGGTATGGGTGTTCCGACGGCTAGCATCGGACCCCTCCAAGGCTTCTGAAGGCTTGCATCGGACCCCTCCTAGGTATGGGTGTTCTGACGGCTAGCATCAAGCCCCTCATAGTTATGGGTGTTCTGACGGCTACCATCGGACCCCTCCTAGTTATGGGTGTTATGACGGCTAGCATCGGACCCCACCTAAGTAAGGCTGTTCTGACGGCTAGCATAGGACCCCTCCTAAGTAAGGCTGTTCTGACGGCTAGCATCGGACCCCTCCTAAGTAAGGCTGTTCTGACGGCTAGATTCGGACCCCTCCTAGGGGGAGTTTTCTGACGGCTACATCAGACCCCTCCTAGGGGGTTTTCTGACGGCTAGCATCGGACCCCTCCTAAGTATAGCTGTTCTGTCGGCTAGCATCGGAACCCTCCTAGGTATGGGTGTTCTGACGACTAGCATCGGACCCCTCCTAAGTAAGGCTGTTCTGACGGCTAGCATCGGACCCCTCCTAGTAATGGGTGTTATGATGGCTAGCATCGGACCCCTCCTAGTAATGGGTGTTATGATGGCTAGCATCGGACCCCTCCTAGGGGGGTGTTATGACGGCTAGCATCGGACCCCTCCTAAGTAAGGCTGTTCTGACGGCTAGCATCGGACCCCTCCTAAGTAAGGCTGTTCTGACGGCTAGCATCGGACCCCTCCTAAGTAAGGCTGTTCTGACGGCTAGCATCGGACCCCTCCTAAGTATAGCTGTTCTGACGGCTAGCATCGGACCCCTCCTAAGTAAGGCTGTTCTGACGGCTAGATTCGGACCCCTCCTAGGCTTGGGTGTTCTGACGGCTAGCATCGGACCCATCCTAAGTATGGGTGTTCTGAAGGCTAGCATCGGACCCATCCTAGGTATGGGTGTTCTGACGACTAGCATCGGACCTCTCCTCGGCTTCTGAAGGCTTGCATCGGACCCCTCCTAGGCTTGGGTGGTCTGACGGCTAGCATGAGACCCCTCCTAGGCTTGGGTGTTCTGACGGTAGCATCGAACCCCTCCTAGGCTTGGGTGATCTGAAGGCTTGCACGGACCCCTTCTAGGCATGGGTGTTCTGAAGGCTTTCATCGGATTCCTCCTAGGCTTCTGAAGGCTTGCATCGGGCCCCTCCAAAGCTTGGGTGTTCTGACGACTAGCATGACCCCTCCTAGGCTCGGGTATTCTGAAGGCTTTCATCGGTCCCCTCCTAGGCATGGGTGTTCTGACAGCTATCATTGTGCCTCTCCTTGGCATGGGTGTTCTGACGACTAGCATCGGACCCCTCCTAGGTATGGGTGTTCTGACGGCTAGCATCGGACCCCTCCTAGGCATGGGTGTTCTGACAGCTAGCATTGGCCTCTCCTAGGCATGTGTGTTCGGACAACTAGCATCGGACCCCTCCTAGGCTTGGGTGTTCTGACGGCTAGCATCGGACCCATCTTAGGCTTCTGAAGGCTTGCATCGGACCCCTCCTAGGCTTCTGAAGGCTTGCATAGGACACCTCCTAGGCTTGGGTGTTCTGACGACTAGCATCGGACCCGTCCTAGGCTTCTGAAGGCTTTCATCGGACCCCTTCTAGGCTTGGGTGTTCTGACGACTAGCATCGGACCCCTCCCAGACATCTGATGGCTTGCATCGGACCCTCCTAGGCTTGGGTGTTCTGACGACTAGCATCGGACCCCTCCTAGGCTTCTGAAGGCTTGCATCGGACCCTCCTAGACATGAGTGTTCTGACGGCTAGCATCGGACCCCTCCTAGGCTTGGGTGTTCTGACGACTAGCATCGGATTCCTCCTAGGCTTCTGAAGTCTTGCATCGGACCCTCCTAGGCATGGGTGTTCTGACGGCTAGCATCAGACCTCTCCTAGGCTTGGGTGTTCTGACGACTAGTATCGGACCCCTCCTAGGCTTTTTAAGGCTTGCATCGGACCCTTCCTAGGCTTGGGTGTCCTGACGGCTAGCATCGGACCCCTCCTAGGTATGGGTGTTCTGAAGGCTAGCATCTGACCCCTTCTAGGCTTGGGTATTCTGACGACTAGCATCCGTCGCCTCCTCGGCTCGTGGCGGTAGAATTTGACCCCTCCTAGGCTTGGGTGTTCTGAAGGCTTTCATCGGTCCCCTCCTAGGCATGGGTGTTCTGACAGCTAGCATTGGGCCTCTCCTAGGCATGTGTGTTCTGACGACTAGCATCGGACCCCTCCTAGGTATGGGTGTTCTGACGGCTAGCATCGGACCCCTCCTAGGCATGGGTGTTCTGACAGCTAGCATTGGCCTCTCCTAGGCATGTGTGTTCTGACAACTAGCATCGGACCCATCTTAGGCTTCTGAAGTCTTTCATCGGACTCCTCCTAGGCTTCTGAAGGCTTGCATCGGACCACCTAGGCTTGGGTGTTCTGACGACTAGCATCGGACCCCTCCAATGCTTTTGAAGGCTTGGATCGGACCCCACCTAGGCAATGGTGTTCTTACGACTACCATCGGACCCCTCCTAGGCTTCTGAAGGCTTCCATCGGACCCCTCCTTGTCTTGGGTGTTCTGACGACTAGCATCGGACCTGTCCTAGGCTTCTGAAGGCTTTCATCGGACCCCTCCTAGGCTTGGGTGTTCTGACGGCTAGCATCGGACCCATCCTAGGCTTCTGAAGGCTTGCATCGGACCCCTCCTAGGCTTGGGTGTTCTGACGGCTAGCATCGGACCCATCTTAGGCTTCTGAAGGCTTGCATCGGACCCTCCTAGGCATGGGTGTTCTGACGGCTAGCATCGGACCCCTCCTAGGCTTGGGTGTTCTGACGACTAGCATCCGACCCCTCCTAGGCTCGTGACGGTAGCATTGGACCCCTCCTAGGCTTGGGAGTTCTGAAGGTTTGCATCGGACCCGCCTAGGAATGGGTATTCTGAAGGCTTTCATCGGTCCCCTCCTAGGCATGGGTGTTCTGTCAGCTAGCATTGGGCCTCTCCTAGGCTTGGGAGTTCTGAAGGCTTGCATCGGACCCCTCCTAGGCATGGGTGTTCTGAAGGCTTTCATCGGACCCCTCCTAGGCATGGGTGTTCTGAAGGCTTTCATCGGTCCCCTCCTAGGCATGGGTGTTCTGACAGCTAGCATTGGGCCTCTCCTAGGCATGTGTGTTCTGACGACTAGCATCGGACCCCTCCTAGGTATGGGTGTTCTGACGGCTAGCATCGGACCCCTCCTAGGCATGGGTGTTCTGACAGCTAGCATTGGGCCTCTCCTAGGCATGTGTGTTCTGACAACTAGCATCGGACCCCTCCTAGGTATGGGTGTTCTGACGGCTAGCATCGGACCCCTCCTAGGCTTGGGTGTTCTGACGGTAGCATCGGACCCCTCCTAGGCTTGGGAGTTCTGAAGGCTTGCATCGGACCCCTCCTAGGCTTGGGAGTTCTGAAGGCTTGCATGGAATAATCGGGGGCGCTCACCTTCATTACAAAATGGTTTGAAAGGTGCAACTACATTTTTTTTTTTTTTTTAATATGGGTTTCTTTTTCGCCGAATTGAAAGTATTAACGATATTGCATCTTGTGAAGGATTCTTCTAATTAACGTAATTGAAGTAATTTTTTGATGAAGATTTGAATTACCGAATTTCCTTTGTAATGGTAAATTTAAGTTTATCTAATAGTTTAAATTATTGGACAGAAGTCGTGGTGCGTCGTGGAATATTATGATTATCAAAGAATAAATAATGATTTGTAATAATTCAGCCAAACAAACATGCCATATTCCAGCTGGTCAAAATGTCACTTGAGAAGAAGAGTGTATTTCCCCTCCACCACCCATGATTACCCCCTCCACCACCCATGATTGCCCCCTCCACCACCCATGATTACCCCCTTCACCCCATGATTGCCCCTTCACCCCATGATTGCCCCCTCCACCACCCATGATTACCCCCTTCACCCCATGATTGCCCCTTCACCCCATGATTACCCCCTCCACCACCCATGATTACCCCCTCCACCACCCATGATTACCCCCGTCACCCCATGATTGCCCCTTCACCCCATGATTGCCCCCTCCATCCCATGATTGCTCCTCCACCCCATGATTGCCCCTCCATCCCATGATTGCCCCTCCACCCCATGATTGTCCCTCCACCCCATGATTGCCCCTCCACCCCATGATTGCCCCTCCATCCCATGATTGCTCCTCCACCCCATGATTGCCCCTCCATCCCATGATTGCTCCTCCACCCCATGATTGCCCCTTCACCCCATGATTGCCCTCCACCCCATGATTGCCCTGCACCCCATGATTGCCCCTTCACCCCATGATTGCCCCCTCCACCACCCATGATTAACCCCTTCACCCCATGATTGCCCCTCCATCCCATGATTGCTCCTCCACCCCATACAACACGGTGACGACACCAAGCATGAAATAGCTGAAGATAAGCCCTTCCATTAGACTAACTACATAACTATCCCTTGTCCCTGCTTAAATATAGTACACTCGATAGGCCACTTCGAATTAATCTCTTTACTCATAACCCAATTACTGATAACAACAATTAGTCTGATTGCTATAATTAGCATAAACTCGTCATTGGGCGTTTGTTTATCGCGGCACGATTAAATAACACACGACACTATGGAATTAAACTGATCCTCTGATAACCATGAGAGTAATTTGTTAATATTAGTTTAATTGTAATGACAAAAAAGTAACACGAAGAGGAATCTATCTTTTCCATAATGCGTTGAAAGGGTCTCCATTAATAAATATATCTCTGCAAGACAACGTGAGAGTGAGGAAATCTATGGAAGCGTAGATAATAAACCTATCTTACTGCAGTTGCATAGAATCTAGAGGACTAGACGTAAAGCTGTCAGGATAACGGCACTTCATTAATAGAAAGAGCTCTGCAATATAGGGATGGAGTGAGGAAATCTATGGAAGCGTAGATAATAAACCTATCTTACTGCAGTTGCATAGAATCTAGAGGACTAGACGTAAAGCTGTCAGGATAATGGCACTTCATTAATAGAAAGAGCTCTGCAATATAGGGATGGAGTGAGGAAATCTATGGAAGCGTAGATAATAAACCTATCTTACTGCAGTTGCATAGAATCTAGAGGACTAGACGTAAAGCTGTCAGGATAACGGCACTTCATTAATAGAAAGAGCTCTGCAATATAGGGATGGAGTGAGGAAATCTATGGAAGCGTAGATAATAAACCTATCTTACTGCAGTTGTATAGAATCTAGAGGACTAGACGTAAAATTGTCAGGATAACGGCACTTCATTAATAGAAAGAGCTCTGCAATATAGGGATGGAGTGAGGAAATCTATGGAAGCGTAGATAATAAACCTATCTTACTGCAGTTGTATAGAATCTAGAGGACTAGACGTAAAATTGTCAGGATAACGGCACTTCATTAATAGAAAGAGCTCTGCAAGATTGGGATGGAGTGAGGAAATCTATGGAAGCGTAGATAATAAACCTATCTTACTGCAGTTGCATAGAATCTAGAGGAATAGACGCAATGCTGTCAGGATAACGGCACTTCATTAATAGAAAGAGCTCTGCAATATAGGGATGGAGTGAGGAAATCTATGGAAGCGTAGATAATAAACCTATCTTACTGCAGTTGTATAGAATCTAGAGGACTAGACGTAAAATTGTCAGGATAACGGCACTTCATTAATAGAAAGAGCTCTGCAATATAGGTATGGAGTGAGGAAATCTATGGAAGCGTAGATAATAAACCTATCTTACTGCAGTTGTATAGAATCTAGAGGACTAGACGTAAAGCTGTCAGGATAACGGCACTTCATTAATAGAAAGAGCTCTGCAATATAGGGATGGAGTGAGGAAATCTATGGAAGCGTAGATAATAAACCTATCTTACTGCAGTTGCATTGACTCTAGAGGACTAGACGTAAAGCTGTCAGGATAATGGCACTTCATTAATAGAAAGAGCTCTGCAATATAGGGATGGAGTGAGGAAATCTATGGAAGCGTAGATAATAAACCTATCTTACTGCAGTTGTATAGAATCTAGAGGACTAGACGTAAAATTGTCAGGATAATGGCACTTCATTAATAGAAAGAGCTCTGCAATATAGGGATGGAGTGAGGAAATCTATGGAAGCGTAGAAGATAACCCTATCTTATTGCGGTTGCATAGAATCTAGAGGACTAGACGCAAAGCTCTCAGGATAACGGCACTTCATTAATAGAGAGAGCTCTGCAATATAGGTATGGAGTGAGGATATCTATGGAACCATATATGATAAACCTATCTTACTGCAGTGGCATAGAATCTAGAGGAATAGACGCAAAGCTCTCAGGATAACGGCCTTTCATTAATAGAGAGAGCTCTGCAATATAGGTATGGAGTGAGGAAATCTATGGAAGCGTAGATAATAAACCTATCTTACTGCAGTTGCATAGAATCTAGAGGAATAGACGCAAAGCTCTCAGGATAACGGCACTTCATTAATAGAGGGAGCTCTGCAATATAGGGATGGAGTGAGGAAATCTATGGAACCATATATGATAAACCTATCTTACTGCAGTGGCATAGAATCTAGAGGAATAGACGCAAAGCTCTCAGGATAACGGCCTTTCATTAATAGAGAGAGCTCTGCAATATAGGTATGGAGTGAGGAAATCTATGGAAGCGTAGATAATAAACCTATCTTACTGTAGTTGTATAGAATCTAGAGGACTAGACGCAAAGCTGTCAGGATAACGGCACTTCATTAATAGAGGGAGCTCTGCAATATAGGGATGGAGTGAGGAAATCTATGGAACCATATATGATAAACCTATCTTACTGCAGTTGTATAGAATCTAGAGGACTAGACGTAAAGCTCTCAGGAATACGGCCTTTCATTAATAGAGAGAGCTCTGCAATATAGGTATGGAGTGAGGAAATCTATGGAAGCGTAGATAATAAACCTATCTTACTGCAGTTGCATAGAATCTAGAGGACTAGATGCAAAGCTCTCAGGAATACGGCCTTTCATTAATAGAGAGAGCTCTGCAATATAGGGATGGAGTGAGGAAATCTATGGAAGCGTAGATAATAAACCTATCTTACTGCAGTTGCATAGAATCTAGAGGACTAGATGCAAAGCTCTGAGGATAACGACACTTCATTAAAGCCAAGAGTGAGTGAGTTACCATTTACTACTCCAGTATGGGGCAGAACTGGGAAGCCAAGAGTGAGTGAGTTACCCTGTACTACTCCAGTATGAGGCAGAACTGGGAAGCCAAGAGAGAGTGAGTTACCCTGTACTACTCCAGTATGAGGCATAACTGGGAAGCCAAAAGAGAGTGAGTTACCCTGTACTACTCAAGTATGTGGCAGAACTGGGTAGCCAAGAGAGAGTGAGTTACCCTGTACTACTCCAGTATGAGGCAGAACTGGGAAGCCAAGAGAGAGTGAGTTACCCTGTACTACTCCAGTATGAGGCATAACAGGGAAGCCAAGAGAGAGTGAGTTACCCTGTACTACTCCAGTATGAGGCAGAACAGGGAAGCCAAGAGAGAGTGAGTTACCCTGTACTACTCCAGTATGAGGCAGAACTGGGAAGCCAAGAGAGTGAGTTACCCTGTACTACTCCAGTATGAGGCAAAACAGGGAAGCCAAGAGAGAGTGAGTTACCCTGTACTACTCCAGTATGAGGCAGAACTGGTAAGCCAAGAGAGAGTGAGTTACCCTGTACTACTCCGGTATGAGGCATAATAGGGAAGCCAAGAGAGAGTGAGTTACCCTGTACTACTCCAGTATGAGGCATAACAGGGAAGCCAAGAGTGAGTGAGTTACCCTGTACTACTCCAGTATGAGGCATAACAGGGAAGCCAAGAGAGAGTGAGTTACCCTGTACTACTCCAGTATGGGGCAGAACTGGGAAGCCAAGAGAGAGTGAGTTACCCTGTAGTACTCCAGTATGGGGCAGAACTGGGAAGCCAAGAGTGAGTGAGTTACCCTGTACTACTCCAGTATGAGGCAGAACTGGGAAGCCAAGAGAGAGTGAGTTACCCTGTACTACTCTAGTATGGCAGAACTGGGAAGCCAAGAGTGAGTGAGTTACCCTGTACTACTCCAGTATGAGGCAAAACAGGGAAGCCAAGAGAGAGTGAGTTACCCTGTACTACTCCAGTATGAGGCATAACTGGGAAGCCAAGATAGAGTGAGTTACCCTGTACTACTCCAGTATGAGGCAGAACTGGGAAGCCAAGATAGTGAGAGTTACCCTGTACTACTCTAGTATGAGGCATAACAGGGAAGCCAAGAGTGAGTGAGTTACCCTGTACTACTCCAGGATGGGGCAGAACTGGGAAGCCAAGAGTGAGTGTGTTACCCTGTACTACTCCAGTATGGAGCAGAACTGGGAAGCCAAGAGTGAGTGAGTTACCCTGTAGTACTCCAGTATGAGGCATAACTGGGAAGCCAAGAGTGAGTGAGTTACCCTGTACTACTCCAGTATGAGGCAAAAAAGGGAAGCCAAGAGCGAGTGAGTTACCCTGAACTACTCCAGTATGAGGCATAACTGGGAAGCCAAGAGAGAGTGAGTTACCCTGAACTACTCCAGTATGGGGCAGAACTGGGAAGCCAAGAGTGAGTGAGTTACCCTTTACTACTCCAGTATTGGGCAGAACTGGGAAGCCAAGAGTGAGTGAGTTACCCTGTACTACTCCAGTATGAGGCAGAACTGGGAAGCCAAGAGAGAGTGAGTTACCCTGTAGTACTCCAGTATGAGGCAAAACAGGGAAGCCAAGAGAGAGAGTGAGTTACCCTGTACCACTCCAGTACGAGGCAAAACAGGGAAGCCAAGAGACAGTGAGTTACCCAGTACTACTCCAGTATGAGGCATAACAGGGAAGCCAAGAAAGAGTGAGTTACCCTGTACTACTCCAGTATGGGGCAGAACTGGGAAGCCAAGATAGTGAGAGTTACCCTGTACTACTCCAGTATGTGGCAGAACTGGGAAGCCAAGAGTGAGTGAGTTACCCTGTAGTACTCCAGTATGAGGCAGAACTGGGAAGCCAAGAGAGAGTGAGTTACCCTGTACTACTCCAGTATGAGGCAGAACTGGGAAGCCAAGAGAGAGTGAGTTACCCTGTACTACTCCAGTATGAGGCATAACAGGGAAGCCAAGAGTGAGTGAGTTACCCTGTACTACTCCAGTATGAGGCAGAACTGGGAAGCCAAGAGAGAGTGAGTTACCCTGTACTACTCCAGTATGAGGCAGAACTGGGAAGCCAAGAGAGAGTGAGTTACCCTGTACTACTCCAGTATGAGGCATAAAAGGGAAGCCAAGAGAGAGTGAGTTACCCTGTACTACTCCAGTATGAGGCATAACAGGGAAGCCAAGAGTGAGTGAGTTACCCTGTACTACTCCAGTATGAGGCATAACAGAGAAGCCAAGAGTGAGTGAGTTACCCTGTACTACTCCAGTATGAGGCAGAACTGGGAAGCCAAGAGAGTGAGTTACTCTGTACTACTCCAGTATGGGGCAGAACTGGGAAGCCAAGAGTGAGTGAGTTACCCTGTACTACTCCAGTATGAGGCATAACAGGGAAGCCAAGAGAGAGTGAGTTACCCTGTACTACTCCAGTATGAGGCAGAACTGGGAAGCCAAGAGAGAGTGAGTTACCCTGTACTACTCCAGTATGAGGCATAACTGGGAAGCCAAGAGAGAGTGAGTTACCCTGTACTACTCCAGTATGAGGCATAACTGGGAAGCCAAGAGAGAGTGAGTTACCCTGTACTACTCCAGTATGGGGCAGAACTGGGAAGCCAAGAGAGAGTGAGTGGCCCTGTACTACTCTAGTATGAGGCATAACAGGGAAGCCAAGAGAGAGTGTGTTACCCTGTACTACTCCAGTATGAGGCAGAACTGGGAAGCCAAGAGTGAGTGAGTTACCCTGTACTACTCCAGTGTGAGGCATAACTGGGAAGCCAGAGTGAGTGAGTTACCCTGTACTACTCCAGTATGAGGCAAAACTGGGAAGCCAAGAGAGAGTGAGTTACCCTGAACTACTCCAGTATGAGGCATAACTGGGAAGCCAAGAGAGAGTGAGTTACCCTGAACTACTCCAGTATGGGGCAGAACTGGGAAGCCAAGAGTGAGTGAGTTACCCTGTACTACTCCAGTATGGGGCAGAACTGGGAAGCCAAGAGTGAGTGAGTTACCCTGTAGTACTCCAGGATGAGGCAGAACTGGGAAGCCAAGAGTGAGTGAGTTACCCTGTACTACTCCAGTATGGGGCAGAACTGGGAAGCCAAGAGTGAGTGAGTTACCCTGTACTACTCCAGTATGGGGCAGAACTGGGAAGCCAAGAGTGAGTGAGTTACCCTGTAGTACTCCAGGATGAGGCAGAACTGGGAAGCCAAGAGAGAGTGAGTTACCCTGTAGTACTCCAGGATGAGGCAGAACTGGGAAGCCAAGAGAGAGTGAGTTACCCTGTACTACTCCAGTATGAGGCAGAACTGGGAAGCCAAGAGAGAGTGAGTTACCCTGTACTACTCCAGTATGAGGCATAACAGGGAAGCCAAAAGAGAGTGAGTTACCCTGTAGTACTCCAGTATGGGGCAGAACTGGGAAGCCAAGAGAGAGTGAGTTACCCTGTACTACTCGAGTATGAGGCATAACAGGGAAGCCAAGAGTGAGTGAGTTACCCTGTACTACTCCAGTATGGGGCAGAACTGGGAAGCCAAGAGTGAGTGAGTTACCCTGTACTACTCCAGTATGAGGCATAACAGGGAAGCCAAGAGAGAGTGAGTTACCCTGTACTACTCCAGTATGAGGCAGAACAGGGAAGCCAAGAGAGAGTGAGTTACCCTGTACTACTCCAGTATGAGGCATAACTGGGAAGCCAAGAGAGAGTGAGTTACCCTGAACTACTCCAGTATGGGGCAGAACTGGGAAGCCAAGAGCGAGACAGTTACCCTGTACGACTCCATTCTGCTGCAGAACTGGGAAGCCAAGAGTGAGTGAGTTACCCTGTAGTACTCCAGTATGAGGCAGAACTGGGAAGCCAAGAGTGAGTGAGTTACCCTGTACTACTCCAGTATGTGGCAGAACTGGGAAGCCAAGAGTGAGTGAGTTACCCTGTACTACTCCAGTATGGGGCAGAACTGGGAAGCCAAGAGAGAGTGTGTTACCCTGTAGTACTCCATTCAGGGGCAGAACTGGGAAGCCAAGAGAGAGTGAGTTACCCTGTACTACTCCAGTATGAGGCATAACAGGGAAGCCAAGAGTGAGTGAGTTACCCTGTAGTACTCCAGTATGGGGCAGAACTGGGAAGCCAAGAGAGTGAGTTACCCTGTACTACTCCAGTATGAGGCAGAACTGGGAAGCCAAGAGAGTGAGTTACCCTGTACTACTCCAGTATGAGGCAGAACTGGGAAGCCAAGAGAGAGTGAGTTACCCTGTACTACTCCAGTATGAGGCAGAACTGGGAAGCCAAGAGAGAGTGAGTTACCCTGTACTACTCCAGTATGAGGCAGAACTGGGAAGCCAAGAGAGAGTGAGTTACCCTGTACTACTCCAGTATGAGGCAGAACTGGGAAGCCAAGAGTGAGTGAGTTACCCTGTACTACTCCAGTATGGGGCAGAACTGGGAAGCCAAGAGAGAGTGTGTTACCCAGTTATCCCAGTATGAGGCAGAACTAGGAAGCCATAAAGAGAGTGAGTTACCCTGTAGTACTCCAGTATGAGGCAGAACTGGGAAGCCAAGAGAGAGTGAGTTACCCTGTAGTACTCCAGTATGGGGCAGAACAGGGAAGCCAAGAGTGAGTGAGTTACCCTGTACTACTCCAGTATGAGGCATAACAGGGAAGCCAAGAGTGAGTGAGTTACCCTGTACTACTCCAGTATGAGGCAGAACTGGGAAGCCAAGAGAGAGTGAGTTACCCTGTACTACTCCAGTATGAGGCAGAACTGGGAAGCCAAGAGTGAGTGAGTTACCCTGTACTACTCCAGTATGAGGCAGAACTGGGAAGCCAAGAGTGAGTGAGTTACCCTGTACTACTCCAGTATGAGGCATAACAGGGAAGCCAAGAGAGTGAGTGAGTTACCCTGTACTACTCCAGTATGAGGCAGAACTGGGAAGCCAAGAGAGAGTGTGTTACCCAGTTATCCCAGTATGAGGCAGAACTAGGAAGCCATAAAGAGAGTAAGGGAGTCATTAAGAGAGTTCCATTACCACTAAATTGCCACTTCTACCAACCTACCCACTCTAGTCTCATTGTTGCCAACCAATCTTTTATCCTTTATTCCCTGGGCGCTTTGTCCTTTTTCCTTTCTTTGCCCCAGTTCCCCCCCCCCTTATTTTATTTTATATTTTAATTTACTCACAGAGAGAGCCTTTACATCCATTTTTATCTCCCCGTATTAATTTTGAGAGCTCGGAATGAAAGATATATAAGTAAAGTATATGAGGAAGGGAAAGCCTGGGGGCTTTGGAATGACATGAAAGAGTCGGTGATTAAGAGTTAAAAACCCTTGTGGAAGCTTTACCGTTGAAAATGACCGCAAAGAATTTTTTTCCCTAACCCTCCCCCCACACAACGTATGTAGGAGATGAAATTGGTATGATTAGAAGCGCGCGTCGACAAAGGTGTATTCTTCATTATGAAGGACTAATCTTGCTCTAGCCATATCGAAATTAATCATTGACAATCCTGTGGATGATGCCGGATATTAGGGTGAGTGAAAAGCCGCCAGCCATGCCAATCACCACTTCAAAGGCGCCGCCCCTTCAAAGTCAAGCGGTCTTATCATCCCCCAGATTAAAAGATGTCAGCCGTGTCTCTGCTTCATCCTCTCGCAGCTCTCATATTTTTCATCATTCTGTTTTAAATGATCTTTCCCTAAGATCTCGGCCTCCTTCATCAAAAGCTTTGTCATCGTAGCAGCTGTAGTTATCGCAACAATCAACACCGCCCTTCGCAACATTTCTCTGACGGAGCAGCAATTACTCCCAACTTACTCCAAGACCAGAGTCATCAACTTCGAAAAACAACAACTTTTTATTTGATCTACTCCAACATTTTTACTTAAAGAGATCTAGTCAAAAAAAAAAAAAAAAAACATATAAGAATTATGCCGAGCATACTCTTCGAATTCTTATAAAACTGATAAAAATATAAAAGTATACTATATTAATTCTACAATGTAAAGGTGTTCGATGAACTTAACAGCGTCACAGACTACTGGGATTTTGAAAACACGGTAAATTTCATATAATAGAGATACATGTTGAAGATATCTATTTCAAATCTAAAGAAATGAATGAATTGTCACGTTTTGTACTATAGGTTGTTAGTAGTGATGTCAGCCTCCCCATAATATCATCGGTTATATCGATAGACGCTCGCTGTGTTGTTTGTGAGAATTGATGTAATCATCTCCATAATATCATCGGTTATATCGATAGGCGCTCGCTGTGTTGTTTGTGAGAATTGAGGTCAGCCTCCCCATAATATCATCGGTTATATCGATAGGCGCTCGCTGTGTTGTTTGTGAGAATTGATGTAATCATCTCCATAATATCATCGGTTATATCGATAGGCGCTCGCTGTGTTGTTTGTGAGAATTGATGTAATCATCTCCATAATATCATCGGTTATATCGATAGGCGCTCGCTGTGTTGTTTGTGAGAATTGAGGTCAGCCTCCCCATAATATCATCGGTTATATCGATAGGTGCTCGCTGTGTTGTTTGTGAGTATTGATGTCAGACTGTCCAAAATATCATCGGTTATATCGATAGACGCACATTGTGTTGTTTGTGAGAATTGAGGACAGCCTCTCCATAATATAATCGGTTTTATCGATAGGCGCTCGCTGTGTTGTTTGTGAGTATTGATGTAATCATCTCCATAATATCATCGGTTATATCGATAGACGCACATTGTGTTGATTGTGAGTATTGATGCAATCATCTCCATAACATTATCGGAAATATCGATACTCACAATGTGTTGTTCGTAAGTATTGATGTAATCATCTCAATAATATCATCGGTTATATCAATAGACGCACATTCTGTTGATTGTGAGTATTGATGTAGTCCTTGGTGGTCCTTCAGACCATCGGTAGGAGTCGCTTCTTTCTCCGCATGCATGCTAACCAGTCCTGTCGGCAACATCACACATCTTATATGGCCCCGCACTCAGCCTCCTTTAGGCCATCGGTAGGAGTCGCTTCTTTCTCTGCATGCGTGCTAACCAGTCCTGTCGGCAACATCACACATCTTATATGGCCCCACACTCAGCCTCCTTCAGACCATCGGCAGGAGTCGCTTCTTTCTCTGCATGCGTGCTAACCAGCGCTGTCGGCAACATCACACATCTTATATGGCCCCACACTCAGCCTCCTTCAGACCATCGGTAGGAGTCGCTTCTTTCTCTGCATGCGTGCTAACCAGCGCTGTCGGCAACATCACACATCTTATATGGCCCCACACTCAGCCTCCTTCAGGCCATCGGCAGGAGTCGCTTCTTTCTCTGCATGCGTGCTAACCAGCGCTGTCGGCAACATCACACATCTTATATGGCCCCACACTCAGCCTCCTTCAGACCATCGGTAGGAGTCGCTTCTTTCTCTGCATGCGTGCTAACCAGCGCTGTCGGCAACATCACACATCTTAAATGGCCCCACACTCAGCCACCTTCAGGCCATCGGCAGGAGTCGCGTCTTTCTCTGCATGCGTGCTAACCAGCGCTGTCGGCAACATCACACATCTTATATGGCCCCACACTCAGCCTCCTTCAGACCATCGGCAGGAGTCGCTTCTTTCTCTGCATGCGTGCTAACCAGCGCTGTCGGCAACATCACACATCTTATATGGCCCCACACTCAGCCTCCTTTAGGCCATCGGTAGGAGTCGCTTCTTTCTCTGCATGCGTGCTAACCAGCGCTGTCGGCAACATCACACATCTTATATGGCCCCACACTCAGCCTCCTTTAGGCCATCGGTAGGAGTCGCTTCTTTCTCTGCATGCGTGCTAACCAGCGCTGTCGGCAACATCACACATCTTATATGGCCCCACACTCAGCCTCCTTCAGACCATTCGCAGGAGTCGCTTCTTTCTCTGCATGCGTGCTAACCAGTAATGTCGGCAACATCACACATCTTATATGGCCCCGCACTCAGCCTCCTTTAGGCCATTGGCAGGAGTCGCTTCTTTCTCTGCATGCGTGCTAACCAGCGCTGTCGGCAACATCACACATCTTAAATGGCCCCGCACTCAGCCTCCTTTAGGCCATCGGTAGGAGTCGCTTCTTTCTCTGCATGCGTGCTAACCAGTCCTGTCGGCAACATCACACATCTTATATGGCCCCACACTCAGCCTCCTTCAGACCATCGGTAGGAGTCGCTTCTTTCTCTGCATGCGTGCTAACCAGCGCTGTCGGCAACATCACACATCTTAAATGGCCCCACACTCAGCCTCCTTCAGACCATCGGAAGGAGTCGCTTCTTTATCTGCATGCGTGCTAACCACCGCTGTCGGCAACAACACACACCTTAAATGGCACCACCCTCAGCCTCCTTTAGGCCATCGGCAGGAGTCGCTTATTTATATGCATGCGTGCTAACCAGTCCTGTCGGCAACATCACACATCTTAAATGGCCCCACACTCAGCCTCCTTCAGTCCATCGGTAGGAGTCGCTTCTTTCTCTGCATGCGTGCTAACCAGCGCTGTCGGCAACATCACACATCTTATATGGCTTCACACTCAGCCTCCTTTAGGCCATCGGCAGGAGTTGCTTCTTTCTCTGCATTCGTGCTAACCAGCGCTGTCGGCAACATCACACATCTTATATGGCCCCACACTCAGCCTCCTTCAGACCATCGGTAGGAGTCGCTTCTTTCTCTGCATGCGTGCTAACCAGTCCTGTCGGCAACATCACACATCTTATATGGCCCCGCACTCAGCCTCCTTTAGGCCATCGGTAGGAGTCGCTTCTTTCTCTGCATGCGTGCTAACCAGCGCTGTCGGCAACATCACACATCTTATATGGCCCCGCACTCATCCTCCTTCAGACCATTGTCTGGAGTCGCTTCTTTCTCTGCATGCGTGCTAACCAGTCCTGTCGGCAACATCACACATCTTATATGGCCCCGCACTCAGCCTCCTTTAGGCCATCGGTAGGAGTCGCTTCTTTCTCTGCATGCGTGCTAACCAGTCCTGTCGGCAACATCACACATCTTATATGGCCCCACACTCAGCCTCCTTTAGGCCATCGGTAGGAGTCGCTTCTTTCTCTGCATGCGTGCTAACCAGTCCTGTCGGCAACATCACACATCTTATATGGCCCCACACTCAGCCTCCTTCAGACCATCGGTAGGAGTCGCTTCTTTCTCTGCATGCGTGCTAACCAGTCCTGTCGGCAACATCACACATCTTATATGGCCCCACACTCAGCCTCCTTTAGGCCATCGGTAGGAGTCGCTTCTTTCTCTGCATGCGTGCTAACCAGTCCTGTCGGCAACATCACACATCTTATATGGCCCCACACTCAGCCTCCTTCAGTCCATCGGCAGGAGTCGCTTCTTTCTCTGCATGCGTGCTAACCAGTACTGTCGGCAACATCACACATCTTATATGGCCCCGCACTCAGCCTCCTTTAGGCCATCGGTAGGAGTCGCTTCTTTCTCTGCATGCGTGCTAACCAGTCCTGTCGGCAACATCACACATCTTATATGGCCCCACACTCAGCCTCCTTTAGGCCATCGGTAGGAGTCGCTTCTTTCTCTGCATGCGTGCTAACCAGCGCTGTCGGCAACATCACACATCTTATATGGCCCCACACTCAGCCTCCTTTAGGCCATCGGCAGGAGTCGCTTCTTTCTCTGCATGCGTGCTAACCAGTCCTGTCGGCAACATCACACATCTTATATGGCCCCACACTCAGCCTCCATTAGGCCATCGGTAGGAGTCGCTTCTTTCTCTGCATGCGTGCTAACCAGCGCTGTCGGCAACATCACACATCTTATATGGCCCCACACTCAGCCTCCTTTAGGCCATCGGCAGGAGTCGCTTCTTTCTCTGCATGCGTGCTAACCAGTCCTGTCGGCAACATCACACATCTTATATGGCCCCGCACTCAGCCTCCTTTAGGCCATCGGTAGGAGTCGCTTCTTTCTCTGCATGCGTGCTAACCAGCGCTGTCGGCAACATCACACATCACACATCTTATATGGCCCCGCACTCAGCCTCCTTTAGGCCATCGGCAGGAGTCGCTTCTTTCTCTGCATGCGTGCTAACCAGTCCTGTCGGCAACATCACACATCTTATATGGCCCCACACTCAGCCTCCTTTAGGCCATTGGCAGGAGTCGCTTCTTTCTCTGCATGCGTGCTAACCAGCGCTGTCGGCAACATCACACATCTTATATGGCCCCACACTCAGCCTCCTTTAGGCCATCGGCAGGAGTCGCTTCTTTCTCTGCATGCGTGCTAACCAGCGCTGTCGGCAACATCACACATCTTATATGGCCCCACACTCAGCCTCCTTTAGGCCATCGGCAGGAGTCGCTTCTTTCTCTGCATGCGTGCTAACCAGTCCTGTCGGCAACATCACACATCTTATATGGCCCCACACTCAGCCTCCTTTAGGCCATCGGTAGGAGTCGCTTCTTTCTCTGCATGCGTGCTAACCAGTCCTGTCGGCAACATCACACATCTTATATGGCCCCACACTCAGCCTCCTTTAGGCCATCGGTAGGAGTCGCTTCTTTCTCTGCATGCGTGCTAACCAGCGCTGTCGGCAACATCACACATCTTATATGGCCCCACACTCAGCCTCCTTTAGGCCATCGGCAGGAGTCGCTTCTTTCTCTGCATGCGTGCTAACCAGTCCTGTCGGCAACATCACACATCTTATATGGCCCCACACTCAGCCTCCTTTAGGCCATTGGCAGGAGTTGCTTCTTTCTCTGCATGCGTGCTAACCAGCGCTGTCGGCAACATCACACATCTTATATGCCCCACACTCAGCCTCCTTTAGGCCATTGGCAGGAGTCGCTTCTTTCTCTGCATGCGTGCTAACCAGTCCTGTCGGCAACATCACACATCTTATATGGCCCCACACTCAGCCTCCTTTAGGCCATCGGTAGGAGTCGCTTCTTTCTCTGCATGCGTGCTAACCAGTCCTGTCGGCAACATCACACATCTTATATGGCCCCACACTCAGCCTCCTTTAGGCCATCGGTAGGAGTCGCTTCTTTCTCTGCATGCGTGCTAACCAGCGCTGTCGGCAACATCACACATCTTATATGGCCCCACACTCAGCCTCCTTTAGGCCATTGGCAGGAGTCGCTTCTTTCTCTGCATGCGTGCTAACCAGTTCTGTCGGCAACATCACACATCTTATATGGCTTCACACTCAGCCTCCTTCAGACCATCGGCAGGAGTCGCTTCTTTCTCTGCATGCGTGCTAACCAGTCCTGTCGGCAACATCACACATCTTATATGGCCCCACACTCAGCCTCCTTTAGGCCATCGGCAGGAGTCGCTTCTTTCTCTGCATGCGTGCTAACCAGCGCTGTCGGCAACATCACACATCTTATATGGCCCCACACTCAGCCTCCTTTAGGCCATCGGCAGGAGTCGCTTCTTTCTCTGCATGCGTGCTAACCAGCGCTGTCGGCAACATCACACATCTTATATGGCCCCGCACTCAGCCTCCTTTAGGCCATTGGCAGGAGTCGCTTCTTTCTCTGCATGCGTGCTAACCAGCGCTGTCGGCAACATCACACATCTTATATGGCTTCACACTCAGCCTCCTTTAGGCCATCGGCAGGAGTTGCTTCTTTCTCTGCATGCGTGCTAACCAGCGCTGTCGGCAACATCACACATCTTATATGGCCCCCCACTCAGCCTCCTTTAGGCCATCGGCAGGAGTCGCTTCTTTCTCTGCATGCGTGCTAACCAGCGCTGTCGGCAACATCACACATCTTATATGGCCCCACACTCAGCCTCCTTTAGGCCATCGGCAGGAGTCGCTTCTTTCTCTGCATGCGTGCTAACCAGCGCTGTCGGCAACATCACACATCTTATATGGCTTCACACTCAGCCTCCTTTAGGCCATTGGCAGGAGTCGCTTCTTTCTCTGCATGCGTGCTAACCAGCGCTGTCGGCAACATCACACATCTTATATGGCCCCACACTCAGCCTCCTTTAGGCCATCGGCAGGAGTCGCTTCTTTCTCTGCATGCGTGCTAACCAGCGCTGTCGGCAACATCACACATCTTATATGGCCCCACACTCAGCCTCCTTTAGGCCATTGGCAGGAGTTGCTTCTTTCTCTGCATGCGTGCTAACCAGCGCTGTCGGCAACATCACACATCTTATATGGCTTCACACTCTAACTCCTTCAGACTCCCTCCCTCCCTCCCCCCTCTCTCTCTCTCTCTCTCTCTCTCTCTCTCTCTCTCTCTCTCTCTCTCTCTCTCTCTCTCTCTCTCTCTCTCTCTCCAGGCAGGATTGTCCTAGAGGAAATAATATCATAAGAAATGGATATATAAAGGGATGAAATGTTGGTATAAATTATAGTAGAAATAGATTGTAATGATGGAAGCCGAAAAGGAAATGCCTTTCTTCCTGTTCGGTGCCATAAAAAGAAATTGGTTGGGGGAGAACTGATTACAGTAAATCAGAATTAAGTCAGAATCCAATCTGTGTATATTTTACAGTGTGGTTTAGGGTGGCTGAATCAGTGTGACGTTTATAGTAGGAGCTTGCTGGGGGAGCGTCTATGATTGGGATCAGGGAGGGCCGGCTCGATATATACCTCGCTGACTTTTATTTCTTCTACCTCGCTGTAAATATTTGAGGTAACTGGCTCAGCGGAGAGCAGTAACCTCACAGCCCCCGACTTATGGTATTTGTAGCTTTTATACTCTCCTTCCAATAGCAATACCTTCACTCCCTCTAGCCGACCAATTTACCACCAAGATCAAATCGATTTTCTCAACAAAGATTTATTTGTTTGTCACTAGATGCCAGTTTCAAACCTCTCTAAATGAACATCTAAAAGTTAGATTGAAACCAAACACAGTTGGGCTCGTCTCACTTACTATTTTCTATTATTAGCTGTATAGGATTGTTAAGTTGTTATATTAAGACATGAACTTAACCAGCAATTTTATGTAACACTTATATTTGAAAAAAATAAAAGAAATAAACACATGCTAACACCATAACCTGTAGTTGGTTATCAAAAATATAATATGTGCCTCACTGGTGCTAGAGGCGGCTAAGCGTCCTTGTAGGCGTTCCACTCATGTTCACTACAAATTACATTTAACGGTCAAAGCGGGCACACAACAGTTCCTTTTTTAAAATGTTTCTTAGTTTAGGCTCTTGTGAGATACACGCACTTTTTTGATGGTAACCTAGCACTGAGACTATTTTTTATATCATATGTTTTTTCAAGCAGGGGTGTTAATTTAATCTATCATATGTTTTTTTTATTTTTTTAAAAAAAGTAACCGCTACAGGATTATAATCTGATCCATATTTATAATGTTAACATATTCCCCGACGTATTTAAATAAGTCAAATATTTGTAGATTGGGCTTCATTGTCCGCTATTTTTTAATATTATTATCCTGACCCATCCTTGGATACACTTGGTGGACGTGTGAAGCTATTGATGATGCTCAATCGATGCCCAGATCCAACCAACAATATGATGCATTTGGTGGAGGAGTGAAGCATATTGATGATGCTCAATCCATGTCCAGATCCAACCAACAATATGATGCATTTGGTGGAGGAGTGAAGCATATTGATGATGCTCAATCCATGCCCAGATCCAACCAACAATATGATGCATTTGGTGGAGGAGTGAAGCATATTGATGATGCTCAATCCATGTCCAGATCCAACCAACAATATGATGCATTTGGTGGAGGAGTGAAGCATATTGATGATGCACAATCCATGTCCAGATCCAACCAACAATATGATGCATTTGGTGGAGGAGTGAAGCATATTGATGATGCTCAATCCATGTCCAGATCCAACCAACAATATGATATTATTTGGTGGAGGAGTGAAGCATATTGATGATGCTCAATCCATGTCCAGATCCAACCAACAATATGATACATTTCGTCAAATTACCACCAACATTTGGATAACCCAAGATTGCTCAGCCATTAAGGATTATATATTCATGAAAGGCTTTCTCCAAATGAGCTATATTTGCTTTAGAGCCGAGCCCCAAATAAATGATATTCCACATTATTGGGTCATCTCCTCACACTACGATTTGTTCAAAGCTACAGGCTAGATTGTTCATCATACATTGCTAGTGAGTAAAAGAAGCGGGTCTCTCACAGTTGAAGTCACTTCATCTGTCAATGGGATGTAAATCATTAGTTTTTCCTCCCCCCCCCCTTTAATGTGTTATGAGCAGAGCCCATTGTTGTTATACACGGCCCAGTAATCCCCAGCCACAGCCTACAGAACCTATTATAAGATAATACGAGATCGAAACAGAAAGAGAGAGAGAGAGAGAGAGAGAGAGAGAGAGAGAGAGAGAGAGAGAGAGAGAGAGAGAGAGAGAGAGAGAGAGAGAGAGAGAGAGAGAGAGAGAGAGAGAGAAATGAGTACTGGCGACGAGGGAGCGCCATCTGTCGAGAGGACTACTAAGCTGCTTATCTCGCTAAGAGTACATCAACCATCAACTAGCTTAATGGACCAGATAATCACCATCATAACATTATCTCCAACCTTTTCAAATTGTCTTTGATAAGATTTCATCACAACAAAAATTATTTTTCCAACTTAATAACTATAATATTTCAAAACATCAGTAATGTAAAAATTATAAACTATTTTAAAAAAAAGTGTATCACACAGCACTGTCTCTGCCCGCCTCGGCACAGCACTGTCTCGGCCCGCCTTGGCACAGCACTGTCTCGGCCCGCCTTGGCACAGCACTGTCTCGGCCCGCCTTGGCACAGCACTGTCTCGGCCCGCCTCGGCACAGCACTGTCTCGGCCCGCCTCGGCACAGCACTGTCTCGGCCCGCCTCGGCCCGCCTTGGCACAGCACTGTCTCGGTCCACCTTGGCACAGCACTGTCTCTGCCCGCCTTGGCACAGCACTGTCTCGGCCCGCCTCGGCACAGCACTGTCTCGGCCCGCCTTGGCACAGCACTGTCTCGGCCCGCCTTGGCACAGCACTGTCTCGGCCCGCCTTGGCACAGCACTGTCTCGGCCCGCCTTGGCACAGCACTGTCTCGGCCCGGCCACAGCGGTCCCTTTATACATGTGCAAATGTTATCCCTCTTGAAATAGAGTATCAGAAAACCCAATATGAATTGTTATGAATACAATGAGTATATATATTTCCTTAAAGAAAACTGTTTATTACAATAAACTCCTATTTTATTGGTTAACTTAATCTTTAGGATAAGTTGTTTTTATGTTGAAATTTAGGTCATCTCCTTAGCTGGAGACTCAGTAGACAGCTTGAATAAAATTTGAAACTGTGGATGAGGAGAAGGCTGAAGGTCGTAAAAAAAAAACATTTAACTATATTAACTGTATTTATATATATATATATATATATAGACAGATAAATCAGTTTACAATATTAACTATCTCTTACGAAAATTGAGGACATTGAATTAAAGACGAAGGCTCTTCTCGAGGAATCCATCTTAAATTCTATAACAAATATTTATATCAACACAAATAATATTATTTCATCAAACCTTTTTAAAATGAAACTGTAGTTACCATTAGACGACATCTGACTCCCGAGCTAAGTTGGTGACTTTGTACATGCTGCTCATTACCTGCAAGTAGTAAACCATTATAACCATTCTAATATCCAGCAAGAGAACAACGTTATGACAATTACTATTCATCCTGAGAATGTAGCTGTTAATCCTAAGTAATTAACAGTTTGAATGGTGATCTACAATATGAAACTCTCAATAAAAATGAAAGTTGTGTCAATTCTGATTATTTAACAGTGTTAAAGGTATTATACAATCTACGTAAGAAATAAGTAACTTGAAGAGATATTACCTACTCAGAGTACCAAATTAAGTAACTGTTAGAGGTATTGTCTATTCTCCGAAAGAAATTAAGTAACTGTTAGAGACATTGTCTATTCAGAGCAAGACATTAAGTAACTGTTAGTGATACTCTTTATGCTGAGCAAGACATTAAGTAACTGTTAGAGATAATGTCTATTCTGTGCAAGAAATTGAGTAACTGTTAGAGATAAGGTCTATTCCTTGCAAAACATTGAGTAACTGTTAGAAATACTGTCTATTCTGAGCAAGACATTGAGTAACTGTTAGAGATAATGTCTATTCTGAGCAAGACATTGAGTAACTGTTAGAGATAATGTCTATTCTGAGCAAGACATTAAGTAACTGTTAGAGATAATGTCTATTCTGAGCAAGACATTGAGTAACTGTTAGAGATAATGTCTATTCTGAGCAAGACATTAAGTAACTGTTAGAGATAATGTCTATTCTGAGCAAGACATTGAGTAACTGTTAGAGATAATGTCTATTCTGAGCAAGACATTGAGTAACTGTTAGAGATAATGTCTATTCTGAGCAAGACATTGAGTAACTGTTAGAGATAATGTCTATTCTGAGCAAGACATTAAGTAACTGTTAGAGATAATGTCTATTCTGTGCAAACCATTGAGTAACTGTTAGAGATAATGTCTATTATGTGCAAGAAATTGAGTAACTGTTAGAGATAAGGTCTATTCTCTGCAAAACATTGAGTAACTGTTAGAAATACTGTCTATTCTGAGCAAGACATTAAGTAACTGTTAGAGATAATGTCTATTCTGTGCCAGAAATTGAGTAACTGTTAGATATAATGTCTTTTCTGTGCAAACCATTGAGTAACTGTTAGAGATAATGTCTATTCTGAGCAAGACATTAAGTAACTGTTAGAGATAATGTCTATTCTGTGCCAGAAATTGAGTAACTTTTAGAGATAATGTCTATTCTGTGCAAACCATTGAGTAACTGTTAGAGATAATGTCTATTATGTGCAAGAAATTGAGTAACTGTTAGAGATAAGGTCTATTCTGTGCAAAACATTGAGTAACTGTTAGGGATAATGTCTATTCTGTGCAAGAAATTGAGTAACTGTTAGAGATAATGTCTATTCTGTGCAAAACATTGAGTAACTGTTAGGGATAATGTCTATTCTGTGCAAGAAATTGAGTAACTGTTAGAGATAATGTCTATTCTGTGCAAGAAATTGAGTAACTTTTAGAGATAAGGTCTATTCTGTGCAAAACCAGAAATTAAGTAACCTTTAGAATTATTATCTATACTGTGTAAAAAAGTCCGTCACGCAGAGGCTGCGTAAACTAAGCAGATTTCCCCTGTGAAGTTTTACTTTAGAGAAATCTGCATACTGGTAACACAATACCACCGTGATTAGAAATCTTTCAGTTAATTAAAATAAATACCCCACTGAAACGACTTCTGAATTGTAACAATAATTTATATTTTAATAACTCAAATTTTAGTAGTCCATGAACTAAAGAAGGGGGGGGGAGATGAACAGAACTTATTTGCATAAATCTCACAAAGTAACGAAGGTAAGGTAAGGTTAGAAACGCCAGGTTAGAAGAAGCTTCCGCCTGAGCCGAGAAATGACGAAGATGGCCGACGTAATCCGAACTATACCCGACCACAGACTTCATAAAAATGCAAATATCTCGGTTAATATTCAAGAGAGAGAATAAATGTATAAAACAATATTTATAGTAAATTTAATTTCCAATAAGATTTATTCTGTAATAATTTTCCATCCGACGTATAGTAACGGAGATATTTCGAATTTTCGAAAATCCTCCCCTTTAAACCCCCCCCCCTCCTGCTTGTCCGATTTCAGCCGTTAACAAACTTAATCTTTCTTTTTACATAAAACGACTAAATATCGAGTTTGGTAACGATCAAACAAAAATTGCGACCGCTAGAGCGGCAACAGACAAATATATATCTATACTAGCTCAGATACCCGGCTTCGCCCGGGAATTCATTTGAGGCTGAATGGTGATGGTATTTTTTAGCAGGCTTTACATTGCACAATATTTTGACATTTACCCGTCCCAGAGTTTAGGATTGACACCCGTCGTTGCCGGTGATTTGCTAATAATAGAATTATTTGTTCGATAATTCTTCACAGTCTTCGATATTTTTATATTTCCCGTCTCTTATACATGTAAATATGGTGAATTTTTATTTCAGGCCTCCCTTATAACCTCCCTCCCGTTCGAACCTAAAAATTTTAATAAAACTTATAATCATGGAAGAATTAATGCTAATTGACATACCGAGTTTTGTTAAGTTCGGTTCAGCCGTTAGTGCCCGCTAAAGTTTTAACGTATAACTCATTTATACTTAGGTATACGACAAAAGTGTATATAACAAAAGTTACTCCAAATAACAAAATAAACAACTTTTGTTATGTTTATATTTGCGGAAAAACCAATAGGAAACGAAATATTGCTATTTTTAATTTCGGGCTTCCCTTATAACCCCCACTCCTCTTCGTCTCAGAGAAAATTAATATAGCCTAAAGTCTAAGTTGGGTTAGTAGTAATATACATAACAAGTTTCATGAAATTCGGTTCAGCCGTTTATGCGTGAAAAGGTAACAAACAAACAAACAAACAAACAAACATACACGAAAGAAACAAAATGCAGTTATGGTGTCTATGACATGTGAAACGAAAAGTTATCGTGAAATTTCGCGAAAAAAATCAATGTACAGACAGAGGTTACAATTTTATATATATATAGATACTAGCTCAGATACCCGGCTTCGCTCGGGAATTCATTTGAGGCTGAATGGTGATGGTATTTTTTTGGCAAGGCTTTACTTTGCACAATATTTTGACATTTACCCGTCCCAGTGTTTAGTTTAAATACCCTTCGTTTCTGTGGATTTGTTAATAATAAAATTATTTTTTTATGTAAGACTTCACTGTTCTCCATATTGTCATATTTCCCGTTTCCTGTGCATTATGCATAGATTTGAATTATTAAGCACAAAATATTAACATACATTTGAATTATTTTTTCCCGGTGAGTTACCTGGTAGTTCCAAAGAATTGTTTAGCAAATTTCTCTAAATAATAAAATAAACAACTTTCTTATGTGCATATTTGCCGAAACCCCAATAGGAAACGAAATATCACTATTTTTAATTTCAGGCCTCCCTTATAACCCCCACTCCTGCCCATCCCTACAAATGTTTGTATGGCTTATTATAAAGAATACGTTAGTGCTAATTCACATACCGAGTTTGGTTTAGTTCGGTTGAGTCTTTTGTGCCAAATAAAATTGTTGACTTCTGCTATAACTTTTTGGCGAATAACGCCTTTATAATTAGGTATACGACAAAAGTGTATATGACAAAAGTTCCTCTAAATAACAAAATAAACAACTTTTGTTATGTGCATATTTGCCAAAACCCCAATAGGAAACGAAATACCTCTATTTTTAATTTCAGGCTTCCCTTATAACCCCCACTCCTGCCCGTCCATAGAAATGTTGGTATGGCTTATTATAATGAAGGCCTCACTGCTAATACACATATCGAGTTTTATTTAGTTCTGTTGAGTCTTTTTTGGAAAATAATATTGTTGACTCCCGCTATAATTTTTAGCGTATAACGCATTTAAACTTTGGTATATGACAAAAGTGTATATAACAAAAGTTACTCTAAATAACAAAATAAACAACTTTTGTTATGTGCATATTTGCCGAAAAACCAATAGAAAGCGAAATATCGCTATTTTTAGTTTCAGGCTTCCCTTATAACCCCCACTCCTGTTCGTCTCAGAGAAAATTAATATAGCCTAAAGTCTAAGTTGGGTTAGTAGTAATATACATACCAAGTTTCATAAAATTCGGTTCAGCCGTTTATGCGTGAAAAGGTAACAAACAAACAAACAAACAAATAAACAAACAAACAAACAAACAGACACCAAAGAAACAAAATGCAGTTATGGTGTCTATGACATGTGAAACGAAAAGTTATCGTGAAATTTCGCGAAAAAAATCAATGTACAGACAGAGGTTACAATTTTATATATATATAGATATATATATATAAAATTGTAACCTCTGTCTGTACATTGATTTTTTTCACGAAATTTCACGATAACTTTTCGTTTCACATGTCATAGACACCATAACTGCATTTTTTTTCTTTCGTGTATGTTTGTTTGTTTGTTTGTTTGTTTGTTTGTTTGTTTGTTACATTTTCACGCATAAACGGCTGAACCGAATTTTTTGAAACTTGGTATGTATATTACTACTAACCCAACTTAGACTTTAGGTTGTATTAAAATTCTCTGAGATGAACAGGAGTGGGGGTTATAAGGGAAGACTGAAATTAAAAATATCGATATTTCGTTTCCTATTGCATTTTCAGCAATTATGCACATAACAAAAGTTGTTTACTTTGTTATTTAGAGTAACTTTTGTTATATACATTTTTTTCGTATACCAATTTATAAACGAGATATACGCTAAAACCTATAGCGGAAGTGTACAATTTAATTTGACACAAAAGACTCAACCAAACTAAATAAAACTCGGTATGCGTATTAGCACTAATGCCATTATTATAATTAGCCGTACCAACATTTCTAGGGACGGGCAGGAGTGGGGGTTGAAAGGGAGGCCTAAATTTAAAAGTAGCGGTATTTCGTTTTCTATTGGTTTTTCTGCAAATGTACACATAACAAAAGTTGTTTATTTTGTTATTTAGAGTAACTTTGGTTATATACATTTTTTTCGTATACCGATTTATAAACGAGATATACGCAAAAACCTATAGCGGAAGTGAACAGTTTAATTTGACACAAAAGACTCAACCAAAATAAATAAAACTCAGTATGTGTATTAGCACTAATGCCTCCATTATAATAAGCCATACCAACATTTCTAGGGACGGGCAAGAGTGGGGGTTGTAGGAGAGGCCTGAATTTAAAAATAGCGGTATTTCGTTTTCTATTGTTTTTTCTGCAAATATACACATAACAAACGTTGTTTATTTTGTTATTTAGAGTAACTTATGTTATATAAAGTTTTGTCTTATAACAAAGTATAAACGAGATATACACTAAAACTTTAGCGGGACCCAACAATTTTATTGTTCACTAAAGATTGAACCGAACACAACAAAACTCGGCATGTCAATTAGCTTTAATTATTCCATGATTATAAGCTACATTAAAATTTTTAGATTCAAACGGGAGTGGGGGTTATAAGGGAGGCCTGAAAAAAAAAAATCGTTACATTTCATTGTCTATTTGTTTTTCAACAATCTTGCACATAACAAAAGTTGTTTACTTTGTTATTTAGAGTAACTTTTATTTTATACATTTTTTCGTGAAAGATGTATGAAGCAAGTAATTTGTGTAGAAATATTAATATGCTTAACAATTCTTTCCAATATGAACTACCAGGTACCTTACCTGGAAAAATTAATTCAAATCTATGTTAATATTTTGTCCTTAATAATTCAAATCTATGCAAAATGCACAGGAGACGGGAAATATGACAATATGGAAGACATGAAGTCTTACATAAATAATTAATTTTATTATTACCAAATCCATAGCAAAGACGGGTATAAACCTTAAACATTGGGACGGGGAAATGTCAAAACATTGTCATCCCCAAAAAAATACCATCACCATTCAGCCTCAAATGAATTCCCGAGCGAAGCCGGGTATCTGAGCTAGTATATATATATATATATATATATATATATATATATATATATATATATACTAGCTAAGGTACCCGGCTTCGCCCGGGAATTCATTTGAGCCTGAATGAAGATGGTATTTTTTGGCAAGGCTTTACTTTCCACAATATTTAGACATTTCCCCGTCACAGTCTTTAGGTTTCATACCCGTCGTTGCTGTGGATTTGTAAATAATTAAATTATTTGTTATGCAAGGTTTCGCTCTCCTCAATATTTTTTTATTTCCCGTCTCCTGTGAATGTAGTTTTTTTTTTTTTTTTTTTTATAAAGTAATGAACATATAATTTATAATCGTAGAAAGTATTCTGTTTTCGAAACCATGTATGAATAAAAGTAACTTTCCCTTGATGCGGTACAAAGCTTAATGGTGACAGCTGTTTTAGATTTGTAGATTAATCAAATTCACATTCCTGAGTATAACACTACATTGCTATAAGCATCAATTAACATGTAAACATAAACCAATATGAGGTCGGCGGGGAAGCGGCAGAACTGATAGTACAAAGGAAGTAGCTTGACACCTACCTATGCTCAGTGCTGCCAACTCATTTAGGATATGAATCATGTAATACCTTAAATTATATGAACAAATCAGATTACATTTTCTTCACAATACTAAAACTGTTTGTTCAAATATTTTTCAGGTTCTAATTAAATAAAGTATTAAATACACATAGGGAAAACCGGCATTTCTCATGAATTAATGTTTGGGTGAAGAGAAGGGGGGGGGGCAGTATACTTTACTTGGTGCAATCTGTTACTGACGATAAAAAATAACATAGATTTGAATTATTAAGGATAAAATATTAACATAGATTTGAAATCATTTATACCCGTACAGGTGAGGTACCTACCTGGTTGTTCGAATTGGACAAAAATTGTCGAGCATATCAATATTTCTACGCAAATTACTTTGTTTTACACTGTTATACAAAAAATTGTCTAAAAAACAAAAGTTACTCTAAATACCAAAGTAAACAGCTATTGTTATGTGCACGTTTGACGAAAAACAAATAGAAAATGAAATATCGCGAATTTTTATTTCTGGCCTCCCTTATAACCCCCACTCCCGTTCGAACCTAAAAATTGTAATATACCTTATGATCATGGAAGTATTAATGCTAATTCACATACCGAGTTTTGTTAATTTCTTTTAAATCGTTAGTGCCCAATGAAATTGTAGACCTCCGCTTTGGTTTTTAACGTATATCTCTTTTATACTTTATTATACGACAAAAGTGAATTTAACAAAAGTTACATTAAATAACAAAATAAGCAACTTTTGTCATGTTCATATTTGCAGAAAAACTAATAGAAAACGAAATACCACTATTTTTAATTTCAGGCCTCCCTTACAACCCCCACTCCTGCCCGTCCCTAGAAATGTTGGTATGGCTTATTATAATGAAAGCATTAGTGCTAATACACATACCGAGTTTTATTCATTTCGGTTGGGTCTTTTGTCCCAAATAAAATTGTTCTCTTCCTCTGTAGGTTTTAGCGTATATCTCGTTTATAATTCGGTATACGAAAATCGTGTATATAACAAAAGTTACTCTAAATAATAAAATAAACAACTTTTGTTATGTTCATATTTGCCGATAAACCAACAGGAAACGAAATATCGCTATTTATAATTTCTGGCTCCCCTTATTACCCCCACTCCTGCCCGTCCCTAGAAATGTTGGTATGGCTTGTTATAATGAAAGCGTTAGTTCTAATACACATACCGAGTTTTATTCATTTCGGTTGGGTCTTTTGTCCCAAATAAAATTGTTCTCTTCCTCTGTAGGTTTTAGCGTATATCTCGTTTACAATTCGGTATACGAAAACAATGTATATAACAAAAGTTACTCTACATAACAAAATAAACAACTTTTGTTATGTTTATATTTGCCGAAAAACCAATAGGAAACGAAATATCGCTATTTTTAATTTCTTGCTTCCCTTATAACCCCCACTCCTGTTCGTCTCAGAGGACATTAATATAGCCTAAAGTCTAAGTTGGATTAGTAGTAATATACATACCAAGTTTCATAAAATTCGGTTCAGCCGTTTATGCGTGAAAAGGTAACAAACAAACAAATAAACAAACAAACAGACACCAAAGAAACAATGCAGTTATGGTGTCTATGACATGTGAAACGAAAAGTTATCGTGAAATTTCGCGAAAAAAATCAATGTACAGACAGAGGTTACAATTTTATATATATATATATATAGATATATATATATATATATATATATATATATATATATATATATATATATATATATATATATACTAGCTCAGATACCCGGCTTCGCCCGGGAATTCATCTGAGGCTGAATGGTGATGGTATTTTTTAGCAGGCTTTACATTGCACAATATTTTGACATTTACCCGTCCCAGTTTTTAGGATTGATACCCATCTTTGCTGTGGATTTGCTAATAATAGAATTATTTGTTCGATAAGGCTTCACAGTCTTCGATATTTTTATACTTCCCGTCTCTTATACATGTAAATATGGTGAATTTTTATTTCAGGCCTCCCTTTTAACCCCCCTCCCGTTCGAACCTAAAAATTTTAATATAACTTATAATCATGAAAGAATTAATGCTAATTGACATACCGAGTTTTGTTAAGTTCGGTTCAGCCGTTAGTAACTTTTGTTATATAAACTTTTGACGTATACGGAAGCATAAATGAGTTATACGCTATAAACTAAAGCGGGAGTCCACAATTTTATTTGGCACTAAAGACTAAACCGAATTAAACCAAACTCGGTATGTGAATTAGTACTAACGCCTTCATTATAATAAGCCATACTAACATTTCTAGGGACGGGCAGGAGTGGGGGTTATAAGCGAGGCCTGAAATTAAAAATAGCGATATTTCGTTTCCAATTGCTTTTTCAGCAAATATGCACATAACAGAAGTTGTTTATTTTGTTATTTAGAGTAACTTTTGTTATATGCACTTTTGCCGTATACGGAAGCATAAATGAGTTATACGCTGTAAACTAAAGCGGGAGTCCACAATTTTATTTGGCACTAAAGACTAAACCGAATTAAACCAAACTCTGTATGTGATTAGTACTAACGCTTTCATTATAATAAGCCATACTAACATTTCTAGGGACGGGCAGGAGTGGGGGTTATAAGGGAGACCTGAATTTAAAAATAGCGATATTTCGTTTCCTATTGCTTTTTCGGCAAATATGAACATAACAAAAGTAGTTTATTTTTCTATTTAAAGTAACTTTTGTTTTATTCACTTTTGTCGTATAGAAAAGTAAAAACGAGATATACACTAAAATCTAAAGCGGGAGCCAACAATTTTGTTGGGCACTAACGATTGAACCGAACTTAGCAAAACTCGGTGTGTGAATTAGCATTAATTCTTCCATGATTATAAGCTATATTAAAAATTTTAGGTTCAAAGGGGAGTGGGGATTATAAGAGAGGCTGAAATGAAAAACTTGGTTTTTCTATTTTCTATTTTTTTTTCGGCAAACATGCACATAACAAAAGTGGTTTACTTTGTTATTTAGAGTAACTTATGTGTGCATTCACTTTTGTCGTAAAATGAAGTAAACACGGGATATACGCTAAACGGGAGTCAATAATTATATTAGTACTCATTTAAGGGGTTTTAATAAATGAATACTCTGACAAATGATGTTATGTTTTCGTCTTATATGATAGTTCAAAGTATGATTCGGATTAGTGAGGTATAAATCTTCGTCACCCCCTCCTCATTTATTTATTTTTCCTAGAAAATAGCTTTGTTATTTATTTCCAATAGAAATATAAACTATAAGAGCATTTCCATTATTTAATTTGTATAATGTACCTTGATGTTATTGAAACAAATATGTGCTATCATAATAATTAAACGTTAATGGTAATGTCATTATGACAAAAAACAATATGCGTTTAAACAATATGCGTATATGATATGATATTTTCAGGGTACCTCTATTATTTAATTCCATCCAGTAGATAAATTATTAAAATAATGTTTTGAATCAATAATTTAAGTAGAAGAATTTTGAGAAGTCTCATGCGGGAGCGGAAGATGAATGGAGCCTTACTAGATAATTGAGTTTACTAATTTCCCGTCTGGCATTACTGAAAGTAGATTCCAGTGTGATTCACTATTACAAATATAATCTACGTGCAAAAACTTTGCCTTATATTATATGAGGTCGGATTGGCTTTTGAAAGGAAATATGTTCATTATAGATGATATTTAATTGTAATAAATGCTACCCATGATTATGGTTTGAATTACGAGTATTGAAAAAAGGTGAGTCAAAAAGTGTAAAGGGATAGATTAGGAACATATTTTCATTTATTCTTCAAAACTAAAATTTCTATTATATCAATCCCCTGAAGTTACCCTTCAGGGTTGGCTATTTCGGAAAACCATTACGTCTTGGATGGAAGTGTAATTGTACACATTGAAATCTTGCTATCAAAATACCATCATTAGTAAGTCAACAATGATTTCCCGGGCATCGCCGGGTACCTTAGCTAGTATATATATATATATATATATATATATATATATATATATATATATATATATATATATATATATATATATACTCGCTTAGATACCCGGCTTCGGTCGGGAATTCATTTGAGGCTGAATGGTGATGGTATATTTTTGGCAAGGCTTTACTTTGCACAATATTTTGACATTTACCCGTTCCAGTGTTTAGGGTTAACGCCCGTTGTTGGCATTTGTTAATAATAAAATTATTTTTTTATGTAAGACTTCACTGTCCTGCATATTGTCATATTTCCCGCCTCCTGTGCATTATGCAAAGATTTGAATAATGAAGGAGAAAATATTGGCATACATTTGAATTAATTTTTTCAGGTGAGGTACCTGGTAGTTCATATTGAAAAGAAGTGTTGAGCCAATTTCTCTAAATAACAAAATAAACAACTTTTGTTATGTGTATATTTGCCGAAACCCTAATAGGAAATCGTTATTATTAATTTCAGGCCTCCCTTACATCCCCCACTCCTGCCCGTCCCTAGAAATGTTAGTATGGCTCATTATAAGGAAGGCGTTAGTGCTAATACACATACTGAGTGTTTTATTTAGTTCAGTTGAGTCTTTTGTGCCAAATAAAATTGTTGTCTCCCGCTATAATTTTTAGCGTATAACGCCTTTATACTTCGGTATACGATGATAGTGTATATAAAAAAAAGTTTCTCTAAATAAAAAAATAAACAACCTTTGTTATGTGCATATTTGCCGAAAATGCGGAAACGAAATATCACTATTATTAATTTCAGGCCTTCCTTACAACCACCACTCCTGTTCGTCTTAGAGAATATTAATTAGCCTAAAGTCTAAGTTGGGCTAGTAGTAATATACATACCAAGTTTTATAAAATTCGGTTCAGCCGTTTATGCGTGAAAAGGTAACAAACAATCAAACAAACAAACAGACACGAAAGAAACATATTGTAGTAACGGTGTTTATGACATGTGAAACGAAAAGTTATCGTGAAATTTCGCGAAAAAAATCAATGTACAGACAGAGGTTACAATTTTATCTATACTATATATATATATTACTAGCGGACCCGGCAGACGTTGTCCTGCATTATATATGAAGTGATTAGGATATTAAATTTAATAATATTATGTTTAAAAAAAAATCTACTCTTAATAACGCAAAAAACAACATTTGTTATATGCACGTTTGCCTAAAAAAAATAGTAAATAAAATATTGCAAAAACTTGGTACGCAAAAAGAAAAGGAAAAATGAGAGAAGGAAAAGAAGACGTTTTAGTTCTGAGATTATCTGGTAGAATGCGCACTACACGTTCTTAAAAACAAACAGTTGTAGACCAATAACTGAAATAAATAAAAACCCTCAACAATAATAACGCAGATACATAAATATAAATAAAGAAAAGAAAATAATTGCAACATTCAAAACAAATTAATATAAATTTGGACAATAAATAACATTGTCTGAAAGTGAAAACCTTTCGCAGCTGAAAACATCATTATTTAGATGACATACTTAAATTCTAAGGACATACATCAGATAAACATATTAACATTTCCAATAACCTCGCCCTTCGCCCTTCGACCGGAGACCTGCTCCATCTGCCTGGTCGATCTGCGGTGCTAAACCATCCGGGGCGTCACTCGAACGCGTATTTAAAAATTCAATCAAATCGGTCCATCCGTCTAGGAGGAGTTCAGTGACATACACACGTACGCTAGAATTATATATGGGTGTCCCCAAACCAAACGGCCAAACTTCAGGGATCGATAGAGGATCGAAAAACTAAGAAAAAAAAGTCCTCTGGCATATGCCTCGTTTTCGCTTCGTTTTTGAGAAAATCACAAAAAACTGAAAAGAGTTGTGCAAAAAGTGTATTTTTTTTAATAATTTATTTAAATTACAAAAAACTATTGGCTTTTTTAGTAAGCTTAATTTTTTAATTTAAGAGGAGTAAATTTAGAAAACATGAATATTCTCACGCTTTCCTTATCAATAAAACGTCTAGGTTGAGTGTTTAAACTTAAAAAGAAAGGATTAAAATGTTTACTATCATTTTAATCCTTTTTGGGGGGAATCCAGCCTCGCATTCTCACATTAGGGGTGTTGCTTGTACTGTTCAGTGAAGTCAACAAATATGGCTAGATTTACCAACGCTGAATACGCGGACATAGTCTACGTCTACGGATTCTGTGATGGCAATGCACGTCAGGCAGTTCGGGAATATCGCAGACGGTTTCCTGACCGAGAAACCCCACACAGAGGTGTTTTTACCAGCACTTTCAGAAGGCTTCGAGAAACTGGGTCCTTCTCATGTAATCGTCGTGGAAACCGTATGCACGCTCCGATGGAAGCGGACCTGAGGCCGAGGGAGAGGATACTGAGGCACTTCAATACCAACCCTGGCACAAGCGTCCGGAGAGCTGCTTCAGTTCTAAGCATACCAAAGAAAACCATTTGGCGCACATTAAGGGCTGACCGCAGGCATGCTTACCATGTACAAAAGGTACCAAATTTAATACCCGCCGATTAAATTTTTGTAATTGGTACGAAGAACAATTGCAAAACGATGTAAACTTAAGTTCGAAAGTAATCTGGACGGACGAAGCGACTTTTACACGTGCGGGCATATTCAATCAAAGAAACTACCACCTTTGGGCACATGAAAATCCTGGCGCTGTTAGAGAATTTCACTACCAGCATGAGTTTTCTGTAAACGTGTGGGTCGGTCTTTGTTATAATCGCATAATAGGTCCCGTATTTTTACCTGCTCGACTTCACGCTGAAAGTTATCATCTATTCCTGGAGAATGACTTACGGGCACTTTTGGAAGATATCCCTTTGGAAACAAGGCTTGAGAGCTGGTTTCAACTCGATGGTTGTCCTGCACATTACGGAAGGGCCGTACGAGACTGGTTGAACATCAACTACCCAGGTCGCTGGATAGGACGAGAAGGGCCGGTGCCTTGGCCTTCCCGGTCTCCGGACCTCACGCCACTAGATTTCTTCTTGTGGGGATACGTGAAAGAAAATGTCTACCGAGAGCCCGTCCGCACAAGGGATGACCTCATCGAGCGCATCAGAATGGTTTGCAACCAGCTCACCGCAGAACAATGTTTAGATGCAGTGCGATCTGTGGGTACGCGATGTGATGCGTGTATCGCAGGGAGAGGCCAGCACTTCGAACAACGTTTACGTTGACGCTTTAGAAATTAACGATGTAATTTTAGAGAAGGTAAAACCTTCAAAATTTTCAGGGTTTTTTTCTCACTAAGGTAGACCATATAAAACTGAAACATTTATGTTTTCCAAGTAAGAATATTTAACTATTTTATAAATTTTCTAAATTTTTAATCTTTTTTTATGTTTTAATCCTCAGTTATTGTTCATAATGTTATCTACTTTAAATAGGTAATTTTTTTTATACTATGAATATTTGACTAAAAAAGTATTTATTATTTGTTCTTAATAAAAAATATTTTTTTTTTCAATTACCTTTCTGTTAGTATAAGATTAGAATACAATAATTGTATTGGAATAACATTTATTGCTAAAATTCATTCAAGGAATAAAATCCGCTCTTCCATTGGCCTTAACTAGTTTTTGCACAACTATTTTTAGTTTTTTGTGATTTTCTCGAAAACGAAGTGAAAACGAGGCATATGCCAGAGGACTTTTTGTTTTACTTTTTCGATCCTCTATCGATCCCTAAAGTTTGGCCGTTTGGTTTGGGGACACCCTGTATAAAGATAGAGGTGTATTAGCCTGTTAACGCTCTAGCGGTCGCAATTTTCGCTCGATCGTATCCAAACTCCGTATTTAATCGTTTTACGTTAAATGACGGTTCATGTTCTTCAACGGCCGGAATCGGATCATTGGGAGGGGAGATTTAGAGGGGAGATTTTTAGGGGGAGGAAAATTCGAAATATCTCCGTTAGATTGAGTCTGATCGAAATTTCGTAGATAACCAATATTTTTGCAAATTAAAAGATCTATAAACTTTGTCATGTACCTTTTTTCACTGTCTTTAATATTAACCGAGATATCGGCGTTTTTTAGTTTTCGACCTTCAGTAAACCCCCACTCCCGTTCGAACTTAAAAAATTTAGTACAGCTTATAACCATGGTAGAAATAATGCTAATTCACATAACGAGTTATGTTAAGTTAGGTTCAATCGTTGGTGCCCAATAAAATTGTTGGCCCCTCTTTACTTTTACTTTTTTAGTGTATATCTCGTTTATACTTTAATATACGACAAAATTGAATATGACAAAAGTTACTCCAAATAACAACATAAACAACTCTTATCCTGTGCATATTTGCCGAAAAACCAATAGGAAACGAAATACGGCTATTTTTAATTTCAGGCCACCCTCACGACCCCCACTCCTGCTCCATCTGCCTGGCCGATCTGCGGCGCTAAACCATCCGGGGCGTCACTCGAACGCGTATTCAAAAATTCAATCAAATCGGTCCATCCGTCTAGGAGGAGTTCAGTGACATACACACGTACGCTAGAATTATATATATATAAAGATATATATATATGTATATATATATATATATATAAATATATATAAAGATAAGGGTTGTATTTGCCTGTTAACGCTCTAGCGGTCGCAATTTTCGCTCGATCGTTACCAAACTCCGTATTTAAACGTTTTACGTTAAAAGACGGTTCATGTTCTTCAACGGCCGGAATCGGATCATGGGGGGATTTAGAGGGGAGGATTTTCGAAAATTCGAAATATCTCCGTTAGTTTGAGTCTGATCGAAATTTTTTATAGAACCAATCGTTTTGCAAATTAAAAGATCTATAAACGTTGTCATGTATCTTTTTTCACTGTCTTTAATATTGAGGAGTTCAGTGACATACACACGTACGCTAGAATTATATATATAAAGATATATCTATATATATATATATATACACATATATATATATATATATATATATATATATATATATATATATATATATATATATATATATATATATTTGTCTGTTAACGCTCTAGCGGTCGCAATTTTTGTTTGATCGTTACGAAACTCGATATTTAACAGGTTTATGTAAAAAGACAGATCTAGTTCGTTAATGGCTGAAATCGGACCAGAGGGAGGGAGGGTTTAGAGGAGGGATATTAGAAAATTCAAAATATCACCGTTATTATGCATCGGATCGAAAAATTGTATAAAAGCATTCTTATTGCAAATTAAATGTACTATAAACATTGTTATATACATTTATTCTCTATCTTGAATATTAACCGATATATTTGCATTTTTATGAAGTCTGTGGTCGGCCATCTTCGTCATTTCTCGGCTCAGGCGGAAGCTTCTTCTAACCGGTTGCTTTTAACATTACCTTACCTTCCTTTGTGAGATTTATGCAAATACGTTCTGTTCATCCCCCCCCCTTCTTTAGTTCTTGGACTACTAAAATTTGAGTTATTAAAATATAAATTATTCTTACAATTCAGAAGCCGTTTCAGTTGGAAATTTATTTTAATTAACTGAAAGATTTCTCATTATCTAATCACGGTGGTATTGTGTTACCAGGATACAGATTTCTCTATTGTAAAACTTCACGTGGGAAATCTGCTTAGTTTACGCAGCCCCTGCTGACGGACTTTTTATTTCAGATGACATAATAAACGTTTTATCAAATTTCCCTTAAGGGAAATCAGCTATTGAAGTCGTACTTATGATGCGAGTTTCGAAAAGTTTCTTCAAATGTCCATCGATCCTACCAAGGAGATGACGAAAATGAGGTCCGTTCAAAATTATATATGTATATATATATATATATATATATATATATATATATATATATATATATGTAAAGGGTAGTGTGTTTAGTTTAATTGTAAAGGGTAGTGTGTTTAGTTAATAGCTATTAATCATGTATTTGTATAAGGCAGGTAATTGTGTAAGATATTAATTTTTTAATATGAGTTTACTTGGGTGGGGCTGGCTGCTGCTAGAGAGGGGTTTTCTGCTGACCGGTGCAAGAGGTGAGGCCGGGGGACAGTGTCCAGCAGGCAGGGACTGCTGAGGTTTAGAGGTTAGGTTAACTGTTTTTTGGGGCTAGAAACTACTGGGTTATTACGCCCAAAATAATGTTTTAGGTTTAGAGGTTTCTTACTACTACAGTTGTTATTAGGCTGATTTCTCTATTGTCAAACTTCACGTGGGAAATCTGCTTAGTTTACGCAGCCCCTGAGTGACGGACTTTTTAGACTTCCCATGTGGCTGTCAGGTGTATGTATGCACTACAGCAGATCGTAAGAATAGGGACACTAGCGCGATCTAAATGATGTCCTCCCATGGATAAAACCTATTTTACCATTAAAATACTTGCGGTAGTAGTACATGTACCCTCGCCATTCCCGGCATGACCACCGCCACCAAGCTCCCCCCCCCCGAAAACAAAATTAATAATGAATCTAAATAATTAACTGTTACAATTATCATCCATCTTGAGTAACTAACTGTTTCAATTGTTATACAGCCTGAGAAAGTAACTATTACAACTATTAGCCATTGTGAGTAATGAACATCAGAGCTTGGACCTATCCTGACCTATACAGCAAGCAGTGAAAGGTTATTGAGAGTAAATGCGTACATTGCCATATGTCTGCAAGCTGGCAGGCATTCCCCAACATCAGAGTTTGGACCTATCCTGTCCTATACAGCAAGGAGTGAAAGGTTATTGAGAGTAAATGCTTACATTGCCATATGTCTGCAAGCTGGCAGGCATTCCCCAACATCAGAGCTTGGACCTATCCTGTCCTATACAGCAAGCAGTGAAAGGTTATTGAGAGTAAATGCTTACATTGCCATATGTCTGCAAGCTGGCAGGCATTCCCCAACATCAGAGCTTGGACCTATCCTGTCCTATACAGCAAGCAGTGAAAGGTTATTGAGAGTAAATGCTTACATTGCCATATGTCTGCAAGCTGGCAGGTATTCCCCAACATCAGAGTTTGGACCTATCCTGACCTATACAGCAGGCAGTGAAAGGTTATTGAGAGTAAATGCGTACATTGCCATATGTCTGCAAGCTTGCAGGCATTCCCCAACATCAGAGTTTGGACCTATCCTGTCCTATACAACAAGCAGTGAAAGGTTATTGAGAGTAAATGCTTACATTGCCATATGTCTGCAAGCTGGCAGGCATTCCCCAACATCAGAGCTTGGACCTATCCTGTCCTATACAACAAGCAGTGAAAGGTTATTGAGAGTAAATGCTTACATTGCCATATGTCTGCAAGCTGGCAGGCATTCCCCAACATCAGAGCTTGGACCTATCCTGTCCTATACAACAAGCAGTGAAAGGTTATTGAGAGTAAATGCTTACATTGCCATATGTCTGCAAGCTTGCAGGCATCCCCAACATCAGAGTTTGGACCTATCCTGTCCTATACAACAAGCAGTGAAAGGTTATTGAGAGTAAATGCTTACATTGCCATATGTCTGCAAGCTGGCAGGCATCCCCAACATCAGAGCTTGGACCTATCCTGTCCTATACAACAAGCAGTGAAAGGTTATTGAGAGTAAATGCTTACATTGCCATATGTCTGCAAGCTGGCAGGCATTCCCCAACATCAGAGCTTGGACCTATCCTGTCCTATACAGCAAGCAGTGAAAGGTTATTGAGAGTAAATGCTTACATTGCCATATGTCTGCAAGCTGGCAGGCATTCCCCAACAACAGAGTTTGGACCTATCCTTTCCTATACAGCAAGCAGTGAAAGGTTATTGAGAGTAAATGCTTACATTGCCATATGTCTGCAAGCTTGCAGGCATTCCCCAACATCTGAGCTCGGACCTGTCTACTTTAAATAGGTAATTTTTTTTATACTATGAATATTTGACTAAAAAAGTATTTATTATTTGTTCTTAATAAAAAATATTTTTTTTTCAATTACCTTTCTGTTAGTATAAGATTAGAATACAATAATTGTATTGGAATAACATTTATTGCTAAAATTCATTCAAGGAATAAAATCCGCTCTTCCATTGGCCTTAACTAGTTTTTGCACAACTATTTTTAGTTTTTTGTGATTTTCTCGAAAACGAAGTGAAAACGAGGCATATGCCAGAGGACTTTTTGTTTTACTTTTTCGATCCTCTATCGATCCCTAAAGTTTGGCCGTTTGGTTTGGGGACACCCTGTATAAAGATAGAGGTGTATTAGCCTGTTAACGCTCTAGCGGTCGCAATTTTCGCTCGATCGTATCCAAACTCCGTATTTAATCGTTTTACGTTAAATGACGGTTCATGTTCTTCAACGGCCGGAATCGGATCATTGGGAGGGGAGATTTAGAGGGGAGATTTTTAGGGGGAGGAAAATTCGAAATATCTCCGTTAGTTTGAGTCTGATCGAAATTTCGTAGAGAACCAATATTTTTGCAAATTAAAAGATCTATAAACTATGTCATGTGCATTTTTTCACTGTCTTTAATATTAACCGAGATATCGGCGTTTTTTAGTTTTCGGCCTTCAGTAAACCCCCACTCTCGTTCGAACTTAAAAAAATTAGTACAGCTTATAACCATGGTAGAACTAATGCTAATTCACATACCGAGTTTTGTTCAGTTCGGTTCAATCGTTGGTGCCCAATAAAATTGTTGGCCCCTCTTTACTTTTTTAGTGTATATCTCGTTTATACTTTAAGATACGACAAATTTGAATATGACAAAAGTTACTCCAAATAAAAGCATAAACAACTCTTATTCTGTGCATATTTGCCGAAAAACCAATAAGAATCGAACTAGTGCTATTTTTAATTTGAGGCCTCCCTCACGACCCCCACCCCTGCTCAATCTGCCTGGCCGATCAGCGGCGCTAAACCGTCCGGGGCGTCAGTCGAACGCGTATTTCAAAATTCAATCAAATCGGTCCATCCGTCTAGGAGGAGTTCGGTGACATACACACGTACGCTAGAATTATATATATAAAGATATATATATAAAGATAAGGGTTGTATTTGCCTGTTAACGCTCTAGCGGTCGCAATTTTCGCTCGATCGTTACCAAACTCCGTATTTAAACGTTTTACGTTAAAAGACGGTTCATGTTCTTCAACGGCCGGAATCGGATCATGGGGGGATTTAGAGGGGAGGATTTTCGAAAATTCGAAATATCTCCGTTAGTTTGAGTCTGATCGAAATTTTTTATAGAACCAATCGTTTTGCAAATTAAAAGATCTATAAACGTTGTCATGTATCTCTTTTCACTGACTTTAATAATGAGGAGTTCAGTGACATACACACGTACGCTAGAATTATATATATAACGATATATCTATATATATATATATATATACACATATATATATATATATATATATATATATATATATATGTATGTATATATATATATTTGTCTGTTAACGCTCTAGCGGTCGCAATTTTTGTTTATTTGTTACGAAACTCGACATTTATCCGTTTTTTGTAGAATGACAGATCTCGTTCGTTAATGGCTGAAATCGGACCAGAGGGAGGGAGCTTGGACCTATCCTGTCCTATACAACAAGCAGTGAAAGGTTATTGAGAGTAAATGCTTACATTGCCATATGTCTGCAAGCTGGCAGGCATTCCCCAACATCAGCTAATGGACCTATCCTGTCCTATACAGCAAGCAGTGAAAGGTTATTGAGAGTAAATGCTTACATTGCCATATGTCTGCAAGCTGGCAGGCATTCCCCAACATCAGCTAATGGACCTATCCTGTCCTATACAGCAAGCAGTGAAAGGTTATTGAGAGTAAATGCTTACATTGCCATATGTCTGCAAGCTGGCAGGCATTCCCCAACATCTGAGCTCGGACCTGTCCTGTCCTATACAACAAAAAGTGAAAGGTTATTGAGAGTAAATGCTTACATTGCCATATGTCTGCATGCTGGCAGGCATTCCCCAACATCATAGGTTGGACCAATCATGACCTATACAGAAAGACCTGAAAGGATATTGAGAGTAAATGATTAAATTGACATATGTCTCCAAGCTGGCAGCTTGGCATATACAGCAAGCAGTGAAAGGTTATTGAGAGTAAATGCTTACATTGCCATATGTCTACAAGCTTGCAGGCATTCCCCAACATCAGAGTTTGGACCTGTCCTGTCCTATACAGCAAGCAGTGAAAGGTTATTGAGAGTAAATGCGTACATTGCCATATGTCTGCAAACTGGCAGGCATCCCGAATATCAGAGCTTGGACCTATCCTGACCTATACAGCAAGCAGTGAAAGGTTATTGAGAGTAAATGCTTACATTGCCATATGTCTGCAAGCTGGCAGGCATCCCGAATATCAGAGCTTGGATTCCTGCAGGCCTGAGGCTATTGGTCATCATTATGTGAAGGATCTGCTTGAATTTCTTATTGTAGTTGTACCAATCTATAGAATACAGTCTCTCGAATACTTCCTCACTCTGAAATACTCAAAATATTAATCTTATGAGTTATGATAAAGTTATATTGTTGAGTAGGCTTTAAGCTTCCTCAAGAGTCGCATGATTTTAACATGAGCAACAATAGTTTATGTGCAGTAGAATGTATCGTACAGATTTTTAAACGGAGGTCATTCACCTAAACTGCAACAACCACTCGTGCCCTGGAGCAACAAGCCGTAGCTAGACTTAAGCGTGTAACTAGGGGCAACAAGCCGTAGCTAGACTTAAGCGTGTAACTAGGGCCAACAAGCCGTTGCTAGACTTAAGCGTGTAACTAGGGGCAACAAGCCGTAGCTAGACTTAAGCGTGTAACTAGGGGCAACAAGCCGTAGCTAGACTTAAGCGTGTAACTAGGGGCAACAAGCCGTTGCTAGACTTAAGCGTGTAACTAGGGGCAACAAGCCGTAGCTAGACTTAAGCGTGTAACTAGGGGCAACAAGCCGTAGCTAGACTTAAGCGTGTAACTAGGGGCAACAAGCCGTTGCTAGACTTAAGCGTGTAACTAGGGGCAACAAGCCGTTGCTAGACTTAAGCGTGTAACTAGGGGCAACAAGCCGTTGCTAGTCTTAAGCGTGTAACTAGGGGCAACAAGCCGTTGCTAGACTTAAGCGTGTAACTAGGGGCAACAAGCCGTTGCTAGACTTAAGCGTGTAACTAGGGGCAACAAGCCGTTGTTAGACTTAAGCGTGTAACTAGGGGCAACAAGCCGTAGCTAGACTTAAGCGTGTAACTAGGGGCAACAAGCCGTAACTAGTCTTAAGCGTGTAACTAGGGGCAACAAGCCGTAGCTAGACTTAAGCGTGTAACTAGGGGCAACAAGCCATAGCTAGTCTTAAGCGTGTAACTAGGGGCAACAAGCCGTAACTAGTCTTAAGCGTGTAAGTAGGGCAACAAGCCGTAACTAGACTTAAGCGTGTAACTATGGGCAACAAGCCGTTGCTAGACTTAAGCGTGTAACTAGGGGCAAGAGGTCGTAACTAGGCCTTAAGCGGGTACCATGGGGCAAGAAGCCATATCTAGCCTTAAGCGGGTACCCAGGGAGAAAAAGCCGAAACTAGCCTTAAGCGAGTACCCAGGGGCAAGAAGCCGTAACTAGCTTTAAGCGATACCCAGGGGCAAAAAGCCGTAACTTGCCTTAAGCGAGTACCCAGGGGCAAGAAGCCGTAACTAGCTTTAAGCGATACCCAGGGGCAAGAAGCCGTAACTTGCCTTAAGCGAGTACCCAGGGGCAAGAAGCCGTAACTAGCTTTAAGCGATACCCAGGGGCAAGAAGCCGTAACTTGCCTTAAGCGAGTACCCAGGGGCAAGAAGCCGTAACTAGCCTTAAGCGATACCCAGGGGCAAGAAACCGTAACTTGCCTTAAGCGATACCCAGGGGCAAGAAGTCGTAACTTGCCTTAAGCGAGTACCCATGGGCAAGAAGCCGTAACTTGCCTTAAGCGATACCCAGGGGCAAGAAGCCGTAACTAGCCTTAAGCGATACCCAGGGGCAAGAAACCGTAACTTGCCTTAAGCGATACCCAGGGGCAAGAAGCCGTAACTTGCCTTAAGCGAGTACCCATGGGCAAGAAGCCGTAACTTGCCTTAAGCGAGTACCCAGGGGCAAGAAGCCGTAACTAGCCTTAAGCGATACCCAGGGGCAAGAAGCCGTAACTAGCCTTAAGCGATACCCAGGGGCAAGAAGCCGTAACTAGCCTTAAGCGAGTACCCAGGGGCAAGAAGCCGTAACTTGCCTTAAGCGATACCCAGGGGCAAGAAGCCGTAACTAGCTTTAAGCGGGTAATATATTAGTTGGATAATGAACTGTTACTCAATGAAATGTTACAATAGTTATTAATATTACAATTACTAAAGTATAATTATACCTCAATGTAAAGATCTTGTCCCAAGCATGTGCTATATGGATGCTAGGTAATGCAGCATTTGCTATATGGTTGCTAGGGGATTAAACTTACACTCACTGTTATCTCTTTAATATATTAGTTGAATAATGAACTGTTACTCAATGAAATGTTACAATAGTTATTAATATTACAATTACTAAAGTATAATTATACCTCAATGTAAAGATCTTGCCCCAAGAAGCAGATGAATATGACAGTGAACTGCTCAGCAACGAAGGTGAGGCAAAGATTTATAGTAACGTTGACAGGGTTCACCTGCAACACAATCAACAGCTGATTGGATACTGTAGCATTGGAGAAACGTCCGTCAGGCAGGGGCTGCGGAAACTAACCAGATTACCCGCTTCAAGTTTAGTAATAGATAAATCAACATGCCGGTAACATAACACCACCGTGAATATTCACTCAATAAATACAAACTATAATAAGAAACCTCCCGACGGAAAGCTTCTGAATTGTAAACAAACCGATCTGCCAACTTCTTACCGGAAAGAAAAACTATTACTGTAATATATCTGAATATAACGTATTAATTTGATTGAAAACTACTTACTACATCATGTACTGTAATTTATAATAAATCAAAATAATATTTATCTCAATCAATCAAATTTAAGTAGTCCAAAAACTTAAGAAGTAGTCATATTACATGGCATAGGAAGTATAGGAGACAGCCATAGGTAACAGCTTATTCCTTGAAGGGATATTACCTTATATATATATATTACCTGACATAGGAGGTATAGGAGACAGCCATAGGTAACAGCTTATTCCTTGAAGGGATATTACCTTATATATATTACCTGGCATAGGAGGTATAGGAGACAGCCATAGGTAACAGCTTATTCCTTGAAGGGATATTACCTTATATATATTACCTGGCATAGGAGGTATAGGAGACAGCCATAGGTAATAGCTTATTCCCTGAAGGGATATTACCTTATATATATTACCTGGCATAGGAGGTATAGGAGACAGCCATAGGTAAAAGCTTATTCCTGAAGGGATATTACCTTATATATATTACCTGGCTTAGGAGGTATAGGAGAGAGCCATAGGTAATAGCTTATTCCTTGAAGGGATATTACCTTATATATATTACCTGGCATAGGAGGTATAGGAGACAGCCATAGGTAATAGCTTATTCCCTGAAGTGATATTACCTTATATATATTACCTGGCATAGGAGGTGTAGGAGACAGCCATAGGTAATAGCTTATTCCTGAAGGGATATTACCTTATATATATTACCTGGCTTAGGAGGTATAGGAGACAGCCATAGGTAATAGCTTATTCCTGAAGGGATAGTACCTTATATATATATATATATATATATATATATATATATATATATATATTACCTGGCATAGGAGGTATAGGAGACAGCCATAGGTAATAGCTTATTCCTTGAAGGGATATTACCTTATATATATTACATGGCATAGGAGGTATAGGAGACAGCCATAGGTAATAGCTTATTCCCTGAAGGGATATTGCCTTATATATATTACCTGCCATAGGAGGTATAGGAGACAGCCATAGGTAATAGCTTATTCCCTGAAGGGATATTACCTTATATATATATATTACCTGGCATAGGAGGTATAGGAGACAGCCATAGGTAATAGCTTATTCCCTGAAGGGATATTACCTTATATATATTACCTGGCATAGGAGGTATAGGAGACAGCCATAGGTAATAGCTTATTCCTGAAGGGATATTACCTTATATATATTACTTGGCATAGGAGGTATAGGAGACAGCCATAGGTAATAGCTTATTCCCTGAAGGGATATTACCTTATATATATACATGGCATAGGAGATATAGGTCACACATACATACACTCACACACACACACACACACACACACACACACACACACACTGATATTTTAACAGAAGCAATAATAATATTAAATTAAACAGAGGCTTCGACGGCTGGATCCATCGTAGTGTCAAACATCCTTCCTCCTAAGTAGCGAACTGATGGGAAGCTACTTCTCTGGAAGTTCTAAGGACAGGAAGTCGGCTTTTTAAGGGTTTCTTCTGGTGTTCTTTGTTCATGGTTTACAGCACCTGGAAGACTTTCCTCGACTCTCATCAACTACTTCTGGAAAAGTCTAGGTTTCTAGTTTCTGCAAAACAATCTTGTAATCCGCGGTAGTAGTCTCACCTCATTGTGGAATTCAAAGAAGAGACGGTGAACCATTATTCGCTCTTCAACACCCAAATCGATATAATTAGTCCTAGGCCTAGTATCTTCAGCTCTTCTTTCTCAATAAAACTATTGCTTGAGAAAGAGACATTATCATATTATATATTATATTTGGAGATGGTTCAGGAGCTGGTTTAGGGCTATAATCTTCTCGAAATGCATGATGAAGCATCACTTTTGTTACAGCTAAGACACTCGACCTTGCATAGGAGGTATAGGAGACAGCCATAGGTAATAGCTTATTCCCTGAAGGGATATTACCTTATGTATATATATTACCTGGCATAGGAGGTAAAGGAGACAGCCATAGGTAATAGCTTATTCCCTGAAGGGATATTACCTTATGTATATATATTACCTGGCATAGGAGGTAAAGGAGACAGCCATAGGTAATAGCTTATTCCCTGAAGGGATATTACCTTATGCATATATATTACCTGGCATAGGAGGTATAGGAGACAGCCATAGGTAATAGCTTATTCCTTGAAGGGATATTACCTTATGTATATATATTACCTGGCATAGGAGGTAAAGGAGACAGCCATAGGTAATAGCTTATTCCCTGAAGGGACATTACCTTATGTATATATTGTTACGTTTTTATTACCAAAACCAGTAATAAACGTTTTTAATAAGAGTTCTTTTGGATTGCAAAATTAAATACTCGCAAGTTTCACAGTTTTTATCACTGCAAAATTTATTTCACAATGCACAATAAACTTGGTGATTATTCTTAATTACTACTCACAGTATACACTGATAGCGTTACTGTTCTTCAATGAGTCACAGTCCAATAATTCACTGAAATTCACAGAAAGACGGCACTGCACTGTCCTTTACTTCGCGGCACTGCACTGTCTTCTACTTCGCGGCACTGCACTGTCCTTTACTTCGCGGCACTGCACTGTCTTAAACACGGCACTAAACTGTTACTTACAGTCACGGCACAACACTGTTCTTCTTATAAAAACTCTTTACCGCACTGCACTAAGTCGCACTGTAGCACTGATGTGACCATCAAGATCGCTGAGCATAAACTGACTCACGGCTGGCCCGAGCTCCTTTTTATAGGGAGGCGGCATACATCAAAGGGGAATTGTCTAGTTCATTCGACGTCTGGCTGGAAGGTACTGGTCAGACCTAGAACATTCTTTTCGGTCTCTTTGATCTACGTCACACTTTCCAAATACGCGACTCTCTCTCTCTCTGAAGGATTATTCATGTATTTATTTTTCGCAACAATATATTACCTGGCATAGGAGGTATAAGAGACAGCCATAGGTAATAGCTTATTACCTGAAGGGATATTACCTTATGTATATATATTACCTGGCATAGGAGGTAAAGGAGACAGCCGTAGGTAATAGCTTATTCCCTGAAGGGATATTACCTTATGTATATATATTACCTGGCATAGGAGGTAAAGGAGACAGCCATAGGTAATAGCTTATTCCCTGAAGGGATATTACCTTATGTATATATATTACCTGGCATAGGAGGTATAAGAGACAGCCATAGGTAATAGCTTATTCCCTGAAGGGATATTACCTTATGTATATATATTACCTGGCATAGGAGGTATAAGAGACAGCCATAGGTAATAGCTTATTCCCTGAAGGGATATTACCTTATGTATATATATATTACCTGGCATAGGAGGTATAGGAGACAGCCATAGGTAATAGCTTATTCCCTGAAGGGATATTACCTTATGTATATATATTACCTGGCATAGGAGGTATAGGAGACAGCCATAGGTAATAGCTTATTCCCTGAAGGGATATTACCTTATGTATATATATTACCTGGCATAGGAGGTATAGGAGACAGCCATAGGTAATAGCTTATTCCCTGAAGGGATATTACCTTATGTATATATATTACCTGACATAGGAGGTATAGGAGACAGCCATAGGTAATAGCTTATTCCTTGAAGGGATATTACCTTATATATATTACCTGGCATAGGAGGTATAGGAGACAGCCATAGGTAATAGCTTATTCCCTGAAGGGATATTACCTTATGTATATATATTACCTGGCATAGGAGGTAAAGGAGACAGCCATAGGTAATAGCTTATTCCCTGAAGGGATATTACCTTATGTATATATATTACCTGACATAGGAGGTATAGGAGACAGCCATAGGTAATAGCTTATTCCCTGAAGGGATATTACCTTATGTATATATATTACCTGACATAGGAGGTAAAGGAGACAGCCATAGGCGAACGGAGCGAGTAGGAAGGCACACAAGGTGAAAGAGCCGCTGAACGGCTCGAATATCTTTCTCAATCTGCAACATAAAACAAATATATAGTGTACAATATAATTGTAGCAAGCATTTGTACTGCCCTAATCAGGACACGGCCATCGCCGAATTGTAACTAGCAGTTTTGCGAAGAATACGGAGGCATCCCAAGGCGATCAACAGAAATCACCATAAGGCGCCTTCTGATGAGAAGACTGCAATGAAGGAAACCCAAGACATAGCAGGAGCTTATGATAATGCGTGGTGGCCGCGGATTCTGGCGTCCCTTCAGGAGATGGAGTTGCCGAGCAACATTCACGCCTAAATAAGCAGCTTCCTCGAAGACAGGAAGGCATACATCCACGACGGGAATGAACTCACGAAGGGTAGACCACAAGGAGCAGTTCTGGGACCTCTATGCTGGCTATCACTGATAGATGACCTCATGCGTACTCTAGCCGCATCGGGTATCAGCGCCACGGCTTACGTCGATGATATGGCGAACGTGGTTCGAGGTAGCTCAAGAGACGGGGTGATCACCCAACCAAAGCAACAGAGGTGATCAACATCATCACCGACTAGCTGAAGGAGGCGAAGCTAAATATTGTAGTCGAGAAAACGTGTGCCTTAGCGATGAGGGGGCACTTCGATGAAAGACATCCTCCCAGGATCAGAATAGAACAGACCGTAGCGAAATTCCCCGAGAGGGTAATGTATCTTGGAGTCAGCATGGGACAGCATTTCAATCCAGTGCCACACGTTGATGCACTGCAAGGTAAAGTGAACAATATCATAAACACACTACAGAGCATGTCGAGCTGCACATGGGGACTGGAGTATAAGCCAACTGCTACGATATATATCGTATGCTATCTCAGCACAGTCCTGTATGTCGTCGCAGCCTGGGGGCCAATGCTTAAAAGGAACCACTACGCATTGCTCCTTAAGGGTCCTGCTATGAATATGCAAGACATATCCAACTACCTCTTATGAAGAAGTCCAAATTATAGCAGGTACCGCTCCGATCGACCTTGTGATACGGGCCAAGGTGGCAGAAAGATGCAAGGTAAGAGGATGGCAGCCTCCAACAGCTACACCTCCGCAACTCCTAGACGCATTGAACATCGACTGAGAAGAACCCAACTTTAAGAAGAGACTGAGGGGAGCATCAAACCGGTATGTCACTAGCAAGTGGGAGAAGCGGTTGCGGGACACCACCAAAGGATCCACGACCAAGCCTTCTTCCCGACAGTCACATTCAGGATAGAAAGGGAATGGATGTTCACCAATCACTTTATTAGCCAATTCCTAACCGGGCACGGTGATGTTGCAGATTACCTCCATAAATATAAAAAGAAGTGCAGCCCGAGGTATGATTGCGGGGATAATAATGAAACATCGCTTCACGTACTAAAAGAATGCACGCTCAACGACCACAGGAGGCTGAACCTAATGAGAACAGTTTGCGGCTAAACCCCAGTATGAATTGTGCTGACCGACGATAAATTTCGAGCATTTAAAAAGTTCATTGACGAATGAAGGACGAGCAAAAATAAATATATAAACAAATCCTTCCTAGTTCTATTCCAACAATATTAGCTTAAAGTGGCATTAGCGCAGCTGGCGCTAGGAGACATTATATATTATTAAATGATGTAGTTTATGTTTACAAACCTTAAAAGTGCTTGATGGTGTTCAATGTTGGACCGGAAACTCATATATAAACACGTCTGAAAAAACTCATCCCTGAATAACCTTTCAAGATCGATGCTAACGGGAATTGCTCGCTTTTTGGTGTACATGGATAGAGCCCTTCGCTGTATGTTAGCGATGGAGTGATTGAGGATGCGGAAGTGTACCTTCAACTGGACGACACCATTAATATAATACCAGTTGATTCCGCAGGTTATTGCGTACATGTAGAACATGATGACAGCACCAATAGACCATCCTATGACTGTCCCCAGAAGAGTCTCATCTTCAGAGTTGGGCTGGAAGGGGTTCTCCACAGCGGAACTATGGCTTGGGTCGAGGAGCTTCTGCGCCAGCGGTAATAGAATCAGCGAGTTGATACCTGAAGACACGAACATGCAAATGAAGATGTTGGAGGTCCTTCGTATCTCTTTAGGCAGCGATTCCTTCATTATCATCAGCTCCTTGTCTTCTTCTTCATCTTCGTAGCGGAAGACTCCTGACCTTAGGGCAGTCCCAGTATCTTCTAAAGATCTGCAATAAAACAGCCATCAAAACTAATTGACTTCAAACATTGCAAAGGCTAATGGAAGAGAGAACTTAGTAAAACCATCGAATACAAATATATAGACTCATATACATTCTTCTAGCCATAATACAGATCTGCTTCAGAATACCCGGGGAATTTGTGCCCTCGGAGGGAAGAGAACGTTTCTTCACAAGTTTCAAATTATGGCCAAATATCATCAATCTGTTCCCACACAACTACCCCACCATGTCACGGGGTCTGTTCCCATACAACTACCCCACACCATGTCACGGGGTCTGTCCCCTTATCACTACTCCACAACGTCATGGGGTATGTTCCAGTCCCACTACTCCACACATGGGGTATGTTCCATTCCCACTACTCCACACATGGGGTACGTTCCATTCCCACTACTCCACACATGGGGTATGTTCCATTCCCACTACTCCACACATGGGGTATGTTCCATTCCCACTACTCCACACATGGGGTATGTTCCATTCCCACTACTCCACACATGGGGTATGTTCCATTCCCACTACTCCACACATGGGGTATGTTCCATTCCCTCTACTCCACACATGGGGTATGTTCCATTCCCACTACTCCACACATGGGGTATGTTCCATTCCCACTACTCCACACATGGGGTATGTTCCATTCCCACTACTCCACACATGGGTTATGTTCCATTCCCACTACTCCACACATGGGGTATGTTCCATTACCACTACTCCACAATGTCATTGGGTATGTTCCATTACCACTACTCCACAATGTCACGGGGTAAGTCCCATTACCACTATCCCACGATGTTTAGTTGACTGTTCCCTTACCACTATCCCACGATGTTTAGTGGACTGTTCCCTTACCACTATCCCACGATGTTTAGTGGACTGTTCCCTTACCACTATCCCACGATGTTTAGTGGACTGTTCCCTTACCACTATCCCACGATGTTTAGTGGACTGTTCCCTTACCACTATCCCACGATGTTTAGTTGACTGTTCCCTTACCACTATCCCACGATGTTTAGTGGACTGTTCCCTTACCACTATCCCACGATGTTTAGTGGACTGTTCCCTTACCACTATCCCACGATGTTTAGTGGACTGTTCCCTTTCCACTTCCACACGATGTTTTGTGGAATAATCCCTTCCCACTACCACATGATGTTACGCACTCATTCCCCATTCAACTTCTCCAAAATGTCACGGGGTCTGTTCTAACTACCCGACGATGTCCCGATGGTTTTCGTCGACCACCATCCCACTATTATTAGTGGATCATTCCCTTATCACTATCCCACTGCGTTTAGTGGACCGTTAACGCACTACTACTCCACGAGGTCATGAGGACAGTTCCCTTATCACTATCGCACGATGTCCTGTGGACTATTCCCTTACCACTATCCCACGATGTTTAGTGGTCCGTTCCCGTACCAATACTACACTCCCTTACCACTATCTTTGGAATAGTAAATTACCAACCACAATTCTATGATATATACACGCTCGCCAACATATTACAAAATACAAAGGAATGCACGCTTTTTGCTGATCTAATTTAAATGTTCTAATTACGTAAAATACCTTTGTAGTAGGAAGGTGACAGCAAAGAACATGAATATGATGTACATCTGATTGGCGAGAGAGTGTACCGATGAAATGATTACCTGCCTCACAGGGACCAGAATACATGTCAGGACGGTCATCGCGGCAATGTACACGATAGAAGATATGATTAGCAATCTGCAATCAGGTATATCATAAATAGAAATATTACCATTAATCAATGTACAAAATACTGATAAGGCAGAGGGGCATTCGCCTAAGAAAAACAGGAAACCTAACATGCTTTGATGGACGATATGAGGAGTATTATTGCAGTAAACACATTATGCCTCCTCAGCCTCATTCACCTCTCATATCTATCTGTCTCTACTCTCTAGACCTATTTTGGTTGCAGATGAAGGATATGAGGAGTATTACTGCAGTAAACACATTATGCCTCCTCAGCCTCATTCACCTCTCATATCTATCTGTCTCTACTCTCTAGACCTATTTTGGTTGCAGATGAAGGATATGAGGAGTATTACTGCAGTAAACACATTATGCCTCCTCAGCCTCATTCACCTCTCATATCTATCTGTCTCTACTCTCTAGACCTATTTTGGTTGCAGATGAAGGATATGAGGAGTATTACTGCAGTAAACACATTATGCCTCCTCAGCCTCATTCACCTCTCATATCTATCTGTCTCTACTCTCTAGACCTATTTTGGTTGCAGATGAAGGATATGAGGAGTATTACTGCAGTAAACACATTATGCCTCCTCAGCCTCATTCACCTCTCATATCTATCTGTCTCTACTCTCTAGACCTATTTTGGTTGCAGATGAAGGATATGAGGAGTATTACTGCAGTAAACACATTATGCCTCCTCAGCCTCATTCACCTCTCATATCTATCTGTCTCTAATCTCTAGACCTATTTTGGTTGCTGATGAAGGATATGAGGAGTATTACTGCAGTAATCACAGTATGCCTCCTCAGCCTCATTCACCTCTCATATCTATCTGTCTCTACTCTCTAGACCTATTTTGGTTGCAGATGAAGCATATGAGGAGTATTACTGCAGTAAACACATTATGCCTCCTCAGCCTCATTCACCTCTCATATCTATCTGTCTCTACTCTCTAGACCTTTTTTGGTTGCAGATGAAGGATATGAGGAGTATTACTGCAGTAAACACATTATGCCTCCTCAGCCTCATTCACCTCTCATATCTATCTGTCTCTACTCTCTAGGCCTATTTTGGTTGAAGAAGTAGGATATGAGGAGTCAAACAGCAGGACACACATTATGCCGCCTCAGCCTCATTCACCTCTCATATCTATATGTCTCTACTCTCTAGACCTATTTTGGTTGCAGATGAAGGATATGAGGAGTATTACTGCAGTAAACACATTATGCCTCCTCAGCCTCACTCACCTCTCATATCTATCTGTCTCTACTCTCTAGGCCTATTTTGGTTGCAGATGAAGGATATGAGGAGTATTACTGCAGTAAACACATTATGCCTCCTCAGCCTCATTCACCTCTCATATCTATCTGTCTGTAAGCTCTAGCCCTATTTTGGTTGGAGAGGAAGGATATGAGGAGTATTACTGCAGTAAACACATTATGCCTCCTCAGCCTCATTCACCTCTCATATCTATCTGTCTCTACTCTCTAGGCCTATTTTGGTTGCAGATGAAGGATATGAGGAGTATTACTGCAGTAAACACATTATGCCTCCTCAGCCTCATTCACCTCTCATATCTATCTGTCTCTACTCTCTAGACCTATTTTGGTTGCAGATGAAGGATATGAGGAGTATTACTGCAGTAAACACATTATGCCTCCTCAGCCTCACTCACCTCTCATATCTATCTGTCTCTACTCTCTAGGCCTATTTTGGTTGCAGATGAAGGATATGAGGAGTATTACTGCAGTAAACACATTATGCCTCCTCAGCCTCATTCACCTCTCATATCTATCTGTCTCTACTCTCTAGACCTATTTTGGTTGCAGATGAAGGATATGAGGAGTATTACTGCAGTAAACACATTATGCCTCCTCAGCCTCATTCACCTCTCATATCTATCTGTGTCTACTCTCTAGACCTATTTTGGTTGCAGATGAAGGATATGAGGAGTATTACTGCAGTAAACACATTATGCCTCCTCAGCCTCATTCACCTCTCATATCTATCTGTCTCTACTCTCTAGGCCTATTTTGGTTGCAGATGAAGGATATGAGGAGTATTCCTGCAGTAAACACATTATTCCTCCTCACCCTCATACACCTCTCATATCTATCTGTCTCTACTCTCTAGACCTATTTTGGTTGCAGATGAAGGATATGAGGAGTATTACTGCAGTAAACACATTATGCCTCCTCAGCCTCATTCACCTCTCATATCTATCTGTCTCTACTCTCTAGACCTATTTTGGTTGCAGATGAAGGATATGAGGAGTATTACTGCAGTAAACACATAATGACTCCTAATCCTCATTCACCTCTCATATCTATCTGTCTCTACTCTCTAGTCCTATTTTGGTTGCAGATGAAGGATATGAGGAGTATTACTGCAGTAAACACATTATGCCTCCTCAGCCTCATTCACCTCTCATATCTATCTGTCTCTACTCTCTCGTCCTATTGTGTTTGCAGTTGACGGATATGTGGAGTATTACTGCAGTAAACACATTATGCCTCCTCAGCCTCATTCACCTCTCATATCTATCTGTCTCTACTCTCTAGACCTATTTTGGTTGCAGATGAAGGATATGATTAGAATTAATGAAGAAAACACATTAATCCACCACAGGCACATTAACCTCTCATATCTATCTGTCTCTAATCTCTAGGCCTATTTTGGTTGCAGATGAAGGATATGAGGAGTATTACTGCAGTAAACACATTATGCCTCCTCAGCCTCATTCACCTCTCATATCTATCTGTCTCTACTCTCTAGACCTATTTTGGTTGCAGATGAAGGATATGAGGAGTATTACTGCAGTAAACACATTATGCCTCCTCAGCCTCATTCACCTCTCATATCTATCTGTCTCTACTCTCTAGACCTATTTTGGTTGCAGATGAAGGATATGAGGAGTATTACTGCAGTAAACACATTATGCCTCCTCAGCCTCATTCACCTCTCATATCTATCTGTCTCTACTCTCTAGACCTATTTTGGTTCTCATAGTTCAAATTGGAATTGTTAATCATATCAATATTTCTACGCAAATTACTTGCTCCACATATTGTTCCTGGAGAAATGTATAAAACAAAAGTTAATCTGAATGAAAAAGTAAAGAACTTTTGTTATGTGCATGTTTGTCGAAAAACAAATATACAATGAAATATCGCGAATTTTTATTTCAGGCCACCCTTATGACCCCAACTCCCGTTCTAAGTTGACTCCCGCTTTAGTTTATCGTGTATATCTCGTTTATACTTTGTAAAAACAAAAATGAATATGACAAAAGTTACTCTAAATAACAAAATAAAAGACTTTTGTAATGTTCATATTTGCTGAAAAATGAATAGAAAACGAAATACCGCTATTTTTAATTTCCAGCACCCCCTACAACCCCCCACTCCTGCCCGTCCCTAGAAATGTGTGTATGGCTTATGATAATTAAGGCGTCAGTACTAATACCCATACCGAGTTTTAGTTCGGTTGAGTCTTTTGTGCCAAATAAAATTCTTCACTTCCGCTATATGTTTTAGCGTATAACACGTTTATAATTCGTTATACGAAAAAAGTGTATACACAGTGTGTGTGTATATACAAAGTGTGTAGTGTGATTGTTATATATAACAAAAGATACTCTAAATAACAAAATAAACAACTCTTTTTATGTGCATATTTGCCGAAAAATCAATACGAAACGAAATATCGCTATTTTTAAATTCAGGCTTCCCTTATAACCCCCACTCTTGTTCGTCTCGAACAGAAGATTAACATAGCCTAGGAACAAAGGTAACAAACAAGCAAATAAACAAACATACACGAAAGAAACAAAATGCAGTTATGGTGCCTATGACATGTGAAACGAAAAGTTATCGTGAAATTTTTCGCAAAAAAGCAATGTAAAGACAGAGGTTACGATTTCATATATATAACTTCCACAGCCCCCAGTAACCACCCTTGTAAAAGCAATTACACATCATTGTGGACGACATATATAATTGCAAGTGCTTGGGAGGATAATAGTGGCAGTCGCCACGATATGTATTTGCTAGTACTAGGGTGGGTAATGGTGGCAGTGGACGAGATATATAATTGCATGTGCTTGGGAGGATAATAGTGGCAGTCGCCACGATATGTATTTGCTAGTACTAGGGTGGGTAATGGTGGCAGTGGACGAGATATATAATTGCATGTGCTTGGGAGGATAATAGTGGCAGTCGCCACGATATGTATTTGCTAGTACTAGGGTGGGTAATGGTGGCAGTGGACGAGATATATAATTGCATGTGCTTGGGAGGATAATAGTGGCAGTCGCCACGATATGTATTTGCTAGTACTAGGGTGGGTAATGGTGGCAGTGGACGAGATATATAATTGCATGTGCTTGGGAGGATAATAGTGGCAGTCGCCACGATATGTATTTGCTAGTACTAGGGTGGGTAATGGTGGCAGTGGACGAGATAGATAATTGGATCTCCAGTGGAAAATAAAATAGCCAGTCGCCAAGATATTTATTTGCTAGTACTAGGGTGGGTAATGGTGGCAGTGGACGAGATATATAATTGCATGTGCTTGGGAGGATAATAGTGGCAGTCGCCACGATATGTATTTGCTAGTACTAGGGTGGGTAATGGTGGCAGTGGACGAGATATATAATTGCATGTGCTTGGGAGGATAATAGTGGCAGTCGCCACGATATGTATTTGCTAGTACTAGGGTGGGTAATGGTGGCAGTGGACGAGATATATAATTGCATGTGCTTGGGAGGATAATAGTGGCAGTCGCCACGATATGTATTTGCTAGTACTAGGGTGGGTAATGGTGGCAGTGGACGAGATATATAATTGCATGTGCTTGGGAGGATAATAGTGGCAGTCGCCACGATATGTATTTGCTAGTACTAGGGTGGGTAATGGTGGCAGTGGACGAGATATATAATTGCATGTGCTTGGGATAATAGTGGCAGTCGCCACGATATGTATTTGCTAGTACTAGGGTGGGTAATGGTGGCAGTGGACGAGATATATAATTGCATGTGCTTGGGAGGATAATAGTGGCAGTCGCCACGATATGTATTTGCTAGTACTAGGGTGGGTAATGGTGGCAGTGGACGAGATATATAATTGCATGTGCTTGGGAGGATAATAGTGGCAGTCGCCACGATATGTATTTGCTAGTACTAGGGTGGGTAATGGTGGCAGTGGACGAGATATATAATTGCATGTGCTTGGGAGGATAATAGTGGCAGTCGCCACGATATGTATTTGCTAGTACTAGGGTGGGTAATGGTGGCAGTGGACGAGATATATAATTGCATGTGCTTGGGAGGATAATAGTGGCAGTCGCCACGATATGTATTTGCTAGTACTAGGGTGGGTAATGGTGGCAGTGGACGAGATATATAATTGCATGTGCTTGGGAGGATAATAGTGGCAGTCATTATATTTATTGCTTATCACTGAGAATGTGCCATTATTACTGTGCCTACGTTTTGAGAATGTGCAATAAGTTCTATGCAAGTTCACTATCTATATGCCTTAGTTCAATGCCTACTTTTTGAGAATGTGCAATAAGTTCTATGCAAGTTCACTATCTATATGCCTTAGTTCAATGCCTACGTTTTGAGAATGTGCAATAAGTTCTATGCAAGTTCACTATCTATATGCCTTAGTTCAATGCCTACTTACTGAGAATGTGCAATAAGTTCTATGCATGTTCACTATCTATATGCCTTAGTCCAATGCCTACTTACTGAGATTGTGCCTTTTGTTCTATGCCAACTCATTCCGAATGTGATGTATTATAATCTTTGTGAAATGTGGCATTATTTCTATGCCTACTTACTGATAGTATCTTTATTTTTATCCCTAGACACTCTGTTTTTGGCATATATAAATACGAATAGCAACCGTTAAAAATATAGCTTTCTTAGAAATAGATAAAATGGATTATCTACACAGTAAAAAATATATATAACTTATTTTATCACTTAGCAAATTAATAGAAATGGCTAAGTATTATTACTGAATGCCTTCGCTGGGAGGAATACTAACAGACCTATAAATGTTGTAGAGAATTGATGGAGAATCACAAAGTCCTGCCAAATATACCAACCATTTTCGTTCTGACAATATATCATAGCTGCTTCCCTTTCTTCTGGGCTTAGCTGACATAATTTCAAAGGGAATCAAGTTTCAGTTGTTGTAAGTCTCAAAACAGTCACCTAAAAAATCGTAAAACGTTAAAAACATGCGTGTACAATTTCAAAAGTGCAAGTAGGGGTATTTTTGGGAGGGGGTCTCTGACTGCAGTGCAGTGGTGGAGAGGGAGTATTAGGCCCACAAGGCAGAGGTGTATAGGGAGTCTCTGACTGCAGTGCAGTGGTGGAGAGGGAGTATTAGGCCCACAAGGCAGAGGTGTATAGGGAGTCTCTGACTGCAGTGCAGTGGTGGAGAGGGAGTATTAGGCCCACAAGGCAGAGGTGTATAGGGAGTCTCTGACTGCAGTGCAGTGGTGGAGAGGGGGTATTAGGCCCACAAGGCAGAGGTGTATAGGGAGTCTCTGACTGCAGTGCAGTGGTGGAGAGGGGGTATTAGGCCCACAAGGCAGAGGTGTATAGGGAGTCTCTGACTGCAGTGCAGTGGTGGAGAGGGGGTATTAGGCCCACAAGGCAGAGGTGTATAGGGAGTCTCTGACTGCAGTGCAGTGGTGGAGAGGGAGTATTAGGCCCACAAGGCAGAGGTGTATAGGGAGTCTCTGACTGCAGTGCAGTGGTGGAGAGGGGAGTCTTAGGCCCACAAGGCAGAGGTGTAGAGGGAGTCTCTGATTGCAGTGCAGTGGTGGAGAGGGAGTATTAGGCCCACAAGGCAGAGGTGTATAGGGAGGCTCTGACTGCAGTGCAGTGGTGGAGAGGGGGTATTAGGCCCACAAGGCAGAGGTGTATAGGGAGTCTCTGATTGCAGTGCAGTGGTGGAGAGGATATTAGGCCCACAAGGCAGAGGTGTATAGGGAGTCTCTGACTGCAGTGCAGTGGTGGAGAGGGGGTATTAGGCCCACAAGGCAGAGGTGTATAGGGAGTCTCTGACTGCAGTGCAGTGGTGGAGAGGGGAGGTATTAGGCCCACAAGGCAGAGGTGTATAGGGAGTCTCTGACTGCAGTGCAGTGGTGGAGAGGGAGTATTAGGCCCACAAGGCAGAGGTGTATAGGGAGTCTCTGACTGCAGTGCAGTGGTGGAGAGGGAGTATTAGGCCCACAAGGCAGAGGTGTATAGGGAGTCTCTGACTGCAGTGCAGTGGTGGAGAGGGGGTATTAGGCCCACAAGGCAGAGGTGTATAGGGAGTCTCTGACTGCAGTGCAGTGGTGGAGAGGGAGTATTAGGCCCACAAGGCAGAGGTGTATAGGGAGTCTCTGACTGCAGTGCAGTGGTGGAGAGGGAGTATTAGGCCCACAAGGCAGAGGTGTATAGGGAGTCTCTGACTGCAGTGCAGTGGTGGGAGAGGGTATTAGGCCCACAAGGCAGAGGTGTATAGGGAGTCTCTGATTGCAGTGCAGTGGTGGAGAGGGGTATTAGGCTCACAAGGCAGAGGTGTATAGGGAGTCTCTGATTGCAGTGCAGTGGTGGAGAGGGGGTATTAGGCCCACAAGGCAGAGGTGTATAGGGAGTCTCTGATTGCAGTGCAGTGGTGGAGAGGGGGTATTAGGCTCACAAGGCAGAGGTTTATAGGGAGTCTCTGACTGCAGTGCAGTGGTGGAGAGGGAGTATTAGGCCCACAAGGCAGAGGTGTATAGGGAGTCTCTGACTGCAGTGCAGTGGTGGAGAGGGAGTATTAGGCCCACAAGGCAGAGGTGTATAGGGAGTCTCTGACTGCAGTGCAGTGGTGGAGAGGGAGTATTAGGCCCACAAGGCAGAGGTGTATAGGGAGTCTCTGACTGCAGTGCAGAGGTGGAGAGGGGGTATTAGGCCCACAAGGCAGAGGTGTATAGGGAGTCTCTGACTGCAGTGCAGTGGTGGAGAGGGGAGTATTAGGCCCACAAGGCAGAGGTGTATAGGGAGTCTCTGACTGCAGTGCAGTGGTGGAGAGGGGTATTAGGCCCACAAGGCAGAGGTGTATAGGGAGTCTCTGACTGCCGCGCCGTTGTGGAGAGTGAGTATCAGGCCCACAAGGCAGAGGTGTATAGGGAGTCTCTGATTGCAGTGCAGTGGTGGAGAGGGAGTATTAGGCCCACAAGGCAGAGGTGTATAGGGAGTCTCTGACTGCAGTGCAGTGGTGGAGAGGGAGTATCAGGCCCACAAGGCAGAGGTGTATAGGGAGTCTCTGATTGCAGTGCAGTGGTGGAGAGGGGGTATTAGGCCCACAAGGCAGAGGTGTATAGGGAGTCTCTGACTGCAGTGCAGTGGTGGAGAGGGGGTATTAGGCCCACAAGGCAGAGGTGTATAGGGAGTCTCTGATTGCAGTGCAGTGGTGGAGGGGGGGTATTAGGCCCACAAGGCAGAGGTGTATAGGGAGTCTCTGACTGCAGTGCAGATGTTGAGATGGAGTATCAGGCCCACAAGGCAGAGCTGTATAGGGAGTCTCTGACTGCAGTGCAGTGGTGGAGAGGGTGTATTAGGCCCACAAGGCAGAGGTGTATAGGGAGTCTCTGACTGCAGTGCAGTGGTGGAGAGGGTGTATCTGGCCCACAAGGCAGAGGTGTATAGGGAGTCTCTGATTGCAGTGCAGTGGTGGAGAGGGAGTATTAGGCCCACAAGGCAGAGGTGTATAGGGAGGCTCTGACTGCAGTGCAGAGGTGGAGAGGGGGTATTAGGCCCACAAGGCAGAGATGTATAGGGAGTCTCTGACTGCAGTGCAGTGGTGGAGAGGGGGTATTAGGCCCACAAGGCAGAGGTGTATAGGGAGTCTCTGACTGCAGTGCAGTGGTGGAGAGGAGTATTAGGCCCACAAGGCAGAGGTGTATAGGGAGTCTCTGACTGCAGTGCAGTGGTGGAGAGGGGGTATTAGGCCCACAAGGCAGAGGTGTATAGGGAGTCTCTGACTGCAGTGCAGTGGTGGAGAGGGAGTATTAGGCCCACAAGGCAGAGATGTATAGGGAGTCTCTGACTGCAGTGCAGTAGTGGAGAGGGAGTATTAGGCCCACAAGGCAGAGGTGTATAGGGAGTCTCTGAGTGCAGTGCAGTGGTGGAGAGGGAGTATAAGGCCCACAAGGCAGAGGTGTATAGGGAGTCTCTGACTGCAGTGCAGTGGTGGAGAGGGGGTATTAGGCCCACAAGGCGGAGGTGTATAGGGAGTCTCTGACTGCAGTGCAGTGGTGGAGAGGGGGTAATAGGACCACACGGAACAGGTGTCTCGGGAGTCTATGACTGCAGTGCAGTGGTGGAGAGGGAGTATTAGGCCCACAAGGCAGAGATGTATAGGGAGTCTCTGACTGCAGTGCATTGGTGGATAGGGGGTATTTGGCCCACTAGGCAGCGGTGCATTGGGAGTCTCTGACTGCAGTGCAGTGGTGGAGAGGGGGTATTAGGCCCACAAGGCAGAGGTGTATAGGGAGTCTCTGATTGCAGTGCAGTGGTGGAGAGGGGGGATTGGGCCCACAAGGCAGAGCTGTATAGGGAGTCTCTGAGTGCAGTGCAGTGGTGGAGAGGGGGGATGAGGCCCACCAGGCAGAGGTGTATAGGGAGTCTCTGACTGCAGTGCAGTGGTGGAGAGGGGGTATTTGGCCCACAAGGCAGAGGTGTATAGGGAGTCTCTGACTGCAGTGCAGTGGTGGAGAGGGAGTATTAGGCCCACAAGGCAGAGATGTATAGGGAGTCTCTGACTGCAGTGCAGTGGTGGAGAGGGTATTAGGCCCACAAGGCGGAGGTGTATAGGGAGTCTCTGACTGCAGTGCTGTGGTGGAGAGGGGGTATTAGGCCCACAAGGCAGCGGTGTATAGGGAGTCTCTGATTGCAGTGCAGTGGTGGAGAGGGTGTATTAGGCCCACAAGGCAGAGGTGTATAGGGAGTCTCTGACTGCAGTGCAGTGGTGGAGAGGGGGTATTAGGCCCACAAGGCAGAGGTGTATAGGGAGTCTCTGACTGCAGTGCAGTGGGGGAGTGGGGGGATTTTGACAACTAGGCAGTGGTGTATAGGGAGTCTCTGACTGGAGTGGAGTGGTGGAGAGGGAGTATTAGGCCCACAAGGCAGAGGTGTATAGGGAGTCTCTGACTGCAGTGCAGTGGTGGAGAGGGGGTATTAGGCCCACAAGGCAGAGGTGTATAGGGAGTCTCTGACTGCAGTGCAGTGGTGGAGAGGGGGTATTAGGCCCACAAGGCAGAGGTGTATAGGGAGTCTCTGAACGCAGCGCATTGGTGGAGAGGGGGTATTAGGCCCACAAGGCAGAGGTGTATAGGGAGTCTCTGACTGCAGTGCAGTGGTGGAGAAGGGTATTAGGCCCACAAGGCAGAGGTGTATAGGGAGTCTCTGACTGCAGTGCAGTGGTGGAGAGGGGGTATTAGGCTCACAAGGCAGAGGTGTATAGGGAGTCTCTGACTGCAGTGCAGTGGTGGAGAGGCTGTATTAGGCCCACAAGGCAGAGGTGTATAGGGAGGCTCTGACTGCAGTGCAGTGGTGGAGAGGGAGTATCAGGCCCACAAGGCAGAGATGTATAGGGAGCCTCTGACTGCAGTGCAGAGGTGGAGAGGGGGTATTAGGCCCACAAGGCAGAGATGTATAGGGAGTCTCTGACTGCAGTGCAGTGGTGGAGAGGGGGTATTAGGCCCACAAGGCAGAGGTGTATAGGGAGTCTCTGATTGCATGGCCGTGGTGGTGTTGGGGTATTAGGCCCACAAGGCAGAGGTGTATAGGGAGTCTCTGACTGCAGTGCAGTGGTGGAGAGGGGGTATTAGGCCCACAAGGCAGAGGTGTATAGGGAGTCTCTGACTGCAGTGCAGTGGTGGAGAGGGGGTATTAGGCCCACAAGGCAGAGGTGGATAGGGAGTCTCTGAATGCAGTGCAGTGGTGGAGAGGGGGTATTAGGCCCACAAGGCAGAGGTGTATAGGGAGTCTCTGACTGCAGTGCAGTGGTGGAGAGGGGGTATTAGGCCCACAAGGCAGAGGTGTATAGGGAGTCTCTGACTGCAGTGCAGTGGTGGAGAGGGGGTATTAGGCCCACAAGGCAGAGGTGTATAGGGAGTCTCTGATTGCAGTGCAGTGGTGGAGAGGGGGTATTGGGCCCACAAGGCAGAGGTGTATAGGGAGTCTCTGATTGCAGTGCAGTGGTGGAGAGGGGGTATTAGGCCCACAAGGCAGAGGTGTATAGGGAGTCTCTGATTGCAGTGCAGTGGTGGAGGGGGTATTGGGCCCACAAGGCAGAGGTGTATAGGGAGTCTCTGATTGCAGTGCAGTGGTGGAGAGGGGGTATTAGGCCCACAAGGCAGAGGTGTATAGGGAGTCTCTGACTGCAGTGCAGTGGTGGAGAGGGGGTATTAGGCCCACAAGGCAGAGGTGTATAGGGAGTCTCTGACTGCAGTGCAGTGGTGGAGAAGGGTATTAGGCCCACAAGGCAGAGGTGTATAGGGAGTCTCTGACTGCAGTGCAGTGGTGGAGAGGGGGTATTAGGCCCACAAGGCAGAGGTGTATAGGGAGGCTCTGACTGCAGTGCAGTGGTGGATCCCTGACGTAATTTTAGTTTAATATTATTTCTATCGAACTACAGTAATGACATCGGCTGGACAGGCACAATTGTCACTTAGTGGCAAAAATTGTGACTAGTTATGAATGAAGACGTTATATTATAGTAGTTATAGTTACATTATACAATATAGAAGTTATATTGTAGTATTTGCTCCCTGTCATTATGAACCATATAAAATGTTATGGAGAAGACTTACAAAGAGAAACGTGATTACAGTAGCCGTCGTCAGCTGTGACTGCATAGGAGTCCTGATTCTACTGTCGAATCCAGATGGCGTCTCTATCAAATCACTTTATATTCTCCGAAAGGAACCTTGGAATATTTCTCTTTGCTCTTCTACTAAATAATACAATGCCAATTGACGGGTTTCCATTCAAAACACTTGCATACGAAATCTGGAACCATAATTAGGAAATGGTAAAGTTGGGCAACCCTCTTCGTGCATTATTCAATATTCATATAAACCTCTTCAAAAACGAAAGTTTAAACTTCAAGATTGATTATTATTTCCAAAAAAAATGATTTCCGGTTCTGAACATTATGATCAATTATTAAATCAGCAATGAATAATGATTGAACTTGTTTCGCTCTCATAATTTTGCATTTAATATTCATGAAATTCAGTTCATATTCTTCCCAATTTGCATTTTTCTAACAGAGAGGATCATACTTACTAATAGTATTTCATTTTTTTTTTAATGGACTATAGCGCAAAATACCTATACATGAGCTTATTGGAAATGGGAGAGCACATCTGCATCATATCTACCTCTCAGCATATCGGTGATGGGAGAGCACATCTGCATCATATCTACTTCTCAGCATCTCGAAGATGAGAGAGCACATCTGCATTATATCTACTTCTCAGCATCTCGAAGATGAGAGAGCACATCTGCATTATATCTACTTCTCAGCATCTCGAAGATGAGAGAGCACATCTGCATTATATCTACTTCTCAGCATATCGGTGATGGGAGAGCACATCTGCATCATATCTACTTCTCAGCATCTCGATGATGAGAGAGCTCATCTGCATTATATCTACTTCTCAGCATCTCGAAGATGAGAGAGCACATCTGCATTATATCTACTTCTCAGCATCTCGAAGATGAGAGAGCACATCTGCATTATATCTACTTCTCAGCATATCGGTGATGGGAGAGCACATCTGCATCATATCTACTTCTCAGCATCTCGAAGATGAGAGAGCACATCTGCATTATATCTACTTCTCAGCATCTCGCAGATGAGAGAGCACATCTGCATTATATCTACTTCTCAGCATATCGGAGATGGGAGAGCACATCTGCAACATATCTACCTCTCAGCATATCGGTGATGGGAGAGCACATCTGCATCATATCTACTTCTCAGCTTCTCGAAGATGAGAGAGCTCATCTGCATTATATCTACTTCTCAGCATCTCGAAGATGAGAGAGCACATCTGCATTATATCTACTTCTCAGCATATCGGAGATGGGAGAGCACATCTGCAACATATTTACCTCTCAGCATATCGGTGATGGGAGAGCACATCTGCATCATATCTACTTCTCAGCTTCTCGAAGATGAGAAAGCTCATCTGCATTATATCTACTTCTCAGCATCTCGAAGATGAGAGAGCACATCTGCATTATGTCTACTTCTCAGCATCTCGAAGATGAGAGAGCACATCTGCATCATATCTACTTCTCAGCATCTCGAAGATGAGAGGGCACATCTGCATTATATCTACTTCTCAGCATATCGGTGATGGGAGAGCACATCTGCATCATATCTACTTCTCAGCATCTCGAAGATGAGAGAGCACATCTGCATTATATCTACTTCTCAGCATATCGGTGATGGGAGAGCACATCTGCATTATATCTACTTCTCAGCATATCGGTGATGGGAGAGCACATCTGCATCATATCTACTTCTCAGCATATCGGTGATGGGAGAGCACATCTGCATCATATCTACTTCTCAGCATATCGGTGATGGGAGAGCACATCTGCATCATATCTACTTCTCAGCATCTCGAAGATGAGAGAGCACATCTGCATTATATCTACTTCTCAGCATATCGGTGATGGGAGAGCACATCTGCATCATATCTACTTCTCAGCATCTCGAAGATGGGAGAGCACATCTGCAACATATCTACCATTAAGCATGTCGGAGATGGGAGAGCACAGGTGCATTATGCCTACCTCTGAGCATATCGGAGATGGGAGAGCACATCTGCAACATATCTACCTCTCAGCATCTCGAAGATGAGAGAGCACATCTGCATTATATCTAGCTCTTTACATAACGGATATAGGAGAGCATATCTACATAACATAACTACCTCTCATCATATTTCCGACCTTTAGTCCGATCCAGTTGATGTCCATGAATATCCATAGAAAGCCCCAAATGACCCTCCTTGGAACGATGATAAACTTCCTATCTTCGGTCTTCCCGACTTTAAGTCCCACCCTGTAGATTGTCCATGAACATCCATAACTATCCGCACATGACTCACCTGGCAGCGTGACTACGCTTCCCACCTTCGGTCTATCTGACCTTAGTCGGTCCTGCGGATGAATATCCATAACTAACCCCCTAATGACCTTAATGGGAACGGCGCTGAACTGCCCATATTCAGTCTTTCCTACGTTTATTCCGATCCAGTAGATGTCCATGAATATCCATAAGTTGCACGACAAGTCCTTCCTGGGAACGGCGCTGAACTTCCCATCTTCGGTCTTTCCGACCTTTAGTTCCTTCCTGTAGATGTCCATGAATATCCATAAGTTGCACGACAAGTCCCTCCTGGGAACGGCGCTGAACTTCCCATCTTCGGTCTTTCCGACCTTTAGTTCCTTCCTGTAGATGTCCATGAATATCCATAAGTTGCACGACAAGTCCTTCCTGGGAACGTGGCTATACTTCCCATCTTCGGTCTTTCCGACCTTTAGTTCCTTCCTGTAGATGTCCATGAATATCCATAAGTTGCACGACAAGTCCCTCCTGGGAACGTGGCTATACTTCCCATCTTCGGTCTTTCCGACCTTTAGTTCCTTCCTGTAGATGTCCATGAATATCCATAAGTTGCACGACAAGTCCCTCCTGGGAACGTGGCTATACTTCCCATCTTCGGTCTTTCCGACCTTTAGTTCCTTCCTGTAGATGTCCATGAATATCCATAAGTTGCACGACAAGTCCCTCCTGGGAACGTGGCTATACTTCCCATCTTCGGTCTTTCCGACCTTTAGTTCCTTCCTGTAGATGTCCATGAATATCCATAAGTTGCACGACAAGTCCCTCCTGGGAACGTGGCTATACTTCCCATCTTCGGTCTTTCCGACCTTTAGTTCCTTCCTGTAGATGTCCATGAATATCCATAAGTTGCACGACAAGTCCCTCCTGGGAACGTGGCTATACTTCCCATCTTCGGTCTTTCCGACCTTTAGTTCCTTCCTGTAGATGTCCATGAATATCCATAAGTTGCACGACAAGTCCCTCCTGGGAACGTGGCTATACTTCCCATCTTCGGTCTTTCCGACCTTTAGTTCCTTCCTGTAGATGTCCATGAATATCCATAAGTTGCACGACAAGTCCCTCCTGGGAACGTGGCTATACTTCCCATCTTCGGTCTTTCCGACCTTTAGTTCCTTCCTGTAGATGTCCATGAATATCCATAAGTTGCACGACAAGTCCCTCCTGGGAACGTGGCTATACTTCCCATCTTCGGTCTTTCCGACCTTTAGCTCCTTCCTGTAGATGTCCATGAATATCCATAAGTTGCACGACAAGTCCCTCCTGGGAACGTGGCTAAACTTCCCACATTCGGTCTTTGTGAGCGATAGTCCTACAAGGTGGATGTCCGTGAATACCCATAACTAGACCCACATGACCGTACTATCAGTTACAATTTGGTATATTTTAAGCCGTTAATTATCATTTGTTTACATCTTTCGTGCTTTTCCGTTAGCTCTTTAATATTGTTGTTTTAGAATATTTAGGGTTACATTATTACTTTTTATTGCTGTCTATCCGATGTAAATTAAGTCCTCTTGCATTAATATTTTTAGTATTCTTGTTTTATGTAACTCTCCATTTTAATTCTAGATATGTAACTCTCTATTGTAATTCTAGAATGGCCGGAAAACACAGTAGTAAGCGTGTTACGGAAGGAGTTAAAGCAGCAGAGAAAGGCGCGGAACAAGCTGCCAAAGTCGATTAGTAGCTTCATAGAGGTAGATAAATTCTCCGCCAACTCAGAGACCACGCCAACCAGCAAGCACGCTCTAGGAATCACGCAGATGGATTTTCTCAGGCTACGGAGCTTTACATGATCCCTTATCGGAAAACAAAGAAAACCCACCAAGGCCATTACTGATAAGCTTATCGCCTTCATCTACAACCCTCGGAAAGTAAACAAGGAAGCAGCCGCCGTCATCGCCCCCGCTATCAGGGACTTGGAGATCTATATCAATCACCTTCTTGGTGAAAATGGAAAGCTGGAAGCTAAAGAGGAGATGTTGACCTCCGAAGTCGAGCACCGCCGGAAGAGGGAGTTGGAGTCTACAGCTGTTAAGAAGCCGTTCTCAGTGCCCTTCACGAATATGGACAAGCAACTTCTTGGTCTCCTAAAGCCCCAACATTCGCCGAAATTATGTGTAAAACGACTGGAAAACCGACCCGAAATGATATAATACTAGTCAAACCAACGAAAGAAAAAGAAAACATATATACCAATACAGTCCTTATTGAGTCTGCAATTACAAACAATATTGGCCAGCCCTTCCACAATATTAAAATTAATAAAAAAAAACAACGCTGGCTTAATTATAAAGGCTCACAACCAGTTAGAAGCAAACAAAATTGTTGAAACCCAAGTTCTGCAGAACTCCGAACTTTAGCTTCAGGACTCCAGTTTTTCTTCAGAAAAGAAATCCTAGAATATTAATATACGATATATACGTTAAGTTGAGTCAGGAAGAAATCAGTTCAATTTTTTTGTAAACAGAACGCCCACTCAATATGAAGGGAGAATAATATCTTTAAACCTATCTTCAAAACTGGTCCGAAAGGTCAAGCATTGGCTCACTGGGTGACAGAGGTTTCTCCAGAACTATACCGTGAAATCATGAACGAAGTAGGGTTTTCTGGATTTTGTATAGTATTTTGGGACATTTTGACTCATGTAGAATCCAAAACTGGAAGTCGGTTTTTTTTTTTTTTTTTTTTTTTTTTTTGAGGGTTCAAGGATAGTGCCTTTATGGCGCAATATTTTTCTAATATTTTATGGATGTACAAATTGGGAAATGCTTTCCTTTTTCCATTTAATAAGCTTGTCAGGGCTGTTAATTACAGATTGGTTTCTCCCCATTTTTTGTAGAATTGTTACTTGGAATGAGAGTTTACAAGCAAGGTGATCTGTAAACTATGTCAGGATTAATATTTTCATATCTAGAAATAATGTAAGACAACTATCATTTATCCATATGAGATCTACTGTTGATTTACCATTACTTGAAATGAGGGTAAATTTACCAGGCCTATCAGAAATAGGTTGTCAATTACAAAGAATGAATCCCAAAGACTCCATGGTATCAACTATTTTACAATTCTACCTCCTCTATTTATTTTTTTATGAGGACTATTCGGCTGTCGTAGAGATTTGAAAACTCAAGAATGTTAGGCTCTAAGTCGTTCAAATTCCATACGTGACTATTATACTTTCCGCAAAGAACAATGTTGCTGTTGAGATAATTTACTAAAATATTTGACAAACTATAATTAAGAACGTCGAAACATTCGTCAATATCACAACTTGGTGAAAAATAAGTAGTACATTAGATAATGTGATACTTTCCAATATAAAATCCGACTAATATAGAATACTGATTTTTTTTCTAACGTGATAATGTTATTTGTTATATTGTTATTTATGAAGGTAATTATTCTTCCACTTGCCCTAGCAGTAAGTTTCGTCTTTACAGCAATGGTGCTAAGTGGGCTAAAATTGTTTAACCAATTAGGGATTACAAAGTTATCATCTAATAACCAAGTCTACATAAACATAGGGCAAATGTGTTATTGGAAATATTCACTTCATTTCGGTTTATGGTAAAAATATTTGAATAACCATTAAGAATATTAAGTCATAGTTTACTGGTGTATAATTATATAAGGGAAGAAGGTGTTTCTCACTTGCCGTTCGAGTATGGGTTAGCAGTGTTGGTTACGAGGTTCATTGGTGCATTTCTAGAGTTATTCCATCGATCCGGGCTTATATGTGGCACATCCGATTTTTGGAGTTGTTCGTGTCAGAGAGTATTTTCTGATGGCGGTCCCTTCTGATCTTGGCCGCAACTCAAAATGCTTTAATTTATCTTCAGTTTTTCTTTTTTTCCGCATTTGTTTCAACATTTCCAATTCTTCTTCGACATTAACAGCCGAAACATTCAGCATATTTTCCACTTAAACGGTAAAACCTACCGACGACTTTAAAAAAACCTTTTCTATTGCTAACGTTTTCGTCTATTGATGCATCATTTGATTTATTGATGCAAGAAAACATTTTTTGACCTTCCTTTCTATCCTCTGGCAACCTATCGTGGCTTAATCTTATATTCTTGCTAGCGAGAGCAATTTTTATTATCATTATTGCTTGTTTGATGGTGTTATTGATGAACGATACCAAAATTGGCATTGGTTCCATGTATCTCTACTTCCTTACAAAGAGCTATAAGTTTTGAAGAAACATCCTCACTTTCTGTAGTAGGCACATTAAAAAATATAAGATTGTTTCTTTTCCTCTCTCTTTTCAAATACCTTAATTCGCTTTCTAATGTATTGATCCTGATCTTCTGCTGGGAATATTTCACCCTAAGATTGGAGATCTCAACTAGTAAGCTATCCAAAACGGACGTAATCTTGTTTAATGAGGATTTTGTGTCATCATTGTTTTTGTTAATAATGGCCAATAAATCCTCGTTGGTGACAGACTTGTTTAGTCTATTCACAAACAGTGAGATAATGTAGAGTAGTTACGAATGAATAATAATTATCCGTTTGAGAGGACTTCTAATAATGTTGGAAGTCCTGTCAAACGGCGTTGCTCCAAGTGTCAAGATGCGGTCAGCAAAGGCTCTTCCTGCTCGCCCCTGGCCCAAGTAGCTTCTCACAATCTGCTGTCTTCTGGGAACGCCTTTCTTAGGATTTCTGTTATGGTGTCTTTACAGGTTTGGGTGTAGCCGGTATTCGTAAGAACGGTCTTATAGAGATCCTTGAGAGGGATTTTTTGTGCTACCGTCTTATAATATAGCATGTGGCCATATGGTCATACGTTCCTTGCCGACCCGCTTTCAACAAAGTTTTCCCTGCCTTTTTCCTTTGAATTCTTGATCATTTTATGGAATATATTATTTAACTCGTAGTAGTGGACTTTTAACGTCTCACGTTCATTTAGGGTGGGAGATCTTTGGAAGATCCTGCGTGCTTTATTCCGGTCCTTCTTAGCTCTAGTGAGATCATTCCTCCTCGATACCATGCCTGGATTGAATCCTCTCAACCCAAGAATCTCGTACGACGCAGTTGTAATGCAGCTGGATAAGTTGGCTACTGCAGCATCGACTCCATCTGGGAATTCTAGTTCATAAGTAGTCTCTCCCTTTATGTGCCATTCAAGGATGTCTGCGAAACTGTTTCAGTCGACATCTTCGACGCTTAGTTGTCCTATTGAACCTTAGGAAAGTCAGGACGCGATGATCACTACTGGTTCAATCCTCGTTGAATTGCCAGCTCGAGAAGTGTCTGATAGCGTCCCCATTCGAAAAAGTGAGATCTATATGCGAAGTGCCGTTGTCAGATTGAAAGGTTGGAGGGGATGAAGGGTCGTGAAAGATATATAGGCTGAACCCTGGGATCTTCATCCGCCTCACGCTGGGTTCCTGGATGGCAAGGATGTCCACTTTATTTCGAGTGCATTCGACCCTAATCTCAGCTGTGGCCATCATCAACCATCGATTATCCATAATTTATATTATCTATATTGCGCAAAACGGCTCTCTTATAGGTGTCACAGTTCCTTTCGGTTGCCGCATGTTTGCTATTTTTGCAAAATCTAACACAGTTAACACATTTCGGAGGTGCCACCTTGTTTTGGAGAATGTCCGTAACAATGACCCCTCTCCGAGCTATGACAGCAGGATAGCTTGATAGATAGATAGATAGCTTGAAAGATAGGTAGATAGATAGATTGATAGGTAGATAGATAGATAGTCATATATACATGGGCTTGTGACATCTGAAATGGTTGGGAATAAAAAGAAGATACATTTTTTATAAAAGAAAATTACTTTATTCCAATAGAACAGGCTACAACCAAATTGCTAAATTTATTTTCAAGTTTCATTTTAATAATGTGCATTCGAATTCCCCGCATTTTACTTTGGATCTTTGTAGTGCAGATTATCTCAAACTTTTTTGTTGAAGGAACCTTTTTGGAAAGCTGAATACTTGACGGAACCATAAAATAAAACAAAAAATTCTTTATGTGCATTCTTTATTAATAATCATAATATTAGTACAACGTAAAACTTACTTAATAACAAATATAATAATAGAAGAAATAAAAAAGAAAAAAAAATCTAATGGGTAAACTGGTTTTATTTTTAATCAATTGGGTGATAGAAGAGAGGTGAAGTCTCACATAAGGTGGGGCGTCCAGTCTATTGTGGTATTTTGTTTTCGTGGATGAAGGATAATAATAAGGATGATAGAGAGAAAATCATAATTGTCTTTCGAACAAGTCTGCTGTTGGCAATGGCAGAAGACCATTCAGGGCCATTTTGGAAAACATTGGATATTCACACGGATTCTTCACCAAAAGTCGTTGAGAGGCTGCGTTTTCAACAGTGACACCATAATTGTATTTTATGCCATTTCTAAAAAAGGCATTGATATATCTTGTTGGACATACTTTTGGGCTTTTGCAAGTTAGGTAAAAATGCAATTTGAAACCATGAACTCAATACGGATACGTCTCTTCAAAGCAGATGTGTTGCAGAGCACCGAGGGGGGTTTTTCGGAACCCACACAGGGGTTTTGAGCAGTCGTCACAGGGGCTTTGTGGAGCCCCTAAAGGGGTTAAGCGGAGCTCCTGCAGGAGTTTTGCGGAGTTCCTACAGGGGTTTTTCGGAGCTCCTACTGGGGTTTTGCAGAGCTCCTATAGGGGCTTTGTTGAGTCCCCACAGGGGCTTTCCGGAGCCCCCGTGGTTTTTATGGAGCTCCCAGGGGCTTTGCGGAGCCCTCAGAGGGGTATTAGCGGAGCTTCTACATGGACTTTGAGGAGCTCCTACAATGGCTTTGCGGAGTTCCTACAGGGGTTTTTCGGAGCTCCTACTGGGGTTTTGCAGAGCTCCTATAGGGGCTTTGTTGAGTCCCCACAGGGGCTTTCCGGAGCCCCCGTGGTTTTTATGGAGCTCCCAGGGGCTTTGCGGAGCCCCCGCAGAGGCTTTGCGGAGCCCTCAGAGGGGTATTAGCGGAGCTTCTACAGGGACTTTGAGGAGCTCCTACAATGGCTTTGCGGAGCTCCTACAATGGCTTTGCGAAGCCCCTACAGGGGATTTGCGGAGCTCCTACTGGAGTTTTGCGAAGCCCCTACAGGGGATTTGCGGAGCTCCTACAGGGGCTTTGCGAAGCCCCTACAGGGGATTTGCGGAGCTCCTACAGGGGCTTTGCGAAGCCCCTACAGGGGATTTGCGGAGCTCCTACTGGAGTTTTGCGAAGCCCCTACAGGGGATTTGCGGAGCTCCTACTGGGGCTTTGCGAAGCCCCTACAGGGGATTTGCGGAGCTAATATAGGGGTTTTATGGAGCACCGCAAGGGCGTTGCGAAGCCCCCACAGGGGTTTTCAGAAGCCTATTGTTCCGCGGATCACACTTTGAGGATTGCTGCTGTAGAGAATCTTAAAACTGTAAGCTAGTGAAGTAACTGTTCTGGATCTTGAAGAGTAGTGATTAAGAGTACCAAACAACTATAAAACAATATCCATGTATCAACATTGACTTTACACATCGAGATTTTAGTTATTTCAATATTATTATTCTAGGATTAATATTTAACAATGAGAAGGTTCAGGCAATTGATTTCAAGGGCCAGAGTCAGCTGGCTCTTCTGGCAGGGCCATCACAGCTTCTATAACAAACATTTAAATCTACATTAATAAAATTAACGCTTTATAATCCATTGATAATTAAATATGCAGGATCAGCTATGACATACCATTTGACCAAATCCGACTCCCGAGCAAGGCTGGTCACTTTATACATTGCTGACATTACCTGCAAGCAAATTATTATTATAAATAATACCCATCCTGAGGCAGACACTATATTAATTATTATCAACCCGTAGTAAATAACTATCAGTTACAATACTGATTAATCAATTATTATCCAAACTAAGTAGGTAGCAAATATAATCATTATCCATACAAATTATGTATATACAATATTATATATGTATATGTTATATATCAATACCGTAAAACTCCCCAACTTTGTGACAGGCTCCCAACATTGTGACACTCAAAATTTTGGGCATACAGAGCACTCTAGCGGCTTTGGGGATTAATACTTACTTACAAACAGGTGCCGCAACCTCTCGGAATCATTTCGGATCTTAAGATAAATCCCCAGAGCCACTAGAGTGCTCTTATTCCCAAAATCTTGAGTGTCACAAAGTTGGGGAGTTTTACGGTATATATTATGATCATTGTCCATCAATATGTATAATAATCATTATCCATCAATATGTATTATAATCATTATTAGAGTATGCAGTGATAGATTGGGTAACTGCAAACAATTGGAAACACAAAAAATAATTACCCAGATATTAAAAGAATTGATGCAAGAATAAGAGTCTGCAAAAGTGTCAACACTAATAATTATGGGATGGCTTGTCTCAGTGATGGAGGATGAAATAGTGTCGGTGAGATGGGATGGCATGTCTCAATCATGGAGGACGCGATAGTTTCGGGGGAATGGGCTGGCTTCACTCAATGTTGGAGGATCGGACAGTGTTGCGGAGATGGGATGGCTTGTCTCAATGATGGAGGATGCGATAGTTTTGGGAAGATGGGATGGCTTCACTCAATGTTGGAGGATCGAACAGTGTTGCGGAGATGGGATGGCTTGTCTCAATGATGGAGGATGCGATAGTTTTGGGAAGATGGGATGGCTTCACTCAATGTTGGAGGATCGAACAGTGTTGCGGAGATGGGATGGCTTGTCTCAATGATGGAGGATGCGATAGTTTTGGGGAGATGGGATGGCTTCACTCAATGTTGGAGGATCGGACAGTGTTGCGGAGATGGGATGGCTTGTCTCAATGATGAATAATGCGATAGTTTTGGGGAGATGGGATGGCTTCACTCAATGTTGGAGGATCGGACAGTGTTGCGGAGATGGGATGGCTTGTCTCAATGATGGAGGATGCGATAGTTTTGGGGAGATGGGATGGCTTCACTCAATGTTGGAGGATCGGACAGTGTTGCGGAGATGGGATAGCTTGTCTCAATGATGGAGGATGCGATAGTTTTGAGGAGATTGAATGGCTTGTCTCAATGATGGATAATGCTATAGTTTTGGGGAGATGGGGTGGCTTGTCTCATTGATGAATAATGCGATAGTTTTGGGGAGATGGGATGGCATGTCTCAATGATGGAGGATGCGATAGTTTTGAGGAGATTGAATGGCTTGTCTCAATGGCTTGTACAACATCAGAGTTTGGACCTATCCCGTCCTATACAACAAGCAGTGAAACATTATTGAGAGTAAATGCTTACATTGCCATATGTCTGCAAGCTGGCAGGCATTCCCCAACATCAGAGTTCGGACCTATCCTGTCCTATACAACAAGCAGTGAAAGGTTATTGAAAGTAAATGCTTACATTGCCATATGTCTGCAAACTGGCAGGCATTCCCCAACATCAGAGTTTGAACCTATCCTGTCCTATACAGCAGGCAGTGAAACATTATTGAGAATAAATGCTTACATTGCCATATGTCTGCAAGCTGGCAGGCATTCCCCAACATCAGAGCTTGGACCTATCCTGTCCTATACAGCAAGCAGTGAAATGTCCTATACAGCAAGCAGTGAAAGGTTATTTAGAGTAAATGCTTACATTGCCATATGTCTGCAAGCTGGCAGGCATTCCCCAACATCAGAGTTTGGACCTATCCTGTCCTATACAGCAAGCAGTGAAAGGTTATTGAGAGTAAATGCTTACATTGCCATATGTCTGCAAGCTGGCAGGCATTCCCCAACATCTGAGCTTGGACCTATCCTGACCTATACAGCAGGCAGTGAAAGGTTATTGAGAGTAAATGCCTTCATTGCCATATGTCTGCAAGCTGGCAGGCATTCCCCAACATCTGAGCTTGGACCTATCCTGACCTATACAGCAAGCAGTGAAAGGTTATTGAGAGTAAATGCTTACATTGCCATATGTCTGCAAGCTGGCAGGCATTCCCCAACATCAGAGCTTGGACCTATCCTGTCCTATACAGCAAGCAGTGAAAGGTTATTGAGAGTAAATGCTTACATTGCCATATGTCTGCAAGCTGGCAGGCATTCCCCAACATCAGAGCTTGGACCTATCCTGTCCTATACAGCAAGCAGTGAAAGGTTATTGAGAGTAAATGCTTACATTGCCATATGTCTGCAAGCTGGCAGGCATTCCCCAACATCAGAGTTTGGACCTGTCCTGTCCTATACAGCAAGCAGTGAAAGGTTATTGAGAGTAAATGCTTACATTGCCATATGTCTGCAAGCTTGCAGGCATTCCCCAACATCAGAGTTTGGACCTATCCTGACCTATACAGCAGGCAGTGAAAGGATATGGAGAGTAAATGCTTACATTGCCATATGTCTGCAAGCTGGCAGGCATTCCCCAACATCAGAGCTTGGACCTATCCTGTCCTATACAGCAAGCAGTGAAAGGTTATTGAGAGTAAATGCTTACATTGCCATATGTCTGCAAGCTTGCAGGCATTCCCCAACATCAGAGCTTGGACCTATCCTGTCCTATACAACAAGCAGTGAAAGGTTATTGAGAGTAAATGCTTACATTGCCATATGTCTGCAAGCTGGCAGGCATTCCCCAACATCAGAGTTTGGACCTATCCTGTCCTATACAGCAAGCAGTGAAAGGTTATTGAGAGTAAATGCTTACATTGCCATATGTCTGCATGCTGGCAGGCATTCCCCAACATCAGAGCTTGGACCTATCCTGTCCTATACAGCAAGCAGTGAAAGGTTATTGAGAGTAAATGCTTACATTGCCATATGTCTGCAAGCTATGTCTGCAAGCTTGCAGGCATTCCCCAACATCAGAGCTTGGACCTATCCTGTCCTATACAGCAAGCAGTGAAAGGTTATTGAGAGTAAATGCTTACATTGCCATATGTCTGCAAGCTTGCAGGCATCCCGAATATCAGAGCTTGGATTCCTGCAGGCCTGAGGCTATTGGTCATCATTATATGAAGGATCTGCTTGAATTTCTTATTGTAGTTGTACCAATCTGTAGAATACAGTCTCTCGAATACTTCCTCGCTCTGAAATACAGAATATTTTTATGCATCATCAAGTTGCAATATTTTTAGATATGAATTTGAAGGTTTAATAAGTTAAGATATTCTTTTCGGTTTAACATTTAGGGCTACAGTCCTGGTTGAATAGTCGGTTTACCTGCCTGTAGCTGCGGGGAACCCACATCAGAATAGTCGGTTTACCTGCCTGTAGCTGCGGGGGAGCCCAAATCAGAATAGTCGGTTTACCTGTCTATAGCTGCAGGGGAACACACATCAGAATAGTCGGTTTACCTGCTTGCCTGTAGCTGCGGGGAGCCCACATCAGAATAGTCGGTTTACCTGCCTGTAGCTGCGGGGGAGCCCAAATCAGAATAGTCGGTTTACCTGTCTATAGCTGCAGGGGAACCCACATCAGAATAGTCGGTTTACCTGCCTGTAGCTGCGGGGAGCCCACATCAGAATAGTCGGTTTACCTGCCTTTAGCTTCGGGGTAGCCCACTTCAGAATAGTCGGTTTACCTGCCTGTAGCTGCGGGTGATCCCACATCAGAATAGTCGGTTTACCTGCCTGTAGCTGCTGGGGAGCCCACATCAGAATAGTCGGTTTACCTGCCTGTAGCTGCGGGGGAGCCCACATCACAATAGTTGGTTTAAAGGCCTGTAGCTGCGGGGGAGCCCACATCAGAATAGTTGGTTTATCTGCCTGTAGCTGCGGGGGAGCCCACATCAGAATAGTCGGTTGACCTGCCTGGAGCTGCTGGGTAGCCCACGTCAGAATAGTCTGTTTACCTGCCTGTAGCTGCGGGGGAGCCCAAATCAGAATAGTCGGTTTACCTGACTGTACCTGCGGGGGAGCCCACATCATAATAGTCGGTTTTACTTCCTGTAGCTTCAGGTGATCCCATCTCACAATAGTCGGTTTACCTGCCTCTAGCTGCCGGGGAGCCCACATCAGAATAGTCGGTTTACCTGCCTGTAGCTGCAGGGGAGCCCACATCAGAATAGTCGGTTTACCTGCCTGTAGCTGCAGGGGAACCCACATCAGAATAGTCGGTTTACATGCCTGTAGCTGCGGGGGAGCCCACATCAGAATAGTCGGTTTACCTGTCTATAGCTGCAGGGGAACCCACAGCAGACTAGTCGGTTTATCTGCCTGTAGCTGCGGGGGAGCCCACATCAGAATAGTTGGTTTATATGCCTGTAGCTGCGGGGGAGCCCACATCAGAATAGTCGGTTTACCTGCCTGTAGCTGCGGGGGAGCCCACATCAGAATAGTTGGTTTATATGCCTGTAGCTGCGGGGGAGCCCACATCAGAATAGTTGGTTTATATGCCTGTAGCTGCGGGGGAGCCCACATCAGAATAGTCGGTTTACCTGCCTCTAGCTGCAGGGTAACCCACAGCAGAATAGTCGGTTTACCTGCCTATAGCTGCGGGGGAACCCCCAGCAGAAAAGTGGGTTTACCTGCCTGTAGCTGCGGGGGAGCCCACATCAGAATAGTCGGTTTACCTGCCTGTAGCTGCAGGGGAACCCACAGCAGAATAGTCGGTTTACCTGTCTATAGCTGCAGGGGAACCCACATCAGAATAGTCGGTTTACCTGCCTGTAGCTGCGGGGGAGCCCACATCAGAATAGTTGGTTTATATGCCTGTAGCTGCGGGGGAGCCCACATCAGAATAGTCGGTTTACCTGCCTGTAGCTGCGGGGGAGCCCACATCAGAATAGTCGGTTTACCTGCCTGTAGCTGCGGGGGAGCCCATATCACAATAGTCGGTTTACCTGCCTGTAGCTGCGGGGGAGCCCATATCACAATAGTCGGTTTACCTGCCTGTAGCTGCGGGGGAGCCCAAATCAGAATAGTCGGTTTACCTGCCTGTAGCTGCAGGGGAGCCCACATCAGAATAGTCGGTTTACCTGCCTGTAGCTGCGGGGGAGCCCACATCAGAATAGTTGGTTTATATGCCTGTAGCTGCGGGGGAGCCCACATCAGAATAGTTGGTTTATATGCCTGTAGCTGCGGGGGAGCCCACATCAGAATAGTCGGGTTACCTGCCTGTAGCTGCGGGGGAGCCCACATCAGAAAAGTCGGTTTACCTGCCTGTAGCTGCAGGGGAACGCACATCAGAATAGTTGGTTTACCTGCCTGTAGCTGCGGGGGAGCCCACATCAGAATAGTCGGTTTACCTGCCTGTAGCTGCGGGGGAGCCCACATCAGAATAGTCGGTTTACCTGCCTGTAGCTGCGGGGGAGCCCATATCAGAATAGTCGGTTTACCTGCCTGTAGCTGCGGGGGAGCCCACATCAGAATAGTCGGTTTACCTGCCTGTAGCTGCGGGGGATCCCATATCAGAATAGTCGGTTTACCTGTCTGTAGCTGCGGGGGAGCCCACATCAGAATAGTCGGTTTACCTGCCTTATGTGTCTTCCTAAAAACACTCCTAATGCTTACATTAGAATAGAATTTAACCGTACACACAACCGACTGAAAATTTTCAAGAGGATGTACAATTGGTGGAAGGCTCTACAAGAGAAGTCGGCAGATGATCTATCAAGGCTATGTCTCGTTTAATCTCCTTAGATATAGAAAGAGTTTTAAACAGCACATATAGCCAGTACTTAAGAAGAATTAGCTCTCTTGGCAGAGGTACCAATATGCGCCGTTTTTTAAAGACCAAAGTTATATCTCAAATCCGTTTATTAGGTATAAAAAATCAAAGATTGATTGTTGGTATGACAATTTACATATTCGATCCAGAAGAGCCATGCCTCCTTTGAAGATAGCCAAGACACTGTTTCCCACTTCATCCTTACATGCCCCGTTTTAGCAGAGAGAAGAAACCACCTCCTGAAAAGCCATGCCTCCTTTGCGAAGATAGCCAAGACACTGTCTCCCACTTCATCCTTACATGCCCCGTTTTAGCAGAGAGAAGAAACCACCTCCTGAAAAGCCATGCCTCCTTTGCGAAGATAGCCAAGACACTGTCTCCCACTTCATCCTTACATGCCCCGTTTTAGCAGAGAGAAGAAACCACCTCCTGAAAAGCCATGCCCCCTTTGCGAAGATAGCCAAGACACTGTCTCCCACTTCATCCTTACATGCCCCGTTTTAGCAGAGAGAAGAAACCACCTCCTGAAAAGCCATGCCTCCTTTGCGAAGATAGCCAAGACACTGTCTCCCACTTCATCCTTACATGCCCCGTTTTAGCAGAGAGAAGAAACCACCTCCTGAAAAGCCATGCCCCCTTTGCGAAGATAGCCAAGACACTGTCTCCCACTTCATCCTTACATGCCCCGTTTTAGCAGAGAGAAGAAACCACCTCCTGAAAAGCCATGCCTCCTTTGCGAAGATAGCCAAGACACTGTCTCCCACTTCATCCTTACATGCCCCGTTTTAGCAGAGAGAAGAAACCACCTCCTGAAAAGCCATGCCTCCTTTGCGAAGATAGCCAAGACACTGTTTCGCACTTCATCCTTACATGCCCCGTTTTAGCAGAGAGAAGAAACCACCTCCTGAAAAGCCATGCCCCCTTTGCGAAGATAGCCAAGACACTGTTTCGCACTTCATCCTTACATGCCCCGTTTTAGCAGAGAGAAGAAACCACCTCCTGAAAAGTCTTTATGGATAATTTGTTTGACCTTATGGACAAGAATAAAATAAACTTCATATATGTTTTCATACTTAAAGGTCTTAACGTCAGAGGGGAACAAATACAAACAATATAATAATTAAAGTAAAATTAATGTTTTATGTTTTTTTTTCTTCTATAGTAATTATTGTATATAGTTTTGTTTTTAAAAAGTAGGCTATTTTTTTAAAAAAAAAAATCTCTGTTTATGTTTATATACAGAAAAGATAAACGAAAAATGTAATCATGAACATGGGCTGAACCCTTGCTATAAAATTGTTAAATTTTTATAAGCAATAAAAATATTCATTCATTCATTCACATTCCTGAAAATAACACTACACTGCTATAAGCATCAATTAACATGTAAACATAGACTATTATGAGGTCAGTAGGGAAGCGGCAGAACTGATAAGACAAAGGAAATACCTTGACACCTCCCTAGACTCAGTGCTGCCACTCATTTAGGATATCAATCCTTTAATACATTAAATTATATTAATAAATCAGATTACATTATCTTCACAATACTAAAACTGGTTGCTCAAATATTTTTCACGTTTTAATTAAATAAAGTATTAAATACACATAGGGAAAACCGGCATTTCTCATGAATTAATGTTTGGGATAGGAGAAGGGGGGGGGGTAGTGTCCTTTATTTGGCGCAATCTGTTGCTGGCGATAAAAAATAACGTACATTTGAGTTAACATTTTAGCATGGATTTGAATTAATTTATCCAGGTGAGGTACCTGGTAGTTCATATTGGATTGAATTGTTAAATATTTCTACGCACATTACTTGCTAACTTCCTTATTTTACAAAAAAAAAATATATAAAACAAAAGTTACTGTAAGTAAAAAAGTAAACAGCTTTTGTGATGAGCACTTTTGGCAAGAAAAAAATAAAAGAAAATGCAATATTGCGTATTTTTATTTCAGGCCTCCCTTATAACCCCCACTCCCGTTTGAACCTAAAAAAATTTAATATACCTTAAAATCATGGAAGAAGTAATGCTAATTCGTAATACCGAGTTTTGTTAAGGTCGGTTCAACCGTTAGTGTCCAACGAAATTGTTCGCTTCCGCTTTATTGTTTAGTGTATATTAGGGTGGGCCGAAAAAAAGAAAATTATTTTTTTTTCTTAATGCTATACCGAAAAAAAACTTGTCTCTATTATGTGTTATCAAAATTCAACAAAGAAAAAAAATATATACCTAACCCCCAGCTAGCGCAACACACTTGAAATTTCACTAAAATCATAAGTTTTTGTAATTATTTTTAAACCATCTTAATAGTTTCATATTGGGCTGCTATAGTGATAGCCCTTTACAGCAGAGTTTTAAAAATACAATAAATAATTGGAAAAGTATAATTTTATTAATCTGAGGTAGCACAACGGACATGAAAATGATGCGCCTGCCTGTTCGGGCGCGCCTCTTCCCATAACGCACTACCACTTCATGTTCTTTGTTACTCGGCAGTTTACGTCTGCAGATGCGTAGTTGCTGTGAGTTGACAGTGCAAATTAAGTTGATAATTTATTGAGTGAAGTTTAAGTTTAAATTCGCGTGCGTGGTGGCTGCTGCTAAGAGAATCACTAGCAGTGATTTTGATTGTCCATTGTTTGGCTGCCCGAGGGAATTGCCTGTGAGTAAGCTTCCAACTTACCAAGATGTCCTTAGGAGCTGTTTCCACGAAAAGTACCTTCTACCATTAGAAAGTAACAAACCTGTTTGTTTCTCTCAAATATCTAATATTGTCGCTCCAAAAGTAAAAGCCCTCTTTGACAAAGCATCAATACCAACAGTGACGCCCTTCAGAATTGTGCAATTAATAAATTCATACCACAATAGCTACCGTAATCTAATGAAGTCCTTTAAGAGTGACAAGGAAAAAGAAAAATACAAACAAAAAATTGAGGAATTCAACCAAAAGGCTTTATCACTCTTCGATGTATCTGCATGTAAATGTAAAATAGAAGGGTCTTTTTTACTTAACACATGCCAGTTAATTTTCTAAGTAAAAGGTGATCACGATAACATATCATTTGATATTAGATACGCCTACTACCATGTGATCATTTATCTTCAGTATACTTTCAGGTTAAAAGTTTAGGGAGTGTTTATTTTTTATTATGAATCTTTTAAAACTTAATAAGTTGATCTATTCCGAAGAAAAAGCTTTTCAATATTTACAGAAGTATGGAGTACTTCACAGAAAGAGAAAGTGTAAAAAAGGACATTATATGAAGATTTATTTCAGCAAAACTAGATCGCCATTTTATCAATGCAATATGAGAAGTTGTAGGCAATACGTTGCTGCGCTTAATGGTACATGGTTTAAACATTGTAAAATTTCATTAAGGAAATGTTTACTATTCATATACGCATGGGCAAATGGATACGCAACTACAAAATTTTGTAAGAAGGAATTGAATATATCTAAAAAAACAATAACAGATTGGAAGAATATGCTCAGAGAAATTTGTGCTATGGATATTTTAGAAAAATCAATGATAATTGGTGGAGAGGGTTTAAACGTTGAAATTGATGAAAGTTGTTTTTCTAAAAGAAAATACCAAAAAGGGAAGACTCTACCCAAATCAATGGGTTTTTGGAGGTGTATGTAGGGAGAACAGAGAAGTTTTCCTCTATGCTGTACCGGACAGAACAGCTGACTCCGTTAACGGATTGAATAAAAAATTAAATACGACCGTTTACAACAATATACTCAGATTATGGAGGTCATATAATGGTTTGAAAAAAATTCCAGGAATGAGGTACAAACATTTTACTGTCAATCATAGTGAAAATTTTGTTGACCCAAAAACAGGTGCACACACTCAAAGAATTGAGTCGCTATGGGCTAGTATAAAAAGAAGAAACAAAAACGAATGTGGAACTAGAAGAACTTTGTTTGATTCATATCTTTGTGAATTTATATATAGGAGAAGATATGAAAATAGGGACATTTTTGAATGTATATTGGAATCAATGAGAAACTATTGGCCTCCACAATGAAAAATGTTATTAATTTCATTTATGGTTATATTCATGTTTACTAGAAACCTTGGTTATATTTAAATAAACAATTGTTAACAAAAAATCTTCACTGTTATTGATATAATAATGAGTTAAATCACTGGCATGTGTTAAGTAAAAAAGACCCAAATAGAATACTCCTGCAACTGCAAAAAGGTCCCGGAGATCTGTGAGTGACCTTTATCAATTTCATGTCAATGTGAAAAGACAAAAAAAGTCCGGTGCTTGAACTTAAATTTATGTATTTCCAATGAAATCTTGGACAAGGAAAAATAGGAAATTTAGACAAGGAGTCGAAAAAAATTACCAAAAGTCTGCAACGTAAAGGAACAAAAAAATCAGGCTATGTCGTCTAACATTTCATTAGTTTCACATGAATCGCTGTGTGAAATTGGTAACTGAAGCATCTTCTAACTCGTTGGTGCCAAGAACAGAGATGGTTTCATAGGAACGACGCTGCTATCAAGAGCTTCAATGCCAAGTTTTTCCAGCAAACAAGATTTCAAACTTAATAATATTTAAAGGACTATTCTAAGAGAAGCACAATAAAATGTTGAAGTCTGGGAATTGGCAATTTGTATTTCACGATCAATTTTGTAATTAATAAACTCATTTGGAAAATGTAAATTGCCTATTTATCTTTTCCCTACAGTTAATTGTTCCATCAACATTATATTTCTAAAAAAACACATGGGTAGTGGGTTTAAAACATTAGATGCTGCACTGCACTACAGCCGGTTAGCACTCGAAAAGTGATCAATTAACTATATTGGAGGCATTTGCGCTAACTAAAATTAAAAGAAATATATATTTTCAATAACCCATTGTGTTTTCATAACTCTAATATAAATGATTTTCACTATAGCAGTTCAATATCTAGCTGTTTGGGTACTTTAATAAAATTGTAAAATCCTATGATTTTAGTGAAATTTCGAAATTTCAAGTGTGTTGCGCTAGCTGGGGGTTAGGTATATATTTTTTTTTCTTTGTTGCATTTTGATAACACATAATAGAGACAAGTTTTTTTCGGTATAGCATTAAGAAAAACAAATACATTTTTTTTCGGCCCACCCTAGTGTATATCTCGCTTATACTTTGATATAAAACAAAAGGGAATATAGCACAAGTTACTCTAAATAACAGAATAAAGAACTTTTGTCATGTGCATATCTCCCAAAAACCGATACGATATATCCCTATTTTTAATTTCAGGCCTCCCTTACAACCCCCAATCTTGCTCGCCCCTAGAAATCTTGGTACAGCTTCACATACCGAGTTTCGGTTGAGTCTTTTGTGCCAAATAAAATTGTTGACTCCCGCTACAGTGTTTAGCGTAAAACACATTTAGTCTTATGTATACAACAAAAGTCATTAGCCACACCGACATTAGCCACCCGAAAAAGTTGGGAATGCGCTGGAATCCGAACAACAATGTGTTTTTTTTTCGGTTGAATAAAAATACTATTCCTCATGACGTATACCTCGGTCACCAACAAAACGGGAATGTTTGAGGTTAGTAATGCCCATTATTATTATATATATTAAATTGAACGGGTCCAAAATCTTTTCCGTAATTGATTTGAAGGACGCTTATATGCAGGATGGACCCTGGCCATGGTCTTTGCAGTTAGGAAGTTCCGTCAATTCCTGCTTGGGCGAGAATTTGTACTTAGGAATGACCACAGGCCTCTGGAGAGGATATTTGGAACTGAGAGGGACCTTGCTAAAACAGCAAACTCACGTTTGGTACGATGGGCCATCAATCTCATGGAGTATAACTACAGAATAGAGTACTGTAAGGGGACCAACAATAGACTGGCCAATTCCTTATCACGTTTTCCAAGTGTAAGAGAACCAATTGATGAAGAGGAAATAATCTCAGAGGTCATGGAATTAAGGACAATTAGAATGGAAAAATATCATTTATTTCTTCAGCTGGGAACATTAAGAAATCATATGGAAATGATCCAATCTGTAAGCTTCTCTTAGATTATCTGGAGCATGGTTGGCCTAAAAATTCGGAAACTATAAACCTGGTGTGAAGGTGTTTTGGAACAAGAGAGACGAACTAACACTGGAAGATGGTGTTATTCTTCGGTTGGGAAGACTGTTTGTTCCTGAAGCTCTGAGGAGCTCCGTACATCAACCGCTACTCGAGGGTCATTCCGGGATACTGCAATGCGCGCACTATCCCGTTACTATGTCTGGTGGCCACGCATCGATGAGGATATCGAGAACTATGTAAGAAGATGCACTCCATGCCAAGCTAACAGACATAGCGAGTGTGAGGTGCCTCTGCATCCCTGAAACCTACCGAATGGACCCTCGGAGCGACTCCACGTGGACATAGCAGAACCCGGAGGTGGCAAGTATTGGCTGGTAGGGATAGATGCTTACTCCAAGTGGGCTGAAGTGGATGTGATGAACCGAATGACCACCGGCGTTATAATTGACCGATTGCGGCAATGGTTCTCGAGGTACGGTATACCCAAGCAGATAGTATCTGATAATGGGACGCAGTGGACCTCGCCAATGTTCAACAATTTCTGTTCTGCAAACAATATCCGCCATGTGACCGGAGCTCCTTATCATTCAAGGACCAATGGGCTCGAGGAGAGAATGATCCAGACGTTCAAGTCCAGGAACTGTGCCTGTAGGCAGAAGGGGTTGCCACCAAGCCTTGCAATGGCACAGGTTCTGCTGTCCTACCTCAACACCCCGCAGAAGACCACTGGCAGGCTGCCATCCCTCATGTTTCTAGGAAGGCGACTCCCTACTGCTCTCCAACGCCTTAGGCCGGACACCAGGGAGGAAATGGAGGTAAAGATATGGAAGCAGAAAAACCACACGACCAGGGATCCAAGGGGGGTGAAGTCTGAGTGAAGAATGAGCTTATCAAGAGCTGGGTGCCAGACGTGGTGGAGGATCGACCGGGGCATCATTCGTACAAAGTTCTGGCAGGTGGACGTGGCAAGCGAAAACACGCGGACCAGCTCAGGACCAGAGAAGGTGCGGTGGAGAAGCACCCATCCCAGATGACAACCGAAGAGGAGTGTCAACCAAAGGCGGAGCAAGATCTGCAAGTTTGGTGGGAAGAAATGGGCACAAGGATAGCATGTGCTATATGGATGCTAGGTAATGCAGCAAATGCTATATAGTTGTTAGGGGATTAAACTTACACTCACTGTTATCTCTTTAATATATTAGTTGAATAATGAACTGTTACTCAATGAAATGTTACAATAGTTATTAATATTACAATTACTAAAGTATAATTATACCTCAATGTAAAGATCTTGCCCCAAGCATGTGTTATATGGATGCTAGGTAATGCAGCATATGCTATATGGTTGCTAGGGGATTAAACTTACACTCACTGTTATCTCTTTAATATATTAGTTGAATAATGAATTGTTACTCAATGAAATGTTACAATAGTTATTAATATTACAATTACTAAAGTATAATTATACCTCAATGTAAAGATCTTGCCCCAAGAAGCAGATGAATATGACAGTGAACTGCTCAGCAACGAAGGTGAGGCAAAGATTTATAGTAACGTTGACAGGGTTCACCTGCAACACAATCAACAGCTGATTGGATACTGTAGCATTGGAGAAACGTCCGTCAGGCAGGGGCTGCGGAAACTAACCAGATTACCCACTTCAAGTTTAGTAATAGATAAATCAACATGCCGGTAACATAACACCACCGTGAATATTCACTGGATAAATACAAACTATAATAAGAAACCTCCCGACGGAAAGCTTCTGAATTGTAAACAAACCGATCTGCCAACTTCTTACCGGAAAGAAAAACTATTACTGTAATATATCTGAATATAACGTATTAATTTGATTGAAAACTACTTACTACATCATGTACTGTAATTTATAATAAATCAAAATAATATTTATCTCAATAAATCAAATTTAAGAAGTCCAAAAACTTAAGAAGCAGTCATATTACATGGCGTAGTAAGTATAGGAGACAGCCATAGGTAACAGCTTATTCCTTGAAGGGATATTACCTTATATATATTACATGGCGAAGGAGGTATAGGAGACAGCCATAGGTAAAAGCTTATTCCTGAAGGGATAGTACCTTATATTATATTACCTGGCATAGGAGGTATAGGAGACAGCCATAGGTAATAGCTTATTCCTTGAAGGGATATTACCTTATATATATTACCTGGCATAGGAGGTATAGGAGACAGCCATAGGTAATAGCTTATTCCTTGAAGGGATATTACCTTATATATATTACCTGGCATAGGAGGTATAGGAGACAGCCATAGGTAATAGCTTATTCCTGAAGGGATAGTACCTTATATTATATTACCTGGCATAGGAGGTATAGGAGACAGCCATAGGTAATAGCTTATTCCTGAAGGGATATTACCTTATATATATTACCTGGCAAAGGAGGTATAGGAGACAGCCATAGGTAATAGCTTATTCCCTGAAGGGATATTACCTTATATATATTACCTGGCATAGGAGGTATAGGAGACAGCCATAGGTAATAGCTTATTCCTTGAAGGGATATTACCTTATATATATTACCTGGCATAGGAGGTATAGGAGACAGCCATAGGTAATAGCTTATTCCTGAAGGGATATTACCTTATATATATATATATATATATATTAATTAGACTATTTATATGTTACCTGGCATAGGAGGTATAGGAGGCATCCATAGGCGAACGGAGCGAGTATGAAAACACAAAGCGTAAATGAACCACTGAACGGCTGGAATATCTTCTTCAATCTATAACATAAAATTACATATAAATTTAAAAAGTTCGTGAGGCAGGGGCTGCGTAAACTAAGCAGATTTCCCACGTGAAGTTTTAAAATAGACATATCTATATAATGGTAATACCTACCACCACCTTGAATATTAGGTGAATAAGTACAAGTGATAAGGAGAAATCTTTCAGTCAATTTTAATAACCTCACAAAGGAAAGCTAGTTTGAATTGTTAACAGGTGTCAACCAACCTATCACTGGAGAATAGATAGAAATAATCTTCACAGGATTGAAACACAATTACTGAAATATATCAGAATCTAACTTACTAATATTATTCAAAACTATTTATGACATCTAGTACTGTAGTCTATAATGAATCAAAATAATTGTAGTTACAATTATTGGCATTTTAATGTACTCCTTCGGGTCGCACGTACAGAATGCATTTGCTTGCATCTCTTAAAATTAATCTCTTGAAAACAATATTTGTTATTCAAGTTACAAATAAAGTTTATTGTATAACAGAGTCTTGTTTATGTCACATGAGAAGTAGTTGGGTTTGCTGAAGGCTGAAATCTATAAAAGGTAAATATTTATTTTACATACAGTTAATTTTCAATAATTTTGTTTCTATCCAATTATTCAATTTTGAAATTTCGAAATTCTAATCTTCTTAACCCCCCTCCCGCTGTTCTGATTTAAAATGTTAACGATCTTAATCCTTACTTTTACATAAAATTTTTAAATATCGAGTTTCGTAACAATTAAAATAAAATTCCGACCGCAAGATATATATATATATATATATACTAGCTCAGAAACCCGGCTTCGCCCGGGAATTCATTTGAGACTGAATGGTGATGGTATTTTTTAGCAGGCTTTACATAGAACAATATTTTGACATTTACTCGTCCCAGTGTTTAGGATTGATACCCATCTTTGCCGTGGTTTTGCTAATAATAGAAATATTTGTTCGATAAGGCTTCACAGTCTTCGATATTTTTATATTTTCCGTCTCTAATACATGTATATAATGTGAATTTTTATTTGAGGCCTCCCTTTTAACCCCCCTCCCGTTCGAACCTAAAAATTTTAATATAATAATATATAAGTTCGGTTCAGCCGTTAGTGCCCGCTAAAGTTTTAACGTCTAACTCATTTATACTTAGGTATACGACCAAAGTGTATATAACAAAAGTTACTCCAAATAACAAAATAAACAACTTTTGTTAAGTTTATATTTGCGGAAAAACCAATAGGAAACGAAATATCGCTATTTTTAATTTCAGGCTTCCCTTATAACCCCCACTCCTGCCCGTCCATAGAAATGTTAGTATGGCTTATTATAATGAAGGCCTCACTGCTAATACACATACCGAGTTTTATTTAGTTCAGTTGAGTCTTTTTTGGCAAATAATATTGTTGACTCCCGCTATAATTTTTAGCCCTTATAACCCCCACTCCTGTTCGTCTCAGAGAAAATTAATATAGCCTAAAGTCTAAGATGGGTTAGTAGTAATATACATACCAAGTGTCATAAAATTCGGTTCAGCCGTTTATGCGTGAAAATGTAACAAACCAACAATGTACAGACAGAGGTTACAATTTTATATATATATATATATATATATATATATATATATATATATATATACTAGCTAAGGTACCCGGCTTCGCTCAGGAAATCATTTAAGGATGAATGATGATAGTATTTTTTTGGGCAAGGCTTCAATGTTTACAACTACATACACTTCCCGTCGGCGCGCATTGTTTTGCTGTGAGGGTCAGGCAGGCGACTTATAAATGAGAAATTTTATATTTGAAGAATAAATAAAAATGTGTTCTTAATCTATCCCTTGCCACTTTTTAACTCACCTTCTCGAATACTTCAAACCATAATCATGGATAGTATTTATTACAATTAAATATCGTCTATAATGAAACTTATTTCCTTTCAAAAACCAATCCGAGCACATATAGTTTAAGCATAGTTTAGCACGTAAGGTTATATTCATAATAGTAGATCTCAGTGGTAATCACTTCCCGTAATGCCCAGCATTTCACAGGAAATTAGTAAACTCAATTAACTCTATTAGCCTCCGTCTATTTCCGCTCTCGCATTAGAGCTATCAACACTCTTCTCCTTAAATTATTAATTCAAAATATTATTGTAATAATTTATCTACCTGATGGAATTAAATAATAGTGTTACCCTAAAAATAATTTTAATTATATTCAAAAAGCTAGTCGAGGGGAAGAGATCGTAGCCGTCCCTGCAACCTAAGTAATACTTTAAACAATCCATATCGAGTTTAAGAGCATTATGTCTTTTGTCATAATGACATTAACGTTTAATTGTTATGATAGTACATATTTGTTTCAATAACATGAAGATATCGGAAATAAGATAGTATATAACCAAAATCAAAGAGTTTGATTCCCTACTACTTCCCCTATCACTCCTTGAGGAAATTCAGCACGATTTTTTTTTTTTAAATAATACATTATACAAATTAAATAATGGAAATGCTCTAATAGTTTATATTTCTATTGGAAATATAACAAATACAATATTTGCCAAAAAACAAATAGAAAATATAAAAAGCGAGTTTTTCATTTCAGCCTTTCTTATAATCCCCACTCCCCTTTGAACCTAAAATTTTTAATATAGCTTATAATCATGGAAGAATTAATGCTAATTCACACACCGAGTTTTGCTAAGTTCGGTTCAATCGTTAGTGCCCAACAAAATTGTTGGCTCCCGCTTTAGATTTTAGTGTATATCTCGTTTATACTTTTCTATACGACAAAGGTGAATATAAGAAAAGTTACTTAAAATAACAAAATAAACAACTTTTGTCATGTGCATGTTTGTCGAAAAACCAATAGGAAAGAAATATCATTACTTTTAATTTCAGGCCTCCTTTACAATCCCCACTCCTGCTCGTCCCTAGGAATGTTAGTATGGCTTATGAAAATTAAGGCGTCAACACTAATAAACATACCGAGTTTTATTTAGTTCGGTTGAGTCTTTTGAGCCCAATAAAATTAATGACTCCCGCTATAGTTTTTAGTTTATAACTCATTTATACTTCGGTAAACGACAAAATTGTATATACAAAAAGTTACTCTAAATATCAAAATAAACAACTTTTGTTATGTTCATATCTGTTTTGTTAGTCTTAGAGAATATTAAAATAGGCTAAAGTCTAAGTTGGGCTAGTAGTAATATACATACCAAGTTTCATAAAATTCGGTTCAGCCGTTTATTCGTGAAAAGGTAACAAACAAACAGTCACGAAAGAAACAAAATGCAGTTATGGTGTTTATGATATGTGAAACGAAAGTTATCGTGAAATTTCGCGAAAAAAATCAATGTACAGACGGATGTTACAATTTTACATATATACTAGCTCAGATACCCGGCTTCGCTCGGGAATTCATTTGAGGCTGAATGGTGATGGTATTTTTTTTGGCAAGGCTTTACTTTGCACAATATTTTGACATTTACCCGTCCCAGTGTTTCGTGTAAATACCCGTCGCTCCTGTGGATTTGTTAATAATAAAATTATTTTTTTATGCATGACTTTACTGTCCTCCGTATTGTGATATTTCCCGTTTCCTGTGCATTATGCATAGATTTGAATTATTAAGCACAATATATTAAAATACATTTTAATTAATATTTCCCGGTGAGGTACCTGGTAGTTAAAAAGAGCAAATTTCTTTAAATAACAAAATAAACAACTTTTGTTATGTGCATATTTGCCGAAACCCCAATAGGAAACGAAATATCACTATTTTTAATTTCATGCCTCCCTCATAACCCCCACTCCTGCCCGTCCCTAGAAATGTTAGTATGGCTTATTATAAGGAATTCGTTAGTGCTAATTCACATACCATGTTTGGTTCAGTTCGGTTGAGTTTTTTGTGCCAAATAAAATTGTTCGCTTCCGCAGTAGTTTGTATCGTATGACTCATTTATACTTAGGTGTACGACAAAAGTGTACATAACAAAAGGTACTCCAAATAACAAAGTAAACAACTTTTGTTATGTGCATAATTGCTGAAAATGCAATAGGAAACGAAATATCGATATTTTTAATTTCAGTCTTCCCTTATAACCCCCACTCCTGTTCGTCTCAGAGAATATTAACAAAGCCTAAAGTCTAAGTTGGGTTAGTAGTAATATACATACCAAGTTTCATAAAATTCCAAGTTATCGTGAAATTTGGCGAAAAAAATCAATGTACAGACAGAGGTTACAATTTTGTATATATATATATATATATATATATATATATAGATAGATAGATATGTGTGTGTGTGTAAAATTGTAACCTCTGTCTGTACATTGATTTTTTTCGCGAATTGTCACGATAACTTTTCGTTTCACATGTCATAGACACCATAACTGCATTTTGTTTCTTTCGTGTGTGTTTGTTTGTTTGTTACCTTTTCACGCATAAACGGCTGAATCGAATTTTATGAAACTTGGTATGTGTATTACTACTAACCCAACTTAGGCTTTAGGCTATATTAATATCCTCTGACACAAACAGGAGTTTCCTATTGGTTTTTCGGCAAATATGAACATAACAAACGTTGTTGAAAGTGAACAATTTTATTTGGGACAAAAGACCCAACTGAAATAAATAAAACTCGGTATGTTTATTAGTGTTGACGCCTTAATTATCATAAGCCATACCAACATTCCTAGGGACGAGCAGGAGTGGGGATTGTAAAGGAGGCCTGAAATTAACAGTAATGATATTTCTTTCCTATTGGTTTTTCGACAAACATGCACATGACGATAGTTGTTTATTTTGTTATTTAGAGAAACATCTGTTATATACACTATCGTCGTATACCGAAATATAAACCGAGTATATGTTAATGTCATCTAAATGTTGGAGTATTATGGGAATGTGTGGGCTACCTTGAGTAAGTAAGTCATGAGGGATCTTATGATGGTCACGTATTTTGGAGTCAGTTAGAATGTATTTTATTGAAAGCGGGCATTACACACATTCCAGTTAGTCATTCTTTTCTTTTCAAATAGGAAACCATGGGTTAGGAAAGAATGACCTATACATAGTCTCGTAAGGCCTACTTCGTCTCTCCGTATAAATGCTTCATAATTTTCACTCCATTCCTTAATTGTAGTTTTAATTTGCCTTAGTTTGTTGTCTGTAATAACCAGTCCTGTTGCCGTTCTTGGAGTATGTTAGTTTTAATATAGTTTTGTAGGTCATCCGAAGTTAATTTTTTTAATGTCAGTATTGGTGTTTTTGTCCTTAGTTTTGCGAACATGCCAACTTCAGTACTTCATCCAATATTATGGTGTCCTGGTAGCCTCACCAATGCTATGTGATTGTGATGGTTATGAATGTGTTCAAATTTTTGAACAAACATTTGTTTGTTATAATAGGATGAGTGTAATATATGTTTTTAAAGAGAGTAAAAAACTTAACGAGTCCAAAAATACAATTATTTGTCGATTTTGAACATTTTGTAGGTTTTTTAGAGATGGCGTGCAGTTCAGCTGAATAAATATTTGATGTGCAATTTAATTTTTGGGCATATGAGTGGAGCAGCTGCTTGTTCCAAAGTCGGTCTTGGATCCGTCCGTAAATGTGTATAGTGCGTTTGGGTTATTTGCAGTAATGGAGTTAATGCAGTCATGTGAAATTTTGAAGATAGGGGATCATTTTTTTAAAAAAATGTGTTAAGTTTAAATCAATATATAAGTTATTTACTCTCCAAGGAGGAAGTGATGGTAAAGTATTGTTGTACAGAGTCTGTAAAATGTTTGAGTCTGAGGAATTTTTCAATGTGCGTGTAAGGAGTGGTTGTGTTTACAATTATTCTTAATGAATTTGTGGAAATGTGGTGTATTGTTTAAAAATGTGTGGACGCAAGTTTTGTCTAAAGCTTTACATATTAAAATAAATTTTAAATTCATAATTCGCATTATATATTTTAATCTATACATAGGCATTCTACAGGGCTTGATATGAAAGCCCCAGTTGCTATTCTCAGTCCTGTGTAGTGCATACTGTCTAACATTTTAAGGGCATTTGAGCTGGCAGATAAAAATGCTATACATCCATAGTCCAGTAACGACCTGGTATAGCAACGGTAAAATGCCAGATGCCCAATTTTGTATTGCTAAGAATCCTCAAGAAGTTCAAACTCTCTTTGCACTTATCTAAGAGTCCTTTTAAATGGGATACCCAAGTCAGTTTTATATCAAAACATTCGCATTGCAGCCTTCAGAGAGGAAACACCACAGTCACCAGTGCTTTCTGGGCAGTTGATCTTGGATCATTGTGGCCCTGCTGCAGCCTGCCTCCTAGGAACAGCAGAGAGTAGCTGTCGCCCTCTACCCTGGTCAATTTCCCTAGCCGAATTCTGGAATCCAAGGGATGTGGATTTTGACTGGGAGATTTATCGGACCCTTAAGGCCCACCTATCGGTCAAGGTTAGGACTGGTAGTTCCCCTTCTCCGAACCTCCCCCCTCTCTCCACCCACTTGGTCTGCCATGGACCTGGACGGTCTTTATAAAGGCCCAACTCCCCCCACCTCTCTCCCTCTAACGGCCCTTCTCAGGGCCAGCCTTCTCAAGGCGTCACTATCTTCGCCACTACTAGCCAAACAATTCGATGTAAGAAACTGAATACCCAAAAGAAATCACACAGCCTCCACACTCTAGTATATGCCCTCAACGAGAGGCGCACGGGCGATAAATTTCTGAAAAAAATTGCAAGCCCGGTCCTCGGGAACTCTGCCTCCCCTCTACTTAGACTTTCCCCCTTTCCTTACTACTAATGACGCCACCCTGCCTCCACCAACCACAAATCCTAATACTTACAACTCCATCCTAGCCTTGTACAGACAACCCAACAACCAACCCCACTCACAACACCGTCACACCCAGGGACACTAAGAGGAACAAAACGTTCCTAATATTAGGTCTGGAAAAGGAGCACCCCTTAGCAGAAGTGCAGGAGGCACTGGACCACCCAAAATTCGTTAGTGGGGTGCGCATGCGCAAGAAGGCTCCGGACCAAGAGGGACATCGAGCCCATCTTGGCCACTATTACGAGTTCAGCAAGCACTTGAGGGACATCAAGGCAATCAGTAACATCTTAATCCGGGTCAGGGAATACAAATCCACCCAGGATATACCGCAATGTCATGCTTTCCAAAGTTTTGGCCATACAAAGGCATATTGCCAACTTCCCCTCAAGTGCGGTGCTCCGGTGAACACTCGGTCTCCGAGTGTAACAGGCAGGAGAATACACTGAAATGCGCCAACTGTAATAGTAAACACCCTGGCTCCTTCAGGCAATGCCCCTAAAGGCTTGAATTACTGGACGGCTCCAGGCCAAGAAAAGTGCCCCTGAGCCCACCTATACCCCCACTCCCTCCGACGCACAACCCCTGGACTGCTCGTCAGGGCCCAGCAGGACCCTTTTCCATCCACACACAACCGTTCCCCACCCACTACCAACCCCACACCCCCCCTCTGTCTGCATCTCCCCGGAGCCAGCGCCAGCACACAATCAGCAGCAGTTATCCTACTATGCTCCTCCATGGGTGGAGGACATGAGGACAATGATCAACACCCTGCTCAGTACAGTAACCGCCCTCGTCCAGACTCTCAAGGAATCCATGACCAAATAATGGTCAGGCCGTATTCCATTCTTAATTTCAACATAAATTCAGCATTAAAACGGATCTCCGAGCTCTCCTTCAAAATATGACCCCACAATAGCGGTTCTATGTGATACCCGCTTAACCCCTTCTAAAGTATTTACGGTGGTCGGCTATAACATCGTGCGAGACGTCATAGATGGAAGAGATGACATGGTCGAGGGAATTGCCATCTTGATAAAACACGATATACCGTTCAAATAGGTGTAGCCTGTCGTCTCCCCCGTACCGACCAAGCAGCATCTAACAGCAGAAAAGGTCCTCATAGCCAACCACACGTACACTATCACCGGCCTGTATCGTCGGCCTAAGGCTGAACCAGAATATTTTCGTCCCTCATATGTCTAGCTCAGACAGACAGAAATCATCTTGTAATTGGAGGTTTGAACGGCAGACATCCCTCCTGGAATAACAGTTCAACCAATCCCCCGGGTGAGGCGATCGTGAACTCTAGTTTCCCCGGCATACACCCTAATTCTCATAATTTCAAAACGCCCTATAGAATGTCCACTGTGAATCTATTGCTCACCCGTACCCCTCACATAGTGGCTAAATGTCTCACCCTGGACTTTATCATTAGTGATCACCGACCAGTACATACGTGCTGCGAGGTCGCCCACCCAAACCCACCACGACCACATACGCGTTTCATAACGATGACTAGAAACTATACAAGTCACTTATGTACGCAACAACGCTGGTGTTCACCACGATCAGTGACGATCAAACACTATAAGAGAAACTGGACGAGTTCACCAACATTATCTTGGAGGCTGCTGACCAGGCGATCCCGAAGATCACAAGCAGACCGCCAGAACTCAAACCTCCACCCCCCACGTTCTAGAGTTGATCAGGCAGAGGAACACCATTAAAAATTCCTGGTACCGCACCAGAAACCCTGCCCTACGACCCGTCCTTAAAAACCTCACTGCTCAGATCCGCACCCTCATGCTACAGTGGAAGACGGCGGAGTGGCATAAAACCATCAGACAGACACACGGCAACCACCGTAAGCTCTGGTTGGTGAAGACCAGAGTAACCAAAAGACAATCAGTTATTCTCCAAACTGGCAGGAGTGTGATGAGCCATACAGACCAGGTTGAGATTCTAGCGGTACATATGGGCGCCTCAGATGGAGAGCGATAATAACTTCATGTTCTCCTCCCCGAGGCAGCTTGCTGCCTTCCTGCGAAGGCCCAAGGGAGGAAATCTCCTGGGCAGAACAGGGTGCAGTACGTGCTACTGCGCCAGCTTCCACGGAAGTCTCTATCTTACCTCAATCACCTCCTCAACTCCTGCCTCCGTCATTCCTCCTCCATCTGGAAACATGCTATTATCGTCGCTCTCCTCAAACCCGCTAAAAATGTTACCTCTCCTGAACACTATAGTCCCATCAGTCTCCTCCCACACATTTCCAAGATACTAGAGCGTATAATCCTCAGGTATCTTTTAGATTTCTGTGAGGAGAAATCCCTCATTTCCCAACGAGCATTCCGGTTTCGTCCTCAGCAAAGCTGCCTCCAGAACCTTGTCCGTCTCTATGCTAACTCTGCCACCAACCTCCACTGAAACGTCGCCACGCCAATGATTTCCATCGATTACACTCGGCCATTTGACTCCGTTGACCACGCCGAACTCCTTAACACCCTAGGTGGGCATAGCTGCTCTAGTCAACTCCTAGCCATGCTCCGTTCCTTCCTTCATGGCCGAACCTTCCATGTGTGGGTCGGCGAATCCCTCTCCACATCCCATCCTCTCCGAGTAGGGGTTCATCAGGGTTCCCCTCGCCCTCCTACCCTCTTCCCGGCGTACACCGCAAAGGTAGTGAGTCGATGGATTCACAATACTGAGGTAGTCGCATATGCGGACGACGTGGCTATTGTTAGCACCTCCATCAAACTTTCTCGAGCACTATCCCTGGCAGAATCCGCCTACCAATCCATCTCCGATCCATCAATATCCGCGTGATCCCCAGAAAGACAGATACCCTGGTGATACCATATCGAAAACGTACCCCTGTTCACGACACCTTCCGCCTAGACAATGCAGACCTCCCAGTTTCCCTCTCCATTGTTTACTTTAAAAATTTGATTGGGCAGACACCTTACATTTACAGCACAGATTAACAGACGAGTGACACAATTACGAAACATTCACTTCCCTTAATCACCTCCTCCTCTCTCCTATCCTCAGCCTCCGAATCAAGCTCCTCATCCTGAAAGGCGTCATTCAGCCCGATCTCCTATATGGCTCCCCCCTCCTCCGATGCCTTACCAACCTTTCTTCGAGAATTGTTTAGCCTGAACCGCTCGGTGGAAAGTATCCTTATACGACGCCGATTTTGGACACTTCTACGACAAACACTCTCCTACGAACTCCTGGGACTCCGATCGAAGGGCGAGGTTAATATAAATGTAATGAACTCTTATTACGTTTATCTAATGTATGTCAATAAATAAAGCTGCTTGCAGCAGCGAGAGGTTTACACGTTCATACACTGTTATTTGTTATACAAATTCTTATCTATTGAATCTCAAAATTGTTTTTTTTTTTTTACTTATATCTTTTCGATAGTTACAAGTCAGCCATTGAAGTGAGTAGATGTATTTGTGAGCTCTTATAACTTTGTCTATTGTTGTGTACATAGTGATTTTTCAGTTGTGAAAAGTGGCATAGTTGTAGTTATAGCTACAGTTAACAATTCTGTGAAGCTGTATTCATACAGTTGTATTCGTCTAGTACTTCGATCACAGTGAGTTATTAAAATTTCACATTCATATAGCTGTGCTCGGCGGTGGGGGTAGAACTTGTCTATTCCAACCCAAGGGAGGGCGCCCCTTCATTGTGGCAACCTCTGATAAACAGTATTAACTGCCACGGCTTTTTTGCCTAGTGGTTCGGCTGCTCGGCTCGGAAGAAATAATTCTGGGTTCGACTCGCACTTATAGAAGAGACTTTTTTTTTCTCATAAAAATTGTTATTATTATTTTGATATTTTTTTCCGTTATCATTTATTTTTATTTTTTATTATTTATTCATCTACTGATGGAAGTTAATATATGGGGAGATATTTCCATATGATAATGGGTTACGGAGGAAAAAGATCACGGTCTGCAGGAGATTCACCTCCTGTAACACCTCGGAAAAACAAAAAAAGTCAAGACAAAATCGACGATGCCTTACTCAATCAGAGACACATGATGCCGACGAACCAACAGGAACTCAATCCAGCACATCGCACGCCCAGAACGAAATTTTACAGGTGCAGACCAGAACTGAGACTCAACAGGTGGCAATAGAGGAATCTCCATTTTTTTCAAAAAATAAATATGCTCCATTACAAGAGAAAAATGAAGATAGCATGGATACCGACAAGCTAAAAGTTATCCGACCCCACCAATATTTGTTAATCATATAAAAAACTTTAAATTTCTATGCACTCAATTACTTAAGTGGTAAATTAGGTGCTGAAAAATATATCTGTATCAATAGAACAAATTATACAAAAATTATCACAGAGACTCCTGAAGGCTTCAGAGCTATCATACATTATCTCAACGACTCTCAAGCTCAATACCACACTTATCAGCTAAAGAATGAGAGAGCACTACGATTCGTAATTCGTGGAATTCACCATTCTACGCCTTTAGATGAAATTACAGAAGGCTCTCAAGTCTAAGTTTCCGGCCAACTCAAGTAGTGAATGTTCTAGCTCCAAAAAAATCTCAGATGGAATCGAAAAAGTGCCGCTTCCTCTCTTCTTCGTAGATCTTGATCGAGAAGCCTCGGTCGAAAAGGTCTATGAACTACAATACCTGTATCATGTACCTAGGGTACGTGTAGAAAACCCGTATCCTCGGAGAGATCTTGTTCAAATCCTGTCAATCTTATGGACATTCAAAAAACTTTTGCCGCTATTAGCCAAGATGTGTAAAGTGTGGAGAAGAACACAGCAGTGAGTGCAACAAAAGCAGGTATTCCCCAGCTGTTTGCGCCCTCCGTCCAACAACCACCCAGCAAACTATAAAGGTTGTGAAACGTACAAGGAGCTTCGAAAACGAGAACAGACTCCAAATCAGCATCAAGCCTCAAAGATTCAACCGCCCAACCGAGACGCCAAGCCCAAGCAGATCAACCCTGGAGGACTGTGGAAAGAGGAGTGATCTTCGCATAAGCAGCGACCGGGAGAAACCTGCGGCAACAGAAGCTTGAGGTACCGAATTTCCCACAGAGCACTACTTCCTACATACCTCCCTTTCCCTCTTCTAATGACCTCACTACAATCCTAAACAACTTCCTTTCGGAATTCCATTCCATTATAAATCCATTGTTCACATTCCTAAATACTATTATCTCCAGACTTCCTATCCCATCCAAATGAATGCACACCAACCCCAATCCTTCTCTATCCTCCTCTGCAATGCTAATGGTGTTCGAAACCACACGAACGAACTAACTACAGTACTACGACACCACAATATCGATGCAGCACTTATTACCGAAACAAGAACATCAAGTAAACAAAAACTCGGTTTCACTGAATATCATACTTACCAAACAGACCATCCAGACAAAAACTCGAGGTCGTTCACTCAATGCTGTACTATCCTCAAGGCGCTGCACCACCATATCCCCTAACACCCCAACCTACTGGCCCACAGACCCTAATCGCATCCCAGACCTTATTGACTTTTTCATCACCCTTGGTCTCCATCACATCGATTATAAAATTTCCTCTTTAAATGACCCCAACTCTGAGCACACACCCATTGTCCTTGAACTATCCCTCCATGATCTTCCAAAATTACTGCCACCTTCCTTATCAAATATTCCTGTCAACTGGGATCACTTTTCTTCACTTTTAGAAGCAACCATAGTCCCCACAATTCCATTGAAAACGTCCTCAGATTTAGACTTGGCTGTAAATCGTGTCACAACCTCCATCCAACAATCCGTTTGGATAGCAGCCCAACATAAACCACGCCTACAACCATCCGACTCTCTCCCCCGTCATATTCTCCAGCTTCTAGCCGAAAAGCGAAAGCTCGATCAATGTAGCAAAGGACTCGTCATCCTGACGACCGCAGTTATTACAATAGACTATGTCGAATTGTACAAAGGAGACTTGACGTTCAACAAACCACATCCTATAATTCCTATCTCGCTTTACTAACCTCTCAAGACAAATCACTCTGGAACGCTACCCGTAAAATCCTAAAATACCATCCGACATCTACCCCCCTTCGCCAAGAAGATGGTACATGGGCATCTTCAGATAAGGACAAATCCAAAGTTTTATGGCGATACCTACGTCAAACCTTCTCACCTCATCCAGATCCTCAGGACCAATCCCACTCCCAGAAAATCCAAGAATTCCTCGAATCACCATTACCAATGTCTCTTCCTCCACGTCCTGTTTTACCATCAGAGATCAAACTCACCATTTGCCGCCTTCCTCACAATAAATCTCCAGGGTTTGATCTAATTTCTTCTAAAATTGTTTGTCGACCCCTTCCCACCCAAGGCCATTACATTTTTAACATACCTATACAATTGCATTCCGCACTACCCATTTCCCTCTACTCTGGAAATTCGCAATTCTAGTCCTCTTCCCGAACCATGGAAAATCGTTCCAGAATCCATCTTCCTATCGTTCGAAAAACTTTTAATTAAGCGCCTTCTTCTAATTCTCCAAAGTCAAAACACCCTTCCTTCCCATCAGTTCGGATTTCGCTTTCGCCATTCAACAGTAAAGCAATGTCTTCGCGTTGTATATCACATATCTGCATCCATCGAGCGAAAAGAGCATTGCACGTCAGCCTTTCTTGATGTAGCGTAAGCCTTTGACAAGATTTGGCATGACGGATTACTCTACAAGCTCAAACTACTCCTTCCCAGCACCTTCTACCTTATCTTCAAATCCTATCTTTCCAACAGATTTTTTCGGGTCCGTCAAGGAAATGAATATTCAGACAACTATCCTGTGGAGGCAGGAGTTGCCCAGGGCAGTGGCCTAGGGCCACTACTGTATCTCATATACACATCAGACATCCCTACATCACTATCAACACTCCTAGCTTCCTATGCAGATGACACAACAATCCTTTCATCCGATCCCGATCCTATTACTGCTTCGAAGAGTCTCCAATTCCACCTAACCGAGATCGAAAAATGGTGTAATACTTGGCGAATAAAGATCAACGAAATCAAATCTCGCCATATCACTTTTTCCACAGGCGAAGTTCCTGTCCTCCTGTTCATTTCAACAATATTCCTTTACCACCAGCAGATTGTGTACGCTACCTTGGACTACATTTGGACACCAGACTTTCTTGGAAATCCCACACAATAATTAATAGACAGGAACTAAGCAGACGATTCGGACAACTTTACGTGCCTAAAGAGACAATGGCCCAGAGATCTCCTATAAGTGTAAAGTGAAGTGATATTTCTTCAGTGGCTAAATTCTTCTCAAGTGTCATTCCTCCTTAGCACTTGGCTTCTTTGCCAGGCAGGGAGAGACTGTTCCTCTCTTCTGGTGAAGGGGTGTGGCTACTGTCAAGAGTGATGGAGGAACTATTGTATTGTACATATCGCACATTACCAAATGCACTTATTATTTATTTATTTATTTATTATTTATTATTTATAATTATTATTATTATTTATTTAAGTCAATAAATAATAATAATAATTATTATTTATTTATTATTTATTAACGTCCACTTTTTGCAACTCAGGCTAATTGGGACGAGTTATCTACCGGTTACCACCCTTTTCTAGCCAGGGTGGGATTTTAGGATGTTATTTAATGAATTTCGTCAGTCCAAATGCACTTAAATGCAGGCTGTAATATTCTCTATAAAAAATAAATAAAATCTAAAATAATTTTTTTTTTTTTTTTTTGAGTTATTAGAATTATTGGTTTAGAACTGTTAGTTTTTAAAGACGTGTAATGCGCATTCTGCCAGATAATCATAGAACTAATAGGACTTCTTTTCCTTCTTTCTTTTCTCAATTTTCTTTAGTTGCAAAAATTATTAATTCCTTATTTCGACTTATATTATATTTTTACTTATTGCAATTGTGCCCATTTTAGTATCATTTAAATAGGTTTTCTCTACTTCCCCTATTTACCAAATTCACAAAAGTAAGTAAAGGTGTTTGTTATTATGGATATTTTTCATGGTACAGTAAATGGTAAGGTTTTCATAATTTGTTAATTTCATTATACAATTTACATCAATTTCGTCTCCTATTAAAAGGTTTTCGTGAATATAGGTCATTCATTTTTCGTCATGTAAATAGTTAATTTTTTCTTCTTCTCTTCTTGAATAATACAATATAGGAAATAAATTCTTTCCAAACCGAATTTGGATCATTTTTATTTTTTGTGGATAAACTTTACAGATGTAACGATAAGAATTACGAACCTTGAAAATAGAAAACATGCATCATTTAAAATCAGAATTCGAGAGGGCGAAGCCCAAGAGATAGAATGGCAATCCCTCTGGGATCGCTACACTACATGGCGATGCCGAAGGCATCGTTTGCTTAAAAGGGTTTAACCGGCGTAGCCCCCTTGCTGGCGTGAGCTAGTTATATATTATTATGTAAGATTTGAATCTAGATAAGTTAAACAACACGCACAAGGTAACAAATCGATGAGATCAGTTTTAATTTGTAATAGTATACTTGTACAAACCTTAAAAGTGATTGATGGTGTCGAACGTTTGACCTGAAACTCATGTACAAACACGACTGGAAGAAATCGTCCCCGAAAAGCATTTCCGGATTGACGCTGATTGGGATGGATCGCTTTTTGGTGTAAATGGATAGAGCCCTTCGCTGTATGTTAGCGATGGAGTGATTGAGGATGCGGAAGTGTACCTTCAACTGGACGACACCATTGACATAATACCAGTTGACTGCGCAGGTTATGGCATAAATATAGAACATGATGACAGCACCAATAGACCATCCTATGACTGTCCCCAGAAGAGTCTCATCTTCAGTGTTGGGCTGGAAGGGGTTCTCCACAGCGGAACTATGGCTTGGGTCGAGGAGCATCTGCGCCAGCGGTAATAGAATCAGCGAGTTGATACCTGAAGACACGAACATGCAAATGAAGATGTTGGAGGTCCTTCGTATCTCTTTAGGCAGCGATTCCTTCATTATCATCAGCTCCTTGTCTTCTTCTTCATCTTCGTAGTGGAAGACTCCTGACCTTAGGACATTCCCAGTATCTTTTAAAGATCTGCAATCAAACAGCCATTTAAAAAAAAAAAAAAAAAAAAAAAAAAAAAAAAAAAAAAACAATATATAAGATAAACTGCCCTCACATAGATTCAAGGAGTTAGTTGAACCACTAGTTTAGATACAAATCCAATTAAACATTAAAACTTGTGACGAATTAGACGTGTTTTTCTCTCTCCAAGTACTTCTGTTCTTCAAGGAACGTTGCTTCAGTCAACACTTAGGTTCGCACACTCACCCCCCCCCCTCACGTACAAAAACCTCCCACAAACCCCCCACTCATACACACACTTTGTTTTGCTCCTGACAAGGAGTCATTGCCACTAATTATGCTTTGTGGGTTAAGGTACTGGGATATTGGTATCTTTTAGTTTTCCGGTTTTATTTATTTCCCCTTATTTTTCTCCAGCCTGCACGAACTCCTTTAGGGCTGCAAAATTTGCTCTGTACCATTTCTTCTGGTTCTGGTTCATAACTGCAGATCCTTCTCATCATCTTAAGTCTGGCTGCGACTTACAAGACACACTTCAGAAGAACGTACGTGCGTCAGAAGGACGCAATGTGCTCCTTTTCTTTATATATATATATATATATATATATATATATATATATATATATATATATATATATATATATATAAGTATGCTGCTTAATTTCCGTGACCCGATAGGAACAGAGTAGTCCAATGATGCTGGGGCGAGCCAGTCCTTGGCTAATCTTGCCTGCACAATTTTGAAGAAGTCAGTAAGTAACAAACTAAGTAGATTTCCCACGTAAAGTTATACAATAGAGAAACCACCATACGAGTGCCGAACAGTTATGGAAACGGCCGAACTACACCGGACATTTAATAAAAATGCAAATATCTCGGTTATTATTCAAGATAGAGAATAAATGTAACAATATTTATAGTAAATTTAATTTGCAATAAGATTAGTTCTATACAATTTTTGATCCGACGTATGGTAACAGAGGTATGTTGAATTTTCGAAAATCCCCCCCTCTAACACCCCCCCTCCCACTGGTCCGAGTTCAGCCATTAACGAACGTGATCTATCTTTTTACATGAAACGTTTAAATATAGAGTTCGGTTACTATCAAACAAATCAGACAAATATATATATATATATATATACATATATTAGCTAAGGTACCCGGCGATGCCCGGGAAATCATTCGGGACTGACTAATGGTGGTATTCTTATAGCAAGACTTCAATGTGTAAAATACACATCCCTCCACGACGCACACTGGAGCGAGTGATAGGGTAAGCCGGACATTCATTAATATCTCCGTTTCTACTGGTCCTAGAATATTGATTCTGGTGTCATTTTAAAGAACATCGAATACTCTATTGAACTACCTCATCAGCAATTTTTTAAGCAATTTTGCCAGATGTGATATAACGGTAGGATGAATTTTAAATGTGTACATACAGATTATGTATCGCTTACTAAGTAGAGAATTGTGATTTGTAGACACATAATATCAACATATGTGTTATACATTTTTATTTTTTAATAAATTGAAGTTCACAAAAGCAATACTAAAATTGTAAACAAAAATATATCTAGAATAAAAATTAAAAAAAAAAAAAAATCGATGTATTTAATTTAATAATGAGAATTTGTAAGCTGGAAGAATATCTAACATTTCTAAAATTTCAAATGTTTTTTTATTTTTCAATTACGAAAAATAAGTGGACGTAAATAAATAATAATAATAATAATATTTTTCAATTAGAAGTTCTTTTACTTCCGAAGATATTGTTTCTAAGCGATCGCTATCGTTGTTAAGTGTTGGCCTTAAATGTGATATTAAAGGGTCTGAATTAATTAACAAATTATTCAGGATATCTCTGTTGGTAGCCGTCCTTGAAAATTTTCTTGAAAAAGATTCTCTGTATGCGCGGAAGTATTTATGGTTAGCCTCCTGAGCATCTTCTGACAGCATACCAATTGGTACAATAGCGTGTTTGACTATTTCCGGGCCATGTATTAACAGTTTGTGAACTGTTACTGGCATGTAATACCATCCATACAAATCCACAAATATCTCAGCTGTTTCTCTTGTAAACTTTTCAAACTTTTCAGTAATGATCAAAGCGTTGGATGATATTGTTTGCAAAATAATAGAAAACCGTTTAATTAAATTTACATCTATTCCTGTGATTGACCCAGAAATGTGAGGAAACGCAAAAAACTTACGCGCAGTGTTTCCGTCATTAGATGTACCCACGCCTTGGTTCACTTGGTCAACGATTAATCCCATTTTTTCCCTAAAATCAATAATGATTTTCGTTTTTCTTTGTTGGAGAAGTTCTTTATGAACTTGGGACCGAACACTCCACGATTTAAAATCTAATCGATATGAATGTGGAGAAGGCATTCAATGCTCCTTATCCAGCAATGAAGAGTAGATAGTCCAAAACGAAAAAGGACCGTTAAAATATTTAGACAAGAAAAACACGTATTTAACTATTTTTTCGAACGTGAATGGCTGCGTCAATTGCGTAGAGGAGGAGGCGTTTTACACCGTACGTAGTTGGGAAAGGTCCGCGGGAGGTCTTCCGCACCGAAATTGTTAACACTAAAAGTAAAATATTTAACGAATAGGCAAGTTTAGGCAAGATCTGAAGACGTTGTAAATAAGACAATATACTCCTAAAAGCATGCCAAGTGGTATTTTTTCAAGCAAATACAAGCGATTTGCGAATTCATTTAAATAAAATTATTTTCAGCTCGATGTAAAAAAAAAAAAAAATAGAGGAATTTTAAAAACCTTTTGAGCCAGTTTTTGATTTGTTATAACACCCTTAAAGTGTACTGGAAGCAACAATAATTTATAAAATGAAATAAGAGTTCACGACGAATTTAATAAGGCAAGGCTTTTTTTAACATAGCAATTATAACCAGGCATTATGTAAAAACCATTGCAATAATATGGCTAAAAATCAATCTGCTCAATTGAAAAGGGTTTATGAGGTACTAACAATACAATCAAAATCCCAAATTAAAACTTTTATTTTTTCCCCCAATGTCCAACATTACTGAAGGATCGCTCCAGTGTGCGACGTAATGTTTTTGCGAAAATGGCAATCCTATAGGGCACATTTTGGGTATTAATAGAATAGAAATTTTCCTTATGAAGAATAAATGAAAATGTGTTAATGAATTATCATGAACAGCATGTATTACAATTAAATATCATCTATTATGAACATATTTCCTTCTAAAACCCAATCCAAGCACATATAGTTTAGCACGTAAGGTTATATTCATAATAGATCTCAGTGGAAATCACTTCCCGTAATGCCAGAATTTGACAGGAAATAAGTAAACTCAATTAACTTTATTAGCTTCCCGTCTATTTCCGCTTTCGCATTAGAGTTTTGTAAAATTTGGTTCAATCGTTAGTGTCCAATAAAATAGTTGGCTCCCGCTTTAGTTTTTGGTGAATACCTCGTTTATACTTTGTTATAAAACAAAAGTTACTCTAAATAACAAAATAAACAACTTGCCAACAAAATACCATCACCAATCAGCCTCATATCAATTACTGGGCGAAGCCGGGTATCTGAGCTAGTATATATATATATATATATACTAGCGGACCCGGCAGACGTTGTCCTGCATTATATATCAAGCGATTAGGATATTAAATTTAATAATATTATCTTTAAAAAAAATCTACTTTTAATAACGCAAAAAACAACATTTGTTATATGCACGTTTGCTTAAAAACAAATAGTAAATAAAATATCGCAAAAAGTTGTTACGCAAAAAGTAAAGGAAAAATGAGAGAAGGAAAAGAAGACGTTTTAGTTCTGAGATTATCTGGTAGAATGCGCACTACACGTTCTTAAAAACAAACAGTTGTAGACCAATAACTGAAATAAATAAAAACCCTCAACAAAAATATCGCAAATACATAAATATAAATAAAGAAAAGAAAATAATTGCAACATTCAAATCAAATTAAAATAAATTTGGAAAATAAATAACAATGTCTGAAAGTGAAAACCTCTCGCAGCTGAAAACATCATTATATAGATGACATACTTAAATTCTAAGGACATACATTAGATAAACATATAAACATTTCATTACATTTCCAATAACCTCGCCCTTCGCCCTTCGACCGGAGACCTGCTCCATCTGCCTGGCCGATCTGCGGCGCTAAACCATCCGGGGCGTCACCCGAACGCGTATTTAAAAATTCAATCAAATCGGTCCATCCGTCTAGGAGGAGTTCAGTGACATACACACGTACGCTAGAATTATATATATATATATATATATATATATATATATATATATATATATATATAAAGATAGAGGTTAGCCTGTTAACGCTCTAGCGGTCGCAATTTTCGCTCGATCGTTACCAAACTCCGTATTTAAACGTTTTACGTTAAAAGACGGATCATGTTCTTCAACGGCTGGAATCGGATCATTGGGAGGGGGGATTTAGAGGGGAGGATTTTCGAAAATTCGAAATATCTCCGTTAGTTTGAGTCTGATCGAAAGTTTGTAGAGAACCAATCGTTTTGCAAATTAAAAGATCTATAAACGTTGTTATGTACCTATTTTCACTGACTTCAATATTAACCGAAATATCGTCGATTTTTAGTTTTCAGCCTTCAGTAAACCCCCACTCCCGTTCGAACCTGAAAAATGTAGTACAGCTTATAACCATGGTAGAACTAATGCTAATTCACATACCGAGTTCTGTTCAGTTCGGTTCAATCGTTGGTGCCCAATAAAATTGTTGGCCCCTCTTTACTTTTTTAGTGTATATCTCGTTTATACTTTAATATACGACAAATTTGAATATGACAAAAGTTACTCCAAATAACAACATAAACAACTCTTATCCTGTGCATATTTGCCGAAAAACCAATAGGAAACGAAATACGGCTATTTTTAATTACAGGCCTCCCTCACGACCCCCACTCCTGCTCCATCTGCCTGGCCGATCTGCGGCGCTAAACCATTCGGGGAGTCACCCGAACGCGGATTAAAAACTCAATCAAATCGGTCCATCCGTCTAGGAGGAGTTCAGTGACATACACACGTACGCTAGAATTATATATATATATATAACAATATATATATTGTTACGTTTTATTACCAAAACCAGTAATAAACGTTTTTAATAAGAGTTCTTTTGGATTGCAAAATTAAATACTCGCAAGTTTCACAGTTTTTATCACTGCACAATTTATTTCACAATGCACAATGAACTTGGTAATTATTCTTATTTACTACTTATAGTATACACTGTTAGCGTCACTGTTTTCCAGATTATACAGTCCAACAATTCACTCACGGTCACTGAAATTCACAACTAGACGGCACTGCAATGTCCTTGACTTCGCGGCACTGCACTGTCCTTTACTTCGCGGCACTGCACTGTCCTTTACTTCGCGGCACTGCACTGTCCTTTACTTCGCGGCACTGCACTGTTCTTTACTTCACGGCACTGCACTGTCTTGAACACGGGTTAGCCGGCACGGGGCCGGCCCTTCCCAGTGGCAGCAGTAAGCCCCCGCTGTGTAGCTGCTGGGTAGGGGAACCGTAGGAACAGTAGGTCCTTAGTCGGCTTTGCTGTTCCGGGCAGGGGATCACTCCTGCCTTAATGGGGTAAGTTCTAGCGGCTTACTCAATATGAACTACGGGCTGGGTGGAGTCCGGAGTGGAGGCTTGCCTTCACTGCCGGTCATAGACATAGTGGTCGTGTGTTCAAAGCACGGGGACATACAGGCCAGGTAAACTGGTACATGTGTTCTTCGTGTGGGAGCTGGGTAGTAGGAGACTATCCCTTCCATAGGATCGCTTCTGACCATCGTAGCGAAACCTCAGTCACCATGAAGCGTTGGATTGGTGTAGGTTGGATTAAGGCCTCACGGCTAGATGCCTCCTACATTGTAGCCACACTTCGAAATGGGTACTCAATGTCTTAAACACGGCACTAAACTGTTACTTACAGTCACGGTACAACACTGTTCTTCTTCTAAAAACACTTTACCGCACTGCAGCACTGATGTGACCATCAAGATCGCTGAGCACAAAACTGCCTCGATCGCGGCTCGCTGTTCTTATATAGGTTGTTGGCATGCATCAAAGGGGAATTGTCTGGTTCTTTCGACGCTAGGCTGGACGAGTCTATAAGGGGATAGATCTTTCTGTCGGTTCTTTGATCTTCGTCACACTTTCCAAATACGCGACTCTCTCTCTCTCTCTTTCTCTCTCTCTCTCTCTCTCTCTCTCTCTCTCTCTCTCTCTCTCTCTCTCTCTCTCTCTCTCTCTCTCTCTCTCTCTCTCTCTCGCTCGCTCTCTCTCTCTCTGAAGGATTATTCATGTATTTAATTTTCGCAACACTGCCGCTTACTTAAGCCTTTTCGTCCCGAATAGGCTCAATATCGCCGTTGCCATACTTGGCTAGTCGCACTAGGTGTACCACTTTCATTTTAGACCTCGGATTGTGGTATCTCTGTATCCGGTAGAGAACGTCTTTCAATCTCTTGATCACCTTGTAAGGTCCCTCCCAGTGCGTTTGCAATTTAGGGGATAGTCCTTTCTTTCGTTGTGGGTTGAATAGTAGAACCATTTGCCCTTCAGTGAATCCTTCCGTATTCGCTGCTCGATCATACTCGCCACCCATCTGGTTACTGGTCACTTTAATATAATGCGGTCCAATATTTCATGACGGATCGACCTTCCATTGCCCTCCTTAGCCAGAATAGTGCCTGGCTCCCCCTGAGTTAACATGGCTATGTCGTACATCAATGACGCACTCCTCTTCCCGGCTTTTGTACAATCCTTGTACTCTACGATGAATGGCCGCCTTGAGAAGACTGGGACGTCATCGTGTTTTCTCCCTTTCCTATGAACAATAGAAGAGGCTTCTGCGTGACAATTTCTGGCGTCCGTCGGTACGTAGCTCCTTTGTGGTCTTGCTCTCATGTCCGACATCCAAAGGTATTTAGGTGTTTCGCCAGATCATAATTTGCTTACCCATGCGCAGGTCAATACCGTGGGCTATCATGAAGTCTACATCGATGATCACTTCATCTATTATGTCAGCGACAACAAAGACATGTTCAGTGCTGATGTTGGCGATAGTCACTCTCATCTTGGCTCTTCCGTAGACTGTGGCTGACTCCCCTGTAGCAGTTCGTATTCGTACGTTCTCCAACGGTTCCACTGCCCCTTTTACGAAATCGGGCCGAATGATGGAGTGAGTCGCTCCCGTGTCCATGGTGAGGACCTCCTCCCGTTGATCAGTCAACGAGCAGTAAGGTTGCTGTTCTGTCGTATAATGGAAATGGAGATGGTGGAGCCATCGGTTTTAGGAGCTAGTTCTTGCCCCTCAGTGTGAGCTCGTTCTACTTTAACATTGGCTCTTGAGATTTCGACGTCAGTCGCCCCTTTGTTGTCCCTCCATGGCGAAATAGATTTCGACCTTTTCCTTAGCGCTTTACAATTACGCTGGAGGTGGCCGACAACCCGCAGTTGAATCATTTAGCGCGCGATCTATTCATTTGCTCCTCCAGTACTTGCCTAACCACGTCTTCTATTTCACTCCTTGAGATATGGACGTTGTTTGCCCGATAGTGGTCCCTCCATGGTGTAAAAGATCTCATCTCTTTCTTTGGTGCTTAAACAGCACAGTTACGCTGAAAATGGCCAACCATACCGCAGTTGAAGCATTCGGCGCGTGATCTATTCCTTTGCTCCTCCAGTATCCGCATGCCCACTGCTTCTATGTCACTCTTTTCGTCACCGCCACAAGCCGTCGCACATTGTAGACTTGCGGCTTTGAAATGACTTTAGCAGTCTCCTGGGCCAGTGCATAAGAGATGGTTTCAGCAAAAGATGATTTCTGCATGGCGCATACCGCAAATTTAACATCTGGATCTCGAATACCATTCACAAATGTTTCAATCTTGAACTGATCTAGAAAAGGATGATTTTCACCTGGGTAAGTCAGTTGGACCAGACGTTCGATTTCCATGGCAAAATCTTGGAGCGTCTCATTCGGTTTCTGTACTCTGCCCCGTAACTCCATCCTGTACAGTTATCGCTTACGCTCACCGCCAAACTTGCGCTTTAAGGTCACCATGATGTCCTCATAATTATTCCTGCAAGCGGCCGGTAAACTCTCCAGGATTTCTGCAGCGGTTTTCTTCAGTGCCAAAATCAATTCCACCGCTTTCTCTTCATAATTCCATCCGTTTCTACTGGCGACCGTCTCAAAATGGAATTAAAAAACATTAAATGGTACATTACCGTCAAAAGTTGGGGTATTTATCTTGCTTGTTCTGAAATGAGCCTCACCGGACACTCTCGAGCATGTAGATTATCCATTTGGAATTGTAGCTCACGTATTTCATCGTCTATCTTTCTTCCTAGGTTGGACACGTCCTCTTCAACCTTCTTCTGTGCCGCAGAAATGCCGCAGAGTTTTTCATCAAACTCGCTGACTCTCTGCTCTATGGCTTCCACTCGTTTGCCTAATACCTCTGACATTTCATGGAGTTTTTGGTTAGTTGATCTAGAAGCTTTCTGAAATTTCTCCTCTAGCCTCTCGCAATTAGTTTTAGAAACTTCTTCTAGTCTTTCATAATTAGCTCCAGAAGCTTCTTCTAGTTTTTCGTAATTAGCTCTAGAAGCTTCTTGAAATTCTTGTCTTACTTCCGCTAGTATTTTCTCACTGTTGCTTCTAGAAGCTTCCTGGAATTCTTGTCTGACTTCCGCTAGTATTTTCTCACTGTTGCTTCTAGAAGCTTCTTCTAATCTCTTGAAATTAGCTCCAAAAGCTTCTAAGAGTTTCTGGTTGTTATTTGTGATTTTTTCTATCATGGCGGCCAAAATTGAATTTAAATCTAAATTGCTGCTTGGCATAGGAGTACTTACAGCAATATCTTCTTTATCGGCAAACTCGTGTGTACTTATATCAATTCCTCGTCTTTGGAATTCATCAATCAACCGCCTTTGTAATTCAGCCTTGTTTCCTGTTGTTGGCAGATCCAGTTTCCACAGCTCCTTCTTCAGCTGTTCCACTTTTAGTTCTTCAAACTTCATTTTCGTTGATTTTAATTTTTCAATCCCACTTCTGACACCAGTTGTTTCGTTTTATTACCAAAACCAGTAATAAACGTTTTTAATAAGAGTTCTTTTGGATTGCAAAATTAAATGCTAATAATAACCTCTGTCTGTACATTGATTTTTTTCGCGAAATTTCACGATAACTTATCGTTTCACATGTCATAGACACCATAACTGCATTTTGTTTCTTTCGTGTCTGTTTATTTGTTTGTTACCTTTTCACGCATAAACGGCTGAACTGAATTTTTTGAAACTTGGTATGTATATTGCTATTAAACCAACTTAGGCTTTAGGCTATGTTAATATTCTCTGAGAAGAACAGGAGTTGAGGGAGGCCTGAAATTAAAAAAAAACGATATTCCGTTTCCTATTTGTTTTTCCGCAAATATGTACAAAACAAAAGTTCTTTATTTTTTACTTAGAGTAACTTTTGCTATATAAACTTTTTTGGTATACCGAATTATAAACGAGATGTACGCTAAATCCTATAACTAAAGACAACAATTTTATTTGGCACAAAAACTCCAGCGAACTAAATAAAACTCGTTATGTGTAATGGCCGTCATTATAATAAGCCATACCAACTTTTCTAGGGATGGATAGGAGTGGGGGTCGTAAGGGATGTCTGAATTTAAAAATGGCCGTATTTCGTTTTCTATTGTTATTTCTGCAAATATGCACAAGACAGAAGCATGAAATTCGCCGTAGCCAGTATCGCTTTCCGATCCGGGGAAAAACTCCTGGACACATACCCTTTCGTTCGCCACTTTAACCTGGAATAACCCCAGTCTGCCAAATAATAATCGAACTCGAAAGTACATTTTTTCTTGTACGCCTTAAAACTCTCGTTCTATCGTCCAATTTTGATTTTTTCAAAGCGTCATTTTTCAGCTCAAAAGAAAAAAGCTACCTGACGAACAAAATGGTAGCTAAATCTCAAAAATCTATCTAGCGGTTCGGGCTAAACAAATCTCGAAGAAAACGGTTTGTGGCTTTAAATAATCGAATAACATCTAGTAGATAGAATACACCATCAATAATAGAATAGCATCCAGTAGACAGAATACACCATCGATAATTGAATAGCATCCAGTAGACAGAATACACCATCGATAATTGAATAGCATCCAGTAGATAGAATACACCATCGATAATTGAATAGCATCCAGCAGACAGAATACACCATCGATAATTGAATAGCATCCAGTAGACAGAATACACCATCGATAATTGAATAGCATCCAGTAGATAGAATACACCATCGATAATTGAATAGCATCCAGTAGACAGAATACACCATCGATAATAGAATAGCATCCAGTAGACAGAATACACCATCGATAATAGAATAGCATCCAGGATACAGAATACACCATCGATAATTGAATAGCATCTGGTAGTCAGAATAGACCATCGATAATTGAATAGCATCCAGTAGACAGAATACACCATCGATAATAGAATAGCATCCAGTAGAGAGAATACACCATCGATAATAGAATAGCATCCAGTAATTGAATAGCATCCAGTAGACAGAATACACCATCGATAATTGAATAGCATCAAGTAGACAGAATACACCATCGATAATTGAATAGCATCGAGTAGAGAGAATACACCATCTATAATTAAATAGCATCTGGTAGTCAGAATAGACCATCGATAATTGAATAGCATCCAGTAGACAGAATACACCATCGATAATAGAATAGCATCCAGTAGAGAGAATACACCATCGATAATTGAATAGCATCCAGTAGACAGAATACACCATCGATAATTGAATAGCATCCAGGGTACAGAATACACCATCTATAATTAAATAGCATCTGGTAGTCAGAATAGACCATCGATAATTGAATAGCATCTGGTAGTCAGAATACACCATCAATAATTGAATAGCATCCAGTAGTCAGAATGCACCATCGATAATTGAATAGCATCTAGTAGATAGAATACACCATCGATAATTGAATAGCATCTAGTAGATAGAATACACCATCGATAATAGAATAGCATCTGGTAGTCAGAATACACCATCGATAATTGAATAGCATCTAGTAGATAGAATACACCATCGATAATTGAATAGCATCTAGTAGATAGAATACACCATCGATAATTGAATAGCATCTGGTAGTCAGAATACACCATCGATAATAGAATAGCATCTGGTAGTCAGAATACACCATCGATAATTGAATAGCATCCGGTAATCAGAATGCACCATCGATAATTGAATAGCATCTAGTAGATAGAATACACCATCGATAATAGAATAGCATCTGGTAGTCAGAATACACCATCGATAATAGAATAGCATCTGGTAGTCAGAATACACCATCGATAATAGAATAGCATCCGGTAGTCAGAATGCACCATCGATAATAGAATAGCATCTGGTAGTCAGAATACACCATCGATAATTGAATAGCATCCGGTAGTCAGAATACACCATCGATAATTGAATAGCATCTGGTAGTCAGAATACACCATCTATTCCCCCAAGGATTTTGCCCATCATTGCCTGAAACTTAGCTGAAGCTAGATTTACTCCTTACCGCATTCTCTTCAATCGGTCACCGAGAAGTACTTCCCTCCTCTAAATTTGTACATTATTTCCTCCAAACGTGGAAGAGGATGCGCCTCAGTTTGAACGTATTTATTGATATTTTGTTATAAATCAGCACAAAATCGGATAAGCCCATTCCGTTTAATAAATATTACGATGGGTGACGCGCATTCTATGGGAGCATCTGTAGGATCTAGTCTTTCCAAACTATCCTCAGTAGTATGACAATTCAGTTGCTGCTCCACAACAGACCTAAGTGCTCTCGGCTCTGGCCTTCTTTGAACTCCTCCGGGTAGGATCCTTCTTCCATTTGTACCTTTACCTTCTTGGTGCCAATTACCGCACCAAGAGTGGGACTCAATACCTGGTTTTTGTCTTTATATTGGTCTGACCTATTCGTGCCAACGCGCCGAACGGTAATGGAAGTGTAAATGATAATATTCATGAAGGCTGAAAATCTATCAGCGTCGTTTACCAACATATGGTAGCTCTCAGGAGGCTAGGTCACATATGAGAAAGCACTCATTAGCCGAATACGTTTGGCATTGAAACGCGGACATTGGATCACATGGTCAGCCGTATCCAACTCGCCACAGGATCACAATGGGGATTCCTTTCGTTTGAAGAAGTGGAGCTTGTTATTGAAGTCCCCGTGACCACTGATAAGTTGGCAGGTGAAGTAATCTGGGACGTACCACGTCAGCTTATTTCTGGTCCTGCCATCTGGGAAAAATTTGAAGGTCATCCTACCTTTGCTGGAGTTGGTCCAGCGACTCTGCCAACTGTCCCAGATGGTTTCTTCAATATGGTGGAGTGTTTCTCTAAGGTCCTGCTGTCCTATTGTGAAGATAGACTCTCCTATCTTGTAAGGCAATCCCCTGACTGCTTGTACACCCGCTTTAAAACCTCCAGGAACACCCCGCCCCACAACCCCCGTCGCAACCACCTCCTCCCATAAAACCCTACAACCTTTGTTAGAGGAGCTTTCTTAGAGATTTATATGAGTGGCTCAGATGCGTAATAGGAAACTACAAACACTATTCGCCATTGAGATGAGAGAAGAAGTTCTAATTATGTCTATAAGATACCTTTGTAGTAGGAAGGTGACAGCAAAGAACATGAATATGATGTACATCTGATTGGCGAGAGAGTGTACCGATGAAATGATTACCTGCCTCACAGGGACCAGAATACATGTCAGGACGGTCATCGCGGCAATGTACACGATAGAAGATATGATAAGCAATCTGCAATCAGGTATATCATAAATAGAAATATTACCATTAATCAATGTACATCAAGTACATCATAAAAAAAGGGACTTCAAAAAATCACATTATTTGAGGTTTTATGGAAAATGTTATATAATCCAACATGTCTGTTACATTTTCTACAATGTTTTTCCAAAATACTTGCATTATAATCTAGAAATGCTTTCAGCTTGATGTGAATCCAGTCATTTACTCCTGGCAACTTCCTTAAGAGCTATTCTGTTACTGAATCATCTCAAGCACTTTGTGAGGTACATGAAAATGTGTTGTGCAATTACAAAATCATTTAAGATTACATGTACTCATCTCAGTACTTATATTTTATTATTGGATAACTTCTATGATTCTATATCATACTCCATATTTAATTGATTCGTTCAACAATAAAGAAAATATTAGTTCATGGCTATAATAGTAGACGGAAAAAATCAGGTGGGTTAGAAGTGGAAGGAATTTAAAAATTCAGAATATTTCCATCATTATGAGTCGGAACAAATGTTATAGAACCAATATTGTGAAATAATTGATGCACTACAGTTGTAGCTCTATACAGGACACAAAAATTAAGTGAGCTAATTGTTCTACCTTGTTTTCAGCAATGAGTTAACCGCACACACTACATATCGAATATAGACTTCGAAATAGACAACATGGGTGAGATAACGCTAAAGGTGACTATTACAAAACTTGTTGACAAAACTCATGTATGTGAGTAAAGGTGTAAACAAACCTGTATATTTTATACAAAATTGATCTAGAATCAGAAAGTCCAGCAATAAATACTAGCCACATCCTTTCAGAGAGTATATCATCATTACTATCCATGATTCCAGATTTAGCAAACATAATTTCCAATTAGGAACAAGGTTTGATTAGTACTAAGATTCATATGAATGACCTAAAAAAAATGAAAACATTATAAAATTACACATTCAATAAAAAAACAAATGTATATTGATGACAATTACGTCTATTCTTCTAAAAATAAATTATAACTCAATGGAAATAGTTAGGAAAGTGAAATTAACGGCCCTTTCCAAGCAGGGAGTGTATTCTGGCTCCTCTATTCGACACCTGCCATAACACGCCTGCACAGCAAGAGCTGACGGCCCTTCCCAAGCAGGGAGTGTATTCTGGCTCCTCTATTCGACAACTGCCATAACACGCCTGCACAGCAAGAGCTGACGGCCCTTCCCAAGCAGGGATTGTATTCTGGCTCCTCTATTCGACACCTGCCATAACACGCCTGCACAGCAAGAGCTGACGGCCCTTCCCAAGCTGGGAATGTATTATGGCTCCTCTATTCGACACCTGTCATAACACGCCTGCACAGCAAGAGCTGACGGCCCTTCCCAAGCTGGGAATGTATTATGGCTCCTCTATTCGACACCTGCCATAACACGCCTGCACAGCAAGAGCTGACGGCCCTTCCCAAGCAGGGAATGTATTATGGCTCCTCTATTCGACACCTGTCATAACACGCCTGCACAGCAAGAGCTGACGGCCCTTCCCAAGCTGGGAATGTATTATGGCTCCTCTATTCGACACCTGTCATAACACGCCTGCACAGCAAGAGCTGACGGCCCTTCCCAAGCAGGGAATGTATTATGGCTCCTCTATTCGACACCTGTCATAACACGCCTGCACAGCAAGAGCTGACGGCCCTTCCCAAGCTGGGAATGTATTATGGCTCCTCTATTCGACACCTGTCATAACACGCCTGCACAGCAAGAGCTGACGGCCCTTCCCAAGCTGGGAATGTATTATGGCTCCTCTATTCGACACCTGCCATAACACGCCTGCACAGCAAGAGCTGACGGCCCTTCCCAAGCTGGGAATGTATTATGGCTCCTCTATTCGACACCTGCCATAACACGCCTGCACAGCAAGAGCTGACGGCCCTTCCCAAGCAGGGAATGTATTATGGCTCCTCTATTCGACACCTGCCATAACACGCCTGCACAGCAAGAGCTGACGGCCCTTCCCAAGCTGGGAATGTATTATGGCTCCTCTATTCGACACCTGTCATAACACGCCTGCACAGCAAGAGCTGACGGCCCTTCCCAAGCAGGGAATGTATTATGGCTCCTCTATTCGACACCTGCCATAACACGCCTGCACAGCAAGAGCTGACGGCCCTTCCCAAGCTGGGAATGTATTATGGCTCCTCTATTCGACACCTGCCATAACACGCCTGCACAGCAAGAGCTGACGGCCCTTCCCAAGCAGGGAATGTATTATGGCTCCTCTATTCGACACCTGTCATAACACGCCTGCACAGCAAGAGCTGACGGCCCTTCCCAAGCTGGGAATGTATTATGGCTCCTCTATTCGACACCTGTCATAACACGCCTGCACAGCAAGAGCTGACGGCCCTTCCCAAGCTGGGAATGTATTATGGCTCCTCTATTCGACACCTGTCATAACACGCCTGCACAGCAAGAGCTGACGGCCCTTCCCAAGCAGGGAATGTATTATGGCTCCTCTATTCGACACCTGTCATAACACGCCTGCACAGCAAGAGCTGACGGCCCTTCCCAAGCAGGGAATGTATTATGGCTCCTCTATTCGACACCTGTCATAACACGCCTGCACAGCAAGAGCTGACGGCCCTTCCCAAGCAGGGAATGTATTATGGCTCCTCTATTCGACACCTGTCATAACACGCCTGCACAGCAAGAGCTGACGGCCCTTCCCAAGCTGGGAATGTATTATGGCTCCTCTATTCGACACCTGTCATAACACGCCTGCACAGCAAGAGCTGACGGCCCTTCCCAAGCAGGGAATGTATTATGGCTCCTCTATTCGACACCTGTCATAACACGCCTGCACAGCAAGAGCTGACGGCCCTTCCCAAGCAGGGAATGTATTATGGCTCCTCTATTCGACACCTGTCATAACACGCCTGCACAGCAAGAGCTGACGGCCCTTCCCAAGCTGGGAATGTATTATGGCTCCTCTATTCGACACCTGTCATAACACGCCTGCACAGCAAGAGCTGACGGCCCTTCCCAAGCTGGGAATGTATTATGGCTCCTCTATTCGACACCTGCCATAACACGCCTGCACAGCAAGAGCTGACGGCCCTTCCCAAGCTGGGAATGTATTATGGCTCCTCTATTCGACACCTGTCATAACACGCCTGCACAGCAAGAGCTGACGGCCCTTCCCAAGCAGGGAATGTATTATGGCTCCTCTATTCGACACCTGTCATAACACGCCTGCACAGCAAGAGCTGACGGCCCTTCCCAAGCTGGGAATGTATTATGGCTCCTCTATTCGACACCTGCCATAACACGCCTGCACAGCAAGAGCTGACGGCCCTTCCCAAGCGTGGAATGTATTATGGCTCCTCTATTCGACACGTGCCATAAGAACTGCTGCATGTTTACATTATGATACCATTTGTATGTGTGTTTTTTCTTAATATTTCAGTTTGTTTTTATAATTTAAAGTTGTTTAGTGGACTGAGTGGGGGTGAAATAAATAGTTCTGTATGCTTTTCAACTTGTATATTCACAAGCACAGGACTGGCTTGGAGATATTAGGGAGATTAATCCATTTGAGCTGTAGACTGGGATTCTTGAGTAGCCCAGGTATGGATGTGTCATTGACCTGAGCTTCTGCAATTGCGTCCATTTCTTCCACCCTGGAAATTGCATCAGCTACCTCATTTTCGTTACCATCAACGTGTCGGATCTCTGTGGTGAACTGGCTAATGTAGTTCAGTAGTCTAATTCGCATTGGGGTGGAGGTTTCTGGCTTCTGTCGAAATGCATAAAGCAGAGGTTTATGGTCAGTCCATATTGTAAATGTCGACCCTCGATGTATGGGCGGAAATGTTTTATGGTCCGGTGTATTGCAAGTAACTCCCTGTCGTAGGTGGAGTAGTTGCGTTGCGCTGAGGTAAAACCACGCGAGAAGAAACCCAGAGGTTTCCATGTATCTGCGTCTCGCTGTTGTAGAGCTGGTCCCATAGCAACGCTGGAAGCATCACAGGCCAGTACTAATTCTGCGTTGGGCTTAGGATGAACAAGTATGGCCGCGTTGCGAATAGCATCTCTATAACCCTCAAAGGCCTTTATCAGGTAAGACAGTGACACCATGCTGATTCACCCGATGTCCTAGGAATTCAATCTCTTCCACGGCGAATTCGCACTTGGCTAGATTAATGGTGAGTCCATGGTCCTGTAGACGTTTAAAAACTTCCTCGAGGTGTGCCTTGTGTTGTTCCTCATCTTCCGAGCCGATGCAGACATCGTCCACGAAAGGGAAGACAAAGTCGAGTCCCCTTAAGACATTGTCTAGGAAGCGCTGGAATGTTTGTGCCGCGTTACGTAATCCGAAGCACATTCTAAGAAATTCTATCAGGCCAAAAGGAGTGATGACGGCTGTCTTTTCAATGTCTTCGTCGGCTATGGGGATCTGATAGTAAGCCTTGTTCAGGTCCAACTTACTAAAAATCCGCTTTCCGTGGAGGTTTATATTAAAGTCGGCGATATTCGGAACGGCATAACGGTCAGGGACTGTCTTCTCGTTTAAGCGACGGTAATCACCACAGGGCCTAATCCCTCCGTCTTTTTTTAGCACAATGTGTAATGGACTGTTAGATGGTCGACAGATACCTTCCGCCATCATCTGCTCAAATTCCCGTTTCGCGGCCGCGTATCGGTCAGGAGGTAGTCTACGCGCTTTCGCGGTAACCGGTGCGCCGCGCGTTTCAATATAATGAACGACGGAGTGAGTCGTCTTCTTCATATAATTTGTCGGAAGAGTGGTGGAGCTGTATTTATTTAGCAGCTCGGTGTACCATTTACCGCTGGGAACGGAACACACTGCGACATTTGATAGTCTTCCTTTTGACGTCAAACCTGTAATTTTATCGATCAGCTGATTGCTCGCTAGATCAACCATTATTTGGTAGTGATAAAGAAGGTCTGCTCCAATTATAGGGTGTCCTACATCCGCTAGGATGAAACGCCATGTCAACTTCCGCCTAAGGCCCAAATCCAAAGTGACGAGCTGGTCCCCATACGTTGGAATTGCGGTCCCATTGGCTGCATATAAGGCGAAGTCGCTGGGTTGAGTCTTATTTCCCTTCTTCGTTGGTAACACAGAGAGTGCAGCTCCGGTGTCAACGAGGTATCGGATTAGGGACTGGCGATCGACTACAAATAATCGGCGGTGGGAGTTCGTAGCAACGGGTTCCGCCACTGCCGTCGCTACTTCTAGTTTTTCTGCTCCTGTTTGTTAGAGTTCGAGGGCTTCCAATCGCATGGCTGTCGACACTTTGTAGCCTTTTCCCTGAATCTTTCATGGTAAAAGCACAAGTGGCGCCCTTTGCTTCTACTCCTGGTATGAGGTCTGGTAGTCGTTGCTCTTGTCGCAGCATGCGGACTTCCTCGCATCTCCAATGTGGCAATTCTTTCAGACAGCTTTTCGATGGCGTCTAACAACTTCTCGTTGGTATAAGAACCTTTGGAATCAGTAGCGCGGGAATTCTTAACAGCTGCTACCTCACAGACTCTCGGTTCATAAATTTCGGAAATGCGATCTGCGATAATGCTAAGTTTAGTCAGGTCTTGTTGCTCCGAGGCCACTAGTGCGGCCTGTATCTGGTCGGACAGCCCTCTCAGCCAGATAGGCTTAAGGAGGTTGTCAGAAACCATGGTGCCTCCTAAATGTTGGAGATCACGTAAAAAATGTGATGGTTTACGGTCTCCCAGGCGCTGGTCCTCTAATAACTTCCTGATACGGACGTTATCAGATTCACCAAAACTACCAATTAATCTGTCCTTTAGAGTATCATATGCGTTTTCAGCTGGAGGAGACCTAACCAAGTCTATTACATCTCCCTATCCAGTTGTGAGACAACGAATCTGAATCGCTTAATTGAATTTCGGATGTCATAAAGAGCGAAAACAGCTTCACATTGTAGGAAAAAAATTTCCGGGTCGTATTTACAAAAAGCCGGGAGTTGGGCTTTAATTGTTGCAGCAGAAGTAGCTTCGACTTGCTGTGCCATCTGTTCTGGGTCTAACCTGTGTGAAGTTTCCCCGTCCACTGTAAAAATATCAAAGAAATCTGAATTGGACATGTTGAAAAAAATGTATTACTCACACAGCGTGGCTTTCACGTCGAAGCGTAGAGATCACGTCGGATCGTAGAGATCGCGTCGGGGTCACCAATTTAGTGGACTGAGTGAGGGTGAAATAAATAGTTCTGTATGCTTTTCAACTTGTATATTCAGAACAAGCACACAATAACCTCTTCATCATGAGGATGTAATATGTTACACAAAACAAGTCTATTTAGAGTACTTTCACTCCACACATTTTCGCCGAACACAACACAGACTCAGTTAACTCAATATAATAAAGTTCCAGTTAAGGGGTGGTTAGGGGTGAGCCGGTTAACTATTTTCACTGACTGAACATATTTTAAAACCATCTGGTATTTTTTATACCGCGAGGTTATCATATTTGATAGCGAACGACTCACGAGTACGTGCGTCGCCGCTACAGTAGGTTATATCTCTAGGAGGATTATCTTGTCTTTTTTTCTTCAGTATATTTCTTCTTAGGTTGTATTATATATAGTCAATAATGTGTTTTATAATTTTTGTTGTTGTTATCTTCTGTTTTATTTATTTATTATTTGTTTTAGTTCTACGTGTTAGGTTAAGGGTAAAAACTCAATTCGGCTGCTTCCACCTTTTGTTGTAATGTCCTTTGTGGACTTTGAAGCAGTTGGGTTATTATTTGTGTATTTTGACGTATTAGAGGTTAGAAGATTACTTATAACTGTTATTTTGTTGTCAGTATTTTCCCCCTATTGTATCCAAAGCCCAAATAAACCAGTAAGTACAAGTAGCGGCGACGCACGTACTCGTGAGTCGTTCGCTATCAAATATGATAACCACGCGGTATAAAAAATACCAGATGGTTTTAAAATATGTTCAGTTAGTGAAAATAGTTAACCGGATTGCTAGTGCAAAGTTAGAAACGCGAAAGAAAATATCTGGTATCGCGCGTTAGCTGCAACTTTATTATATTGAGTTTACTGAGACAGCGTTGTGTCCGTCGAAAAAGTGCGAAGTGCAAATACTCTGAATAGACTTGTTTTGTGTAAATATTACATCCTCATGATGAAGAAGTTATGTTGTGATCGTTCTTAATATACAATTTGAAAAGTGCACAGAACTATTTATTTCACCCCACTTAGTCCACTAAATACATATCGAGTTATTCCATTCTCCAACGAGACCAAAAGTGTGAGATCTTTGTTTGATCAAATGCTATCGCTTCAGCGGCCTAATATTCTCACTTGTGAGATTCCTTTCGGTGCAATAATATACGGACAACGAAATGGCAACCATTCAATAGACTCTGCATTTGTTGCAAACGGAGAAAATAGTATAGAAAGGCTCTTCAAGGTCAGAAGCATATCACCTATAATCTCTCTCTCTCTCTCTCTCTCTCTCTCTCTCTCTCTCTCTCTCTCTCTCTCTCTCTCTCTCTCTCTCTCTCTCTCTCTCATATATATATATATATATATATATATATATATATATATATATATATATAAAATATGAAATTGTAACTTCTGTCAGCACATTGATTTTTTTCTCGAAATTTCACGATAACTTTTCGTTTCACATGCCATAGACACCATAACTGCATTTTGTTTCTTTGGTGTCTGTCCTAAAATTAAAAAAGCGATATTTAATTTCCTATTGGTTTTTCGGCAAATACGAACCTAACAAAAGTTGTTTATTTTATTATTTAGGGTATTTTTTGTTATATATATACTTTCGCCATAGACCGAAGAATAGATGCGTTACTCGCTAAAAATTATAGCAAAGTCAACAGTTTTGTTGGGCACTAATTGATGAACAGAACTTAACAAAATTTAGTATGTGAATAAGTATTAATTCTTCCATGATTATAAGGTATTTTAAAATATTTAGGTCCAAATGGGAGTAGGGGGAATGGGGGACCTGAAATGAAAAATGGCGATATTCTGTTTCCCATTGGTGATTCAGTAGAAGCAAGTAACAGAAGTTGTTCATTGTGTTATGTAAAGTAACTTTTGTTATACATACTTTTTTCGTATACCGAAGTAAATACAAGATATACGCTAAAACCTATAGCGGAAGTTAACAATTTTATTGGACCCAAAAGACAACCTAATTAAACAAAACTTGGTATGTGAATTAGCATCCACTCCTCAATAAGCTGTGTTAACATTTCTACTGAGAATAAGAAGGGGGGGGGGTTATCAGGGAAGCCTATTATCTCATGAACATTACAGAAGGTTTTAGCAGATTTCCCTTCAGGGAAATCAGCTATTGAGGTTGTACTCATGACGGAATTTTCGACATTTTTCTTCAAATGTCCATCGATCCTACTTAGTAGATGACGAAAATGAGGTCCGTTCAAAACTGTATATATATATATATATATATATATATATATATATACATATATATATATATATTTGTCTGTTACTGCTCTAGCGGTCGCAATTTTTGTTTGATAGTTACGAAACTCGAAATTTAGTCGTTTTATGTAAAAAGAAAGATCAAGTTCGTTAACGGCTGAAATCGGACCAGTGGGGGGGGGGTTAGAGGGGAGGATTTTCGAAAATTCGAAATATCTCCGTTACTATACGTCGGATCGAACAATTGTATAGAATCAATCTTATTGCAAATTACATTTACTATAAATATTGTTCTATACATATTTTCCGTATAATGAGTATTAACCGAGATATTCGTATTTTTTGGAATGAGTTCCGATTTCAGTAAACCCCTACTCCTACTAGGGACATATTAATAATAAGCTGATATCTAATGAACCACCTCATTATTAGGTTAAATACAAAATATTGTTTTCAACAAAGCTTTATTTTACGAGGTACAAACAAATACGTTCTGTTGACCCCCCCCCCTTTTTTTCTTGGACTACAAAAATCTGAGTGATTGAGATAGAAATTATTTTGATTCATTACAAATTACTCCACTAACTATAATAAATAGTTTCCAATAAAATTAATATTTTATATTCAGATATATTTATTTAATTGTTTGTTTTTCCGGTCTATCTATCGATACTGCACTACAAGGTTGGCTAACCTGTTTGTTTACAATCCAGCCGTATTACGTTTTAGGGACTTTTAACTTATATTGTAAATTCACTGAAAGATTTCTCCTTGCCGTTTGTAATTATTCACTAATGTTCACGGAAGTGTTACCTGTATGTATATTTATCTATTGTAAACCTTCACTGGCTAACCTGCTTTTTCCTTAATCATGTGAAAATCTCATAACCGTCTGAATCGTATTTTGCCCCCCCCCCTTTCTATTTTCTTCCCGGATTCCTAAATTTGGAATGGTTGTGATTAAAATTATTCTGGTCTATTATTAATTACAGTACTAGATATAATAAATAGTTATATGAATAAAATTTATAACTTATATTCAAATATATTTCCGTAATTGATTTTATTTCCGGTAAAAGCTGGCTAACCTGATTGTTTACATCTCAGACTGTTTGCTATCAGGAAAGTTCTTACCATTTGACTTGCCCTTTATATGTTTACTTAATATTCACAGCAGTATTAAGTCTTAACACTAATGGATATGCTGTGGTACTATTTAGTGTTGGTGTAATAAGTGTTAAGAGCACTGCTATCATTAACCGTAAGTCCATCTTTTGTGTTCTTGTTGTTTTATTGAGATTGAATTGTTTATAATTTAATCTCGGAGCCTAACGGATGAGAGTTACTTTCCCGCCAAAAGCTAGTTCGGCCGTTTCTTTGACTGGCTCGGCTCTCGTGAAATTTCTCTATTGTAAAGCTTTCCCTAAGCAGATTTCCCAGGTGAAGTTTTACAATAGAGAAATTTCACGTGGGAAATCTGCTTAGTTTACGCAGACCCTGCGTGACGGACTTTTTAGTTTGTTATTTAAAGGAACTATTATTATACACACATTTGTCGTTTAATAAAGTATAAACGAGATATAGGCTAAAACTATGGCGGGAGTAACCAATTGTATTAGTACAAATTAATGTTTATAAATCTCTGCATTACTTGATAATGTCATTATGATAAAATGCAATATACGTCTAAACTCGATTTGATTGTTTAGAGAATTATTTAGATTGCTTGGAGGGCTACGAACCTTCCCCTCACCTCGCATTTTGAGTATAAATTCAATTATTTTTAGGATACCACTATTATTTATTTCCACCGGGTATATTAATTATTAGAAAAAAACAATTCTTTAATGTTTAGAATAATTAATTTAAGTAAAGCAATGCATAGCGGAAAGGGAAGTTGCACGTAGGCTAACACAGTTAGGCTAAAGTACCTCCCCTACAGTTCTAGAGAATTGTTGAAGATTTAGGCACAATTGGCACTTATTGGTGAATATTGTTAGTACTATTTATGAATGAAGATGTTAGTATATATTGTAGTATTTGCTCCCTGTCATTATGAACCATATATAATGTTATGGAGAAGACTTACAAAGAGAAACGTGATTACAGTAGCCGTTGTCAGCTGGAGTCCTGATTCTACTGTCGAATCCAGATGGCGTCTCTATCAAATCACTTTATATTCTCCGAAAGGAACCTTGGAATATTTCTCTTTGCTCTTCTACTAAATAATACAATGCCAATTGACGGGTTTCCATTCAAAACACTTGCATACGAAATCTGGTACCATAATTAGGAAATGGTAAAGTTGGGCAACCCTCTTCGTGCATTATTCAATATTCATATAAACCTCTTCAAAAACGAAAGTTTAAACTTCAAGATTGATTATTATTTCCATAAAAATGATTTCCGGTTCTGAACATTACGATCAATTATTGAGACAGCAATGAATGATAACTCATCGGAATAATTTTTTTTTTATATTAACTGCCAATCTCTTTTGCGAGTGCACATTCGTCAATTGGTCATCCTTACAATGGGCATTTCAATCTTTTCCATTTTAACGGTACACGCTGTCTAGCTAGTTGGTACATGCTATGTAGGGGATACAACCCCATGAGGTCTGTCTAGCTAGTTGGTACATGCTATGTAGGGGATACAACCCCATGAGGTCTGTCTAGCTAGTTGGTACATGCTATGTAGGGGATACAACCCCATGAGGTCTGTCTAGCTAGTTGGTACATGATATGTAGGGGATACAACCCCATGAGGTCTGTCTAGCTAGTTGGTACATGATATGTAGGGGATACAACCCCATGAGGTCTGTCTAGCTAGTTGGTACATGATATGTAGGGGATACAACCCCATGAGGTCTGTCTAGCTAGTTGGTACATGCTATGTAGGGGATACAACCCCATGAGGTCTGTCTAGCTAGTTGGTACATGCTATGTAGGGGATACAACCCCATGAGGTCTGTCTAGCTAGTTGGTACATGCTATGTAGGGGATACAACCCCATGAGGTCTGTCTAGCTAGTTGGTACATGCTCTGTAGGGGATACAACCCCATGAGGTCTGTCTAGCTAGTTGGTACATGATATGTAGGGGATACAACCCCATGAGGTCTGTCTAGCTAGTTGGTACATGATATGTAGGGGATACAACCCCATGAGGTCTGTCTAGCTAGTTGGTACATGCTATGTAGGGGATACAACCCCATGAGGTCTGTCTAGCTAGTTGGTACATGCTCTGTAGGGGATACAACCCCATGAGGTCTGTCTAGCAAGCTGGTACATGCTGTGTAGGGGATACAACCCCATGAGGTCTGTCTAGCTAGTTGGTACATGCTATGTAGGGGATACAACCCCATGAGGTCTGTCTAGCTAGTTGGTACATGCTATGTAGGGGATACAACCCCATGAGGTCTGTCTAGCTAGTTGGTACATGCTCTGTAGGGGATACAACCCCATGAGGTCTCTCTAGCTAGTTGGTACATGCTGTGTAGGGGATACAACCCCATGAGGTCTGTCTAGCTAGTTGGTACATGCTGTGTAGGGGATACAACCCCATGAGGTCTGTCTAGCTAGTTGGTACATGCTGTGTAGGGGATACAACCCCATGAGGTCTGTCTAGCTAGTTGGTACATGCTGTGTAGGGGATACAACACCATGAGGTCTGTCTAGATAGTTGGTACATGCTCTGTAGGGGATACAACCCCATGAGGTCTGTCTAGCTAGTTGGTACATGCTATGTAGGGGATACACCCCCATGAGGTCTGTCTAGCTAGTTGGTACATGCTGTGTAGGGGATACAACCCCATGAGGTCTGTCTAGCTAGTTGGTACATGCTGTGTAGGGGATACAACCCCATGAGGTCTGTCTAGCTAGTTGGTACATGCTGTGTAGGGGATACAACCCCATGAGGTCTGTCTAGCTAGTTGGTACATGCTGTGTAGGGGATACAACCCCATGAGGTCTGTCTAGCTAGTTGGTACATGCTGTGTAGGGGATACAACCCCATGAGGTCTGTCTAGCTAGTTGGTACATGCTGTGTAGGGGATACAACCCCATGAGGTCTGTCTAGCTAGTTGGTACATGCTGTGTAGGGGATACAACCCCATGAGGTCTGTCTAGCTAGTTGGTACATGCTGTGTAGGGGATACAACCCCATGAGGTCTGTCTAGCTAGTTGGTACATGCTGTGTAGGGGATACAACCCCATGAGGTCTGTCTAGCTAGTTGGTACATGCTCTGTAGGGGATACAACCCCATGAGGTCTATCTAGCTAGTTGGTACATGCTGTGTAGGGGATACAACCCCATGAGGTCTGTCTAGCTAGTTGGTACATGCTATGTAGGGGATACAACCCCATGAGGTCTGTCTAGCAAGCTGGTACATGCTGTGTAGGGGATACAACCCCGTGAGGTCTGTCTAGCAAGCTGGTACATGCTATGTAGGGGATACAACCCCATGAGGTCTGTCTAGCTAGTTGGTAGATGCTATGTAGGGGATACAACCCCATGAGGTCTGTCTAGCAAGATGGTACATGCTGTGTAGGGGATACAACCCCATGAGGTCTGTCTAGCTAGTTGGTACATGATATGTAGGGGATACAACCCCATGAGGTCTGTCTAGCTAGTTGGTACATGCTATGTAGGGGATACAACCCCATGAGGTCTGTCTAGCTAGTTGGTACATGCTATGTAGGGGATACAACCCCATGAGGTCTGTCTAGCTAGTTGGTATATGCTATGTAGGGGATACAACCCCATGAGGTCTGTCTAGCAAGCTGGTACTCCCTCTCACTCGACAACTCCAGCCGTATCTAGAACATACCTCATAGCCAGTAGCCAGTCAAAGGTGGAATCTATCCGTATCTAGAACATACCTCATAGCCAGTAGCCAGTCCATAGTGGAATCTAGCCGTATCTAGAACATACCTCATAGCCAGTAGCCAGTCCATGGTGGAATCTAGCCATATCTAGAAAATACCTCATAGCCAGTAGCCAGTCCATAGTGGAATCTAGCCATATCTAGAACATACCTCATAGCCAGTAGCCAGTCCAACGTGGAATCTAGCCTTATCTAGAACATACCTCATAGCCAGTATCCAGTCCAAGGTGGAATCTAGCCATATCTAGAACATACCTCATAGCCAGTAGCCAGTCCATAGTGGAATCTAGCCATATCTAGAACATACCTCATAGCCAGTAGCCAGTCCATTGTGGAATCTATCCGTATCTAGAACATACCTCATAGCCAGTAGCCAGTCCATAGTGGAATCTAGCCGTATCTAGAACATACCTCATAGCCAGTAGCCAGTCCAAGGTGGAATCTAGCCATTTCTAGAACATACCTCATAGCCAGTAGCCAGTCCATAGTGGAATCTAGCCATATCTAGAACGTACCTCATAGCCAGTAGCCAGTCCATAGTGGAATCTAGCCGTATCTAGAACATACCTCATAGCCAGTAGCCAGCCATAGTGGAGTCTAGCCATATCTAGAACATACCTCATAGCCAGTAGCCAGTCAAAGGTGGAATCTATCCGTATCTAGAACATACCTCATAGCCAGTAGCCAGTCCATAGTGGAATCTAGCCGTATCTAGAACATACCTCATAGCCAGTAGCCAGTCCAAGGTGGAATCTAGCCATTTCTAGAACATACCTCATAGCCAGTAGCCAGTCCATAGTGGAATCTAGCCATATCTAGAACGTACCTCATAGCCAGTAGCCAGTCCATAGTGGAATCTAGCCGTATCTAGAACATACCTCATAGCCAGTAGCCAGTCAAAGGTGGAATCTATCCGTATCTAGAACATACCTCATAGCCAGTAGCCAGTCAAAGGTGGAATCTATCCGTATCTAGAACATACCTCATAGCCAGTAGCCAGTCCATAGTGGAATCTAGCCATATCTAGAACGTACCTCATAGCCAGTAGCCAGTCCATAGTGGAATCTAGCCGTATCTAGAACATACCTCATAGCCAGTAGCCAGTCCAAGGTGGAATCTAGCCATATCTAGAAAATACCTCATAGCCAGTAACCAGTCCATAGTGGAATCTAGCCGTATCTAGAACATACCTCATAGCCAGTAGCCAGTCCATAGTGGAATCCTGCCATATCTAGAACATACCTCATAGCCAGTAGCCAGTCCATAGTGGAATCTAGCCGTATCTAGAACATACTTCATAGCCAGTAGCCAGTCCATAGTGGAATTTAGCCGTATCTAGAACATACCTCATAGCCAGTAGCCAGTCCATAGTGGAATCTAGCCGTATCTAGAACATACCTCATAGCCAGTAGCCAGTCCAAGGTGGAATCTAGCCATATCTAGAAAATACTTCATAGCCAGTAGCCAGTCCATAGTGGAATCTAGCCGTATCTAGAACATACCTCATAGCCAGTAGCCAGTCCATAGTGGAATCTAGCCGTATCTAGAACATACCTCATAGCCAGTAGCCAGTCCATAGTGGAGTCTAGCCGTATCTAGAACATACTTCATAGCCAGTATCCAGTCCATAGAGAAATCTAAACATATCACGAACTTTGGGAAAGAGTTGCGGATGATTATCTTCTCCCCAACCCTTGTTGTTGTGGTTGCTAGACGCAGCATCATTTCTGACTCTATCAATTTCCTATTGCAGCATTGTATCATAGTAGGCATTGAGAAATAGTAGCAGATGATTATCTTCTCCGAGCCCTTGTTTTGGTTGCTACACGGAGTATCTTGTCTGACTCCATTGCTTTCATTTCGGTTCTTTCTACATTCCCTCCGCATTTGCACTTTCCTTGTTTATTCCCAGTAGGTTCATGCTACATTCCTTACGTATTTGCACTTTCCTTGTTTATTTCCAGTAGGTTCATGCTACATTCCCTAGGCATTTGCACCTTCCTTGTTTATTCCCAGTAGGATCATGCTACATTCCCTACGCATTTGCACATTCCTTGTTTATTCCCAGTAGGTTCATGCTACATTCCCTACGCATTTGCACATTCCTTGTTTATTCCCAGTAGGTTCATGCTACATTCCCTACGCATTTGCACATTCCTTGTTTATTCCCAGTAGGTTCATGCTACATTCCCTACGCATTTCCACTTTCCTTGTTTTTTCCTAGATGTCCAAGCTACATTCCCTACGTATTTCCACTTTCCTTGTTTATTCCCAGTAGGTTCATGCTACATTCCCTACGCATTTGCACATTCCTTGTTTATTCCCAGTAGGTTCATGCTACATTCGCTCCGCATTTGCACATTCCTTGTTTATTCCCAGTAGATTCATGCTACATTCCCTACGCATTTCCACTTTCCTTGTTTTTTCCTAGATGTCCAAGCTACATTCCCTACGTATTTCCACTTTCCTTGTTTTTTCCTAGCATGTTCGTGCTACATTCCCCTCGTATTTGTACATTTCGTCTTTTTCTGTTTTTTTCACAGTAAGTCCAAGCTAGGTTACCTGAGTATTTCCACATCCCTGGTTTTTTTTCAAAGTAAATTCATGCTAGATTTCCTGTGTGTTGTAGATCAGATGTTTTGTTGTTCATAGTTTTAGGACATCATATGTGTTGTAAGTTGAGAAAACGTTTTGTTAGTATGCCTACTATTGTTAAAAGTAGAAAGTGTATATTCTGTTGCTAATAAGTTAATTGTAAACATAACAGTGGCGACATTGAAAAGTAGCATGAAAAAGACGTATTTGGAAAAGTCGAATATATCTTTAGAGGACAATTTGAATAGTATTCTCATTAAATACCGGGTAACACCTCACTTGTCCATAAGTCTTTCTCCAGCAGAAATATTTATGGAGAGGAGTCGCAGGTGTCAGATGGATTTTCTATGTCCCGAACGAAAAGAAGCATACAATAATATGATACAAAATAAGAGGAAATCTGTAGAATATAAAAGACCAAATGTGGTAAAATATTTCAGGCCGAAGAAGTTAGTTTACGTGCTAGACTACAGGCATGGGAAGGCGTTCTGGAGGTCCGGGGTGATCCAGAAGATACGCCAACAGAACACTTGGTTGGTTGTAGTAGAAGGAAGGCTGATTAAGAAACACGCGGATCAGCTGAGGAGAAGGAAGCTACTGGCAGATGAAGGGGTCATCTGAGGGGCCACATGTTGCAGATCAGATGTTTAGTATTGTAGTTCAGATGTTTGGAGAGATCAGAGTTGTAGGTTGACAGAGACGTGAGAAAACATTATGTTAATACAAAATTTGTTGTTAAAATTAGAAAGTGTCTATTCAATTTCAAAAAAGTTAATTGTAATCACAACATTGAGTATTTGCACATCCCAGGTGTTTTTCACTGTATGTCCACGCTAGGTTACCTGAGTATTTGCATATCCCAGGGTTTTTTTTTTCACTGTATATCCACGCTAGGTTACCTGAGTATTTCACCATCCCAGGTTTTTTCACTATTGGTCCACGCTACCTTACCTGAGTATTTGTACATCCCTGGTTTTTTCACTATAGGTCCACGCTAGGTTACCTGAGTATTTGCATATACCAGGGTTTTTTTTTTCACTGTATATCCACGCTAGGTTACCTGAGTATTTCACCATCCCAGGTTTTTTCACTATTGGTCCACGCTACCTTACCTGAGTATTTGTACATCCCTGGTTTTTTCACTATAGGTCCACGCTAGGTTACCTGAGTATTTGCACATTCTGGTTTTTTCACTATTGGTCCACGCTACCTTATCTGAGTATTTGCACATCCCTGGGTTTTTCACTATAGGTCCACGCTAGGCTACCTGAGTATTTGCACATTCTTGTTTTTTGACTATAGGTCCACGCTGGGTTATCTGAGTATTTGGACATCCCTGGTTTTAGCAAATTTCCCTTAAGGTAAATCATCTATTGCGGTCGTACTCATGACCCGATTTTCGAAATTTATCTACAAATGTCCATCGATCCTTCCTAGGAGACTGAATGGTGATGGTATTTTTTTGGCAAGGCTTAACCCTAGAACTACCAAGGGGGGGGGGGCTCCTTGGCCCACAACTTTTTGTTTTTGTTCCCTATCACCCAATTTTAATGGGATATTTTTGATATTTTATGTATTCCTCAGAAAAACATCCTAGAATGAGGGCATAACAATAAAATTAAATAAAAAAATTTCTATTTTGACAAAAAATTTTTTTTTTTGACGTATGGGCTCGAGGAGCCCCCCCCCCCTTGGTAATGCAAGGGGTAGTTATACACTTAAGTACCAAGGGGGGGGCTCCTCGAGCCCACTGATATTTAATACTACTTTTAACTAGTAATTCAAGTGTTATTAATTATATTGCTCAAATAATAATTACTTTGATGTAATTTTAACATACACAAACCTTCTCAAGTTTTTTTTTTTTTCTCAAAAAAAAATATATATATTCTTCCCATATACTTTTTTTTCATATAAAAATATATTACTGAGATGGTTATAATTATTGCTCCTGATAGGTACTTTTTTAGAAAAGAGAAGATTTTCTAGGTTGTTCCCAACTAGGGGAACAGTTAGTCCATGCTGCATCCTGGATAAACACTCTGAAAAATATTATTGTGCAAAAGCACCGATAATTGCATTACGAATCTGATAATTATATTTTCTTAAATTATTATTCTATTATAATGTTATAATAACTTAGATATAGATAACTTTTTATTCTAACAATGTTTAGATATGTTCCTCCAGTAGAATAAAATTACATTTAATTTAAAGTCATCCTTTTTTCCCCATCCGAACTTTTTTTTTTAATTTATTTTTATTTTTGTATTTAATTTTTTTTTTTAATGTTTTTTTTCACAGGTGTCATAAGAAACTTTCATTAAACATAATCCAATAGAAATAAAAATTTTAAAAAAATTATAGAACCAAAATAAAAGGTTTGTGGGCTCGAGGAGCCCCCCCCCCTTGGTAATCCATGCGACCTGGGAGAGGTCGGTAATACTAGGGTTAAAATAAAGTTATTTGTTATGTAGGGCTTCACTGTCCTCAATAGTTTTATATTTCCAGTCACCTGTGCAAGTAGTTTCTTTTTTATTGGACCATATAATTCATAATCATAGAAAGTATTCTAAACCATGTATGAATAAAAGTTCCTTTCACTTGATGTGGTACAAAGCCCAACTGTGACAGTTGTTTTAGTTACGTCATTATTAAAAATACTCCTTTATAATTCTCGATTGTAAACTGTATATTCATATTGGTACATAGTAAAATATATCATATATTAACGGAGCTGAGTTATTAAATACCAGTATTAACTGGGTGCACCTCCCCAGCGTTCATCCTTTTAAATTATTTATTTATGATATTTAAACAAATTCACATTCCTGAGAAAAACAGTGCATTGCTAAAAGTATAAGCATTTTGTAACAAGTAAACATCGACCAATATGAGGTAGGCAAGGAAGCGGCAGAACTGATAGGACAAAAGAATATTTCCACACCTCCCTGTGGTCGGCCCAACCAACCTACTAATCATTTTAATCTCAATGCTGTAATACATTAAATTATATTAACGAATCTCATTTCATTATCTTCACAATACTAAAACTGTTTGTTCAACACTTTTTCACGTTTTAATTAAATAATAAATTAAAGTTCGAAGAATTAACTCAAGGCGAACCCAAATTCCCCTCTTTTTGACTGTGAGTTCTATAGCGTCGAATTACCTCAATATGTTAAAATTGGTTACCTATTAGTGAAAGTCAGACCGTACATCCCAAAGCCAATGATCTGTCACCGATGTCAGAGCCTTGGGCATGTTGCTGCCCGATGAACCTGTTTGCGCTTTCTGTGCAAACCCTAGACACGAAAACAAATGTACCTCTCTGAATTGTAATCTATGTAGTATGGAACATAAGACAGGAGATAAAAATTGTCCTATCGTCGCTAGAGAACAGAACATTTTGAAAACTATGCTCCATGAAAAACAGCACAATGAAAGTAGCAAATTATAGGTAATTTGCTACTTTCATTGTCATTCATTTGGCTAGGGCCTCGAATCTTCAAGCGGTGAACAAGGAATGTCAATGCCAGCAGTAAACCCTACACTTAGTCAAGCGAGTACTGGAACCTCAATGCTGCACAAGACTATGCCTCAAGAAATGAAGGAACCTTTGCAGAATGAAGATCCTAGTCCTAAGAAATGTCTACTAGATGCCAGAAAATCAGCAGATGTTATTAAAAAGGTAAAGCCACCGATTAATTCTTCTAAAAAGAATAATCTAGTGCTAGTAAATGAAACAAACGCTTTGTCGAAAAGCAAAAAACCTAAAAGCGTTAAAAAAGTATAATAGGTACTACTAGTTATTTCGTGAGATTTCTACCTATAAGTAATTTTATTGTTTTTAACATTCTACAGTCGTATGCACTTATAAATCTGAAATATATACTTTTACTTTATGACTATTCTCCAGTGGAATATTAATGGTTTAGGCAGACATTCGGGAGAACTGAAAAAACTCATTAAAGAAATGTCCCCAAATATATTAGCAATACAGGAAACTCATGGTGCCCCTACTGTACGAATTCCTGTTCTTGGTTTTACTGAGCTTAAAAAAGATTGCACAACAGAAGGTAAAGCATCTGGTGGTGTATCAATATTCATAAAGGACCACATTTATAGTGAATATGTACCAATCCGCACTGTTTTACAGGCAGTAGCGGTTACAGTATACATTCCATATAAAGTGACTCTATGCTCCATTTACATCCCTCCCAAAGATAAATTTGATAGTGATGTCTTTGAAGACCTCATATCTCAACTGCCCCAGCCCATAATATTACTTGGTGACTTTAATTGTCGAAATTGTGCTTGGGGGTCTGACATAAGTGACTCTCAGGGTATGAAGCTATTAACAAGCGTTGAAAAATATGATTTAATACCATTAAATAATAACACCCCTACCCACTTATGCCCCCGTACAGGTACACATTCTAATATTGATATTACATTTAGTTCCTCGTCCCTTTTCTTACGATTAGGATGGGAAGTCTACAATGAACCTTGTGGTAGTGACCATTTCCCGATTTTTATTAATACTGAATCTAATCAAAACAGAATTCAATTTTCAAACGCTCCTCGATTCAACACGAATAAAGCAGACTGGCCAAATTTTCAGAATTATATTATTGACAACGTAAATAAATACCCTATTAACTCAATAGAAGAATTTACAGAATTCATAAACCAAGCTGCAAGTAATTCTATACCTAAAACCGTTCCAAATCTTCAGAAAAATCCAGTTCCATGGTGGAACGGAGAGTGTGTAGCAGCTGTAGCGGAACGAAAGAGGACTTTTCGAATCTTCTCCAGATGCCCAAGCCCTTTCGCCCTAGAGCAATATAAAAGAGCAAAAGGGAAAGCTAACGCCATAATAAAAAAAAGCAAAAAGCAATGCTGGATAGAATTTATTTCATCCATAAATAGGCATACACCATCTAAAGAAATTTGGCAACATATTAACAAAATTCAAAATAAAAAATATTGCCCTCCAATTTCCGGCTTAAAAATTGGTGATAAAATTATTCAAACCCCTTTGGACATCAGTAACGCTCTCGGGAAATATTATCAATCAACATTTGATACCAAATCTAAAAATAAAAAATTCTTGCAATACAAAAATTACAAAGAACAAATCCCGATTCAGATTCTTCGTGACACTTCTCACCCATTGAATGAATTATTTAGTATGAGAGAATTGAAATATGCTATTAAAAAGTGTAAACAATCTGCACCTGGAAAATATGGTATATGTTACAGTATTCTTAAGAAACTCCCTAATGTAGCACTCATCCGCTATCTTCAACTTATTAATAATATTTTCCAAATCGGCGAATATCCAGAAGTATGGAAAGAGTCGATAATTATACCTATATTGAAGACCAACCAAGACAAGTCTCTCCCATCCAGCTACAGGCCGATTGCCTTAACCAGCTGCCTGTCAAAGCTATTCGAAAGAATGATTAACAAACGTCTAGTATGGTTTCTTGAATCAAACGAACTCCTTTCTAATTATCAATGTGGTTTTAGGCCTAATTACTCCACCATAGATCATATAGTAAAATTAGAAACTGACATACTAAATGTATTTATAAAAAGAAACTCGTACAAGCCGTTTCATTTGATATTGAAAAAGCTTATGACACGGTATGGAGGAGATCAATCCTGTCTCAGCTAGCTGAATGGAATATTCAGGGAAGAATACTTATGTTCATAAAGTCCTTCCTTAGCAATAGAACATTCAGAGTTAAACAAGGGGCATCTCTCTCAGACCGATCATACAGACCAATGGCGTGCCACAAGGTAGTGTTTTAAGTACCACACTTTTTAATGTTGCAATCAATAATGTCGCAGAATATATACCACCTGATGTGCATTACTGCCTGTATGTTGATGATCTGATCGTCTACTCAATCTCAGCTCACTTTGATGTGGTAACAGAACGCATAAAATACACCATAAATAATTTAGAAAAGTGGAGTGAGGAAAGCGGTCTATGGTTTTCCACCACAAAAACAAAAACTGCCCTCTTCATTAAAAAACGATTGAAACCACCACTTTTATATCTGTACCAAAATAAAATACCTTCAACAGACACAATAAAATTCTTAGGAGTAATCTTCGATAGAAAGATGACCTGGGTACCTCATATTAAAATGCTATCCCAAAAATCGCTTAACCCTAGAACTACCAAGGGGGGGGGGGCTCCTCGAGCCCACAACTTTTTGTTTTTGTTCCCTACCACCCAATTTTAATGGGATATTTTTGATATTTTATGTATTCCTCAGAAAAACATCCTAGAGTGAGGGCATAACAATAAAATTAAATAAAAAAATTTCTATGTTGAGAAAAAAATTTTTTTTGACGTGTGGGCTCGAGGAGCCCCCCCCTTGGCAATGCAAGGGGTAGTTATACACTTAAGTACCAAGGGGGGGGGCTCCTCGAGCCCACTGATATTTAATACTACTTTTAACTAGTAATTCAAGTGTTATTAATTATATTGCTCAAATAATAATTACTTTGATGTAATTTTAACATACACAAACCTTCTCAAGTTTTTTTTTTTTCTCAAAAAGAAATATATATATTCTCCCCAAATAATTTTTTTCCATATAAAAATATATTACTGAGATGGTTATAATTATTGCTCCTGATAGGTACTTTTTTAGAAAAGAGAAGATTTTCTAGGTTGTTCCCAACTAGGGGAACAGTTAGTCCATACTGCATCCTGGATAAACACTCGGAAAAAAAATTATTGTGCAAAAGCACCGATAATTGCATTACGAATCTGATAATTATATTTTCTTAAATTATTATTCTATTATAATGTTATAATAACTTAGATATAAATAACTTTTTATTTTAACAAGGTTTAGATGTGTTCCTCCAGTAGAATAAAATTACATTTAATTTAAAGTCATCCTTTTTTCCCCATCCGAACTTTTTTTTTTAATTTATTTTTATTTTTGTATTTAATTTTTTTTTTTCACAGGTGTCATAAGAAACGTTCATTAAACATAATCCAATAGAAATAAAAATTTTAAAAAAATTATAGAACCAAAATAAAAGGTTTTTAAGGTTGTGGGCTCGAGAAGCCCCCCCCCCCCCTGGGTAATCCATGCGACCTGGGAGAGGTCGGTAATACTAGGGTTAATATACTGCGAGTTATTTGAAACACAAAATGGGGAGCAGATCGAAAACCTATGATGCTAGTATATCGCTCATATACGAGATCTATTTTAGATTATGGAAGTATAGTTTACTCGGGAGCCGAACCATCTGTCTTAAAAATCCTCGAGGTCATCCAAAACACAGGCTAAGATTAGCAACAGGTGCCTTTCGAACAACTCTAAGCATGAGCTTGTGAGCAGAAACTGGAGAACCATTTAATCATCGATATTCATATAATATCATGAAATACAGCATATCAACACTTGTCCAGCCAATCATGCCGTTACATTGAGTACATCACACAAAATCCAAACATGACTGATTATATTGAAAATCCCAATTCGCATAAACCCTATCACTTCAGACTGTGTCAAACGCTACTTACTTACAACATTACGTTACCGAACATCTATCCCATACAACATAAAACAGCACCCTGGCTAATACATATACCAAAAACTAACTTCTCCCTCACAAAATTCAAGAAATCAAACCCACTCTCTTCCTTCCACTATAAACACGAGTACCGGAAAATAATTACAGAAAACAGGACAGGGCTTTTCATATATACAGATGGTTCTACATATGCAGGAAACTGTGGCTCAGCCGCCATAGTAGGGAACCAAATACTGACGTGTAGACTACCGGACGTATCAAGCAACTTCACTGCTGAATTACAAGGCTTACTTCTTGGACTGCAACACCTTACAAACGTACAACAAGACGACATTCATGTTTTTATTGACTCCTACAGTTCTATACAATCAATACTTGACCTTTACTCAACTCACCCACTCACGAAACAGCTTCAGGAACTACTAACTAACTTACAAACACAGATGGGCAAAGTAATAACTATCCATTGGATACCAGGACATTCAGACATCACGGAAAATATTTTGGTTGACAAGCATGCAAAATTAGCAACTCAACTTGACATGTTACACACTGATCACATCACAGGATACGATGCCCTTAAACTCATTAAAAAAGAGGTCAGCCTAAAATGGGAAACGGAATGGCATCTGACAGACACAAAACTACGAGAAATAAAAAACACTATTCGTGAATGGCTGTCCAGTAATCGGGATACTAGAAGAGAAGAAGTAGTCCTTGCTCGTTTGAGGCACGGCCATTCACGGATAACACACGGACACCTCATGACTAGGACTGAACCACCATTATGTACACTCTGCAATACACAACTGACTATCAAACACTTACTTACCAGACTGCAGACTAATAACTGACATGAACTTACCCACCAACCTATCTGAACTACTACACGACGACAGCCCATACATTACAAAAGTCATGAAACACCTCAAAGACACACACATTTACAACCAGATATAACATTAAATAATATAATAATAATAATAAATAGACTGCAATAATATCCACTGGAGAAAAAATAAATTACCGTATTTTTACCTACCTCTGTAGATTTTTTAACCTTTTTTATTGGTTTTTATAAGGTGGCTTTACCTTTAATATTTTAGAAACATAACAAGAAAATGTGTGAATCGCTTAAATTGCGACACACCTAAATAAACTAAATAAAAATAAATAAATTAAATTATGTATTAATTAAAATTAAGGGCAAACTGGCTTCTCTCATAAATTAATTCTAATAATGTTAATATACGTTATAATTAAAGAGACATTAATACTAACCCACTTACCGAGTTTTGTTAAGTTCGGTACAATCGTTGCTGCCCAATACAAGTTTTGGCCTCCACTTTAATATGTAATGTATATCTCGTTATTCAATGTTATACGACAATAGTCGATATGACAAAAGTTCTAACAAACGTCACTCTACATAACAAAATAAACAACTTTTGTTATGTCCATATTTAGTGAAAGCAATATGAAACGAAATATCGCTATTTTAAATTTCTTGTCTCCCTTATAACCCCCCCCCCTCCTGTTCGCCTCAGAGAATATTATTATAGCCTAAAGTCAAAGTTGGGTAAGTAGTAAGATACATACCAAGTTTCATAGAATTCAGCCGTTTTTGCGTGAAAAGGCACCAAAGTAGCAAAATGCAGTTATGGTGTCTATAACATGTGAAACTAAAAGTTATCGTGAAATTTCGAGGAAAAAACAATGTACAGAAAGAAGTTACAATTTTATATATGTATATACTAGCTAAGGTACCCGGCGATGCCCGGGACATCATTCTTGACTGACTAATGATGTTATTTTTATAGCGAGACTTCAATGTGTACAAATACACTTCACTCCAAGACGTAATGTTTTTTTCCGAAAGAGCCAATCCGAAAGGGTAAATTTTGGGTATTAATGGAATAGAAATTTTAGTTTTGAAGAATAAATGAAAATGTATTCCCAATCTATCTCTCTACACATTTTGGTTCACCATTTTTGATTAATCCACACCATAATCATGGGTAGCATTTATTATAATTAAATAATATCTATAATGAAGATATTTCCTTTCAAAACTAATTCGAGCACATACAGTTTAAGCATAGTTTTGGACGTATGATTATATTCGTAATAGTAAATCTCAGTGTAAATCACTTCCAGGAATGCCAGCATTTCACAGGAAATAAGTAAACTCAATTAGCTGTTTAGGCTCCTGTCATCTTCCGCTCCCCCATGAGGACTATAACCACTGTAATACTACTCGTAGTAGCATTTCACTGGAAATAAGTAAACTCAATTGACTGTTTACGCTCCCGTCATCTTCCGCTCCCGCATGAGTGTTCTCAACATTCTTGTAGTGAAATTATTGATTCAAATTATTATTATTTTTATTATTTCTCTACCGCATGGAATTAAATAATAGTGGCACCCTAAAAATATTTCCATTTATATTCAAAAAGCTAGGTGAGATAGCAGAACTCCCTGCAACCTGAGTAATACTTTAAACAATAATATTGAGTTTAAACGCATATTGTCTTTTGTCTTAATGGCATTACCATTAACGCTTAATTGTTATGATAGTACACATTTTTTTCAATAATATCAAGATACATTATACAAATTAAATAGTGGAATGGCTCTTATAGTTTACATTTCTATTGGAAATAAATAACGAAGTTATTTTCTAGGAAAAATAAATAAATGAGGAGGGGGCAACGAAGATTTCACTAATCCGAATCATACTTAGAAATATCATATAAGTCTAAAAGATAACTTCATTTGTCATAATATTCATTTATTAAAAACCCTTAAATAAGTACTAATAAAATTAATTACTCCCACTATTTTAGCGTATATCCCGTATTTACTTCATTTTACGACAAACGTGAATGCACACGAAAGTTACTTTAAATAAAAAAAAAAAAACTGCTTTTGTCATGTGCATATTTGCATAAAAAGGAATAGAAAACGAAATACCGCTATTTTTAAATTCAGACCTCCCTTACAACCCCTACTCCTGCACGTCCCTAAAAATGTTGGTATGGCTTATTATAATGAAGGCCTTAGTGCTCATACACATAACGAGTTTTATTTAGTGCGGTTGAGTCTTTTGTGCCAAATAAAATTGTTCACTTCCGCTATAGGTTTTGGCTTATAACTCGTTTATAATTCGTTATACGAAAAAAGTGTACACAACAAAAGTTACTCTAAATAACAAAATAAACAACTTTTGCTATGTTCATATTTGCTGACAAACCAATAGGATATGAAATATCGCTATTTTTAATTTCAGGCTTCCATTATAACCCCCACTCCTGTTCGTCTCAGAGAATATTAGTATAGCCTAAAGTCGAAGTTGGGTTAGTAGTAATATACATACCAAGTTTCATATAATTCGGTTCAGCCGTTTATGCGTGAAAAGGTAACAAACAAACATACAAGCATACACGAAAGAAACAAAAAGCAGTTATGGTGTCTATGACATGTGAAACAAAAAGGTATCGTGAAATTTTGGGAAAAAAATCAATGTACAGACAGAGGTTACAATTATATACATATACTAGCTAAGGAACCCGGCTTCGCTAGGGAATCATTAGAGTCTTAACGTAATTTTTTATTTAGCAAGGCTACAATGTGTACAACTACACTTCCCGTCTGGGCTAATGTTTTTCCCGTAAGGGTCAGGTCTGCGACTTATAGTAAGGAAATTTTAGTTTTGAAGAATAAATGAAAATTAGTCCCTAATCAATCCCTATCCATTGTTTGATACACCTTGAATAATCATGTACAGCTTTCATTATAATTAAATTCAAATAAATTAAATGTACACATTTTCTATCGAAAAACAAGCCGAGCAGAATATTGCATGCATAAAAAAAAAACATTTCACAGGAAATTAGTTAATACAATTACCTATGGACAACTTCCGCCCCTCTTGAGTTTTATCAACATTTGAATACCTATAGTCCAAATTGGAAAGAATTGTTGAGTATTTCAATATTTCTAGGCAAATTACTTGCTTCATACAGGGTTACCGAAAAAATGTATACAACAAAAGTTACTCTAAATATCAAAGTAAAGAACTTTTGTTATGTGCACGTTTGATTTAAAACAAATAGAACATAAAATATCGCGTATTTTTATTTCAGGCTTCCCTTATAACCCCCATTCCCGTTCGAATGTAAAAATTTTAATATAGCTTATAGCTATAGCTGTAAATCAAAGCTACATTTCCTAAATCTTGGCATATTCAATATTTGGTCACTGTAAATCAAATCTACATTTCCTAAATCTTGGCATATTCCATATTCTGTAACTGTAAATCAAATCTACATTTCCTAAATCTTGGCATATTCAATATTTGGTCACTGTAAATCAAATCTACATTTCCTAAATCTTGGCATATTCCATATTCTGTAACTGTAAATCAAATCTACATTTCCTAAATCTTGGCATATTCCATATTCTGTAACTGTAAATCAAATCTACATTTCCTAAATCTTGGCATATTCCATATTCTGTCACTATAAATCAAATCTACATTTCCTAAATCTTGGCATATTCCATATTCTGTAACTGTAAATCAAATCTACATTTCCTAAATCTTGGCATATTCCATATTCTGTCACTATAAATCAAATCTACATTTCCTAAATCTTGGCATATTCCATATTCTGTCACTGTAAATACAATCTACATTTCCTACCATGTCATATGTTATAATGGCCTTCGTCTTTAAGTTGTAAAGATAATGGCCTTCGTCTATAAGTTGTAAGGATAATGGCCTTCATCTATAAGTAGTAAGAATAATGGCCTTCGTCTATAAGTAGGAAGGATAATGGCCTTCGTCTATAATTTGTAAGGATAATGGCCTTTGTCAATAAGTAGTAAGAATATTGGCCTTCGTCTATAAGTAGTAAGGATAATGGACTGTGTTTATAAGTTGTAAGAATAATGTAATTCTTCAGTTGTGAGGCACGTAGAATTAATATGTGTTATCTAAGCCATTGCCTGCAAATGTTATCAGATGCGTGATTTCTATGTTATATGTAATCAGTATAAACAATTTTAACTAAAAACTATTTCATTCACTCACATCAGTAGGACTAATTCCAACAACTGCTGAGGATGTCTTATGATTATTACCCAATTGTTTATTATATCTCTAGTTTTATTACTTTATAGTTACAGAGTTGAGCTTTGATTACAGCATTATATCTAGGATAAGTAGGAATATGAGTCAGCTGCATATCCCGGACCTCTTTGAATAGTTATTAGATCAATCTTCTTTTCTGCTAACCTAGGATCATTGTGTTTTTTAGGATCTGCATACATGGGAATGTAGAGTGATAGACCAATATGAGATCATCATCATCGTCTCCTGTAAATCAAATCTACATTTCCTAAATCTTGGCATATTCCATATTCTGTAACTGTAAATCAAATCTACATTTCCTAAATCTTGGCATATTCCATATTCTGTCACTATAAATCAAATCTACATTTCCTAAATCTTGGCATATTCCATATTCTGTAACTGTAAATCAAATCTACATTTCCTAAATCTTGGCATATTCCATATTCTGTCACTATAAATCAAATCTACATTTCCTAAATCTTGGCATATTCCATATTCTGTCACTGTAAATACAATCTACATTTCCTAAATCTTGGAATATTCCATATTCTGTCACTCTAGGTCCAAGCTTCATTTCGTACCTCATGGCATATTTCATATTCTGTCACTGAGGGTCCAAGCTTCATTTCCTACCATGGCATATGTTATAATGGCCTTCGTCTTTAAGTTGTAAAGATAATGGCCTTCGTCTATAAGTTGTAAGGATAATGGCCTTCATCTATAAGTAGTAAGAATAATGGCCTTCGTCTATAAGTAGGAAGGATAATGGCCTTCGTCTATAAGTTGTAAGGATAATGGCCTTCATCTATAAGTAGTAAGAATAATGGCATTCGTCTATAAGTAGGAAGGATAATGGCCTTCGTCTATAAGTTGTAAGGATAATGGCCTTCGTCTATAATTTGTAAGGATAATGGCCTTTGTCAATAAGTAGTAAGAATATTGGCCTTCGTCTATAAGTAGTAAGGATAATGGACTGTGTTTATAAGTTGTAAGGATAATGTAATTCTTCAGTTGTGAGGCACGTAGAATTAATATGTGTTATCTAAGCCATTGCCTGCAAATGTTATCAGATGCGTGATTTCTATGTTATATGTAATCAGTATAAATAATTTTAACTAAAAACTATTTCATTCACTCACATCAGTAGGACTAATTCCAACAACTGCTGAGGATGTCTTATGATTATTACCCAATTGTTTATTATATCTCTAGTTTTATTACTTTATAGTTACAGAGTTGAGCTTTGATTACAGCATTATATCTAGGATAAGTAGGAATATGAGTCAGCTGCATATCCCGGACCTCTTTGAATAGTTATTAGATCAATCTTCTTTTCTGCTAACCTAGGATCATTGTGTTTTTTAGGATCTGCATACATGGGAATGTAGAGTGATAGACCAATATGAGATCATCATCATCGTCTCCTGTTATACCTTCGACTAGTTGAGTAGGTCAGACTGGCTAACGAGGCTAGTCACCTTGTACATACCGCTCATCACCTGCAACAAGGAAATTCAACTATGTTATTTACAATCAGGGAGTATATTCTACTAATTTCAAATTACACACCTCCAGTATTTTTAGCCGCCAAGAACAGTCTCTTGATGACTACTAGACAAAAAGACAACAAGAAAATAGGCTGTAGCCCAAATCATGGCGGACTCGATACATGTCCTTCTACGGAAAAATAGTTACAATTAATCTTCCATCATCGAAACCTAAGCTCCGATACAAAAAAAAGTTATGTTTCTCGATGTTTCATAAACATTCACCGCAGTCAGCTAATTGCCGAGGACAATGGTGACTGCCAATAGGGGCGGAATATAGGAGTAACTGATGTCTACACACTGCTGGGGATAATGGGTGCTGCTGACATGAACGGAATATAAGAGCCACTGATGCCTGCACCTTCCTAGGAATAATAGGTGCTGCCGACATGAACGGAATATAAGAGCCACTGATGTCTGCACCTTCCTAGGGATAATAGGTGCTGCCGACATGAACGGAATATAAGAGCCACTGATGTCTGCACCTTCCTAGGGATAATAGGTGCTGCCGACATGAACGGAATATAAGAGCCACTGATGTCTGCTCCTTCCTGGGGATAATAGGTGCTGCCGACATGAACGGAATATAAGAGCCACTGATGTCTGCACCTTCCTGGGGATAATAGGTGCTGCCGACATGAACGGAATATAAGAGCCACTGATGTCTGCACCTTCCTCGGGATAATAGGTGCTCCCGACATGAACGGAATATAAGAGCCACTGATGTCTGCACCTTCCTAGGGATAATAGGTGCTGTCGACATGAACGGAATATAAGAGCCACTGATGTCTGCACCTTCCTGTCGATAATAGGTGCTGCCGACAGGAGCGGAATATATTGGAGGTACTGATGTCTGCACATTGCTGGGGATAATGTGGGCTGCCGATGGGGGCGGAATATAGGAGTCACTGATGTCTGCACTTTGCTGGGGATAATGTGGTCTGCCGATCGGGGCGGAATATAGGAGGCACTGATGTCTGCACTTTGCTGGGGATAATGGGGGCTGCCGATAGGAGCGGGATATAGGAGGCAACGATGTGTACACTTGGCTGGGGATAATGGGGGCTGCCGATAGGAGCGGGATATAGGAGGCAACGATGTGTACACTTGGCTGGGGATAATGGGGGCTGCCGATAGGAGCGGAATATAGGGCACACGGATAATTGAAGTATGCTGGGGATAATGGGGGCTGCCAATAGGGACGGAATATAGAAGGCACTGATGTCTGCAGTTGGCTGGGGATAATGGGGGCTGCCAATAGGGACGGAATATGGAAGGCACTGATGTCTGCAGTTGGCTGGGGATAATGGGGGCTGCCGATAGGAGCAGAGTATAGGACACCATGATAACTGCACTTTGCTGGGAATAATGGGGGCTTCCGATGGAGGGGAATATAGGAGTAACTGATGTCTACACACTGCTGGGGATAATGGGTGCTACCGATGGAGGGGAATATAGGAAGCACCATTGTCTGCACTTTCCTGGGGATAATGGGGGCTGCCGATCGGTGCGGAATATAGGAGGCACTGATGGCTGCACTTTGCTGGGGATAATGGGGGCTGCCGATGGAGGGGAATATAGGAAGCACTATTGTCTGCACTTACCAGGGGATAATGGGGGCTGCCGATAGGAGCGGAATATAGGTGGCTCTGATGTCTGCACTTTGCTGGGGATAATGGGTGCTACCGATGGAGGGGAATATAGGAAGCACTATTGTCTGCACTTACCAGGGGATAATGGGGGCTTCAGATGGAGGGGAATATAGAAGGCACTGATGTCTGCAGTTTGCTGGGGATAATGGGTGCTACCGATGGAGGGGAATATAGGAAGCACTATTGTCTGCACTTACTAGGGGATTATAGGGGCTGCCGATCGGGGCGGAATATAGGAGGCACTGATGGCTGCACTTTGCTGGGGATAATGGGTGCTACCGATGGAGGGGAATATAGGAAGCACTATTGTCTGCACTTACCAGGGGATAATAGGGGCTGCCGATAGGAGCGGAATATAGAAGGCACTGATGGCTGCACTTTGCTGGGGATAATGGGTGCTACCGATGGAGGGGAATATAGGAAGCACTATTGTCTGCACTTACTAGGGGATAATAGGGGCTGCCGATAGGAGCGGAATATAGAAGGCACTGATGTCTGCAGTTTGCTGGGGATAATGGGGGCTGCCATTATGCATGCATTCCCCAATATCAGATTTTGGACCTATCCAGTCCTATACAACAAGCAGTGAAAGGTCATTGAGAGTAAATGCTTACATTGCCATATGTCTGCAAGCTGGCAGGCATTCCCCAACATCAGAGTTTGGACCTATCCTGTCCTATACAACAAGCAGTGAAAGGTTATTGAGAGTAAATGCTTACATTGCCATATGTCTGCAAGCTGGCAGGCATTCCCCAACATCAGAGCTTGGACCTATCCTGTCCTATACAGCAAGCAGTGAAAGGTTATTGAGAGTAAATGCTTACATTGCCATATGTCTGCAAGCTGGCAGGCATCCCCAACATCAGAGCTTGGACCTATCCTGTCCTATACAGCAAGCAGTGAAAGGTTATTGAGAGTAAATGCTTACATTGCCATATGTCTGCAAGCTGGCAGGCATTCCCCAACATCAGAGCTTGGACCTATCCTGTCCTATACAGCAAGCAGTGAAAGGTTATTGAGAGTAAATGCTTACATTGCCATATGTCTGCAAGCTGGCAGGCATCCCGAATATCAGAGCTTGGATTCCTGCAGGCCTGAGGCTATTGGTCATCATTATGTGAAGGATCTGCTTGAATTTCTTATTGTAGTTGTACCAATCTATAGAATACAGTCTCTCGAATACTTCCTCACTCTGAAATACACAATATATTGTTAACTATGTACAATATTTAAATGAAACCAGTTACATTCCCTTCTTATTACTTCCCATCCATATGTAAAACTAGTTCCAGGAAGATGTTGTACCCTAGGCTAGGTTGAGACAGGAGCTGGATAGTCCCCGGTTAGAGCCCTTCAAGGGACTAGCCAGGAAGATGATGTAACTTAGACTAGGTTGAGATAGGAGCTGGATAGTCCCTGGTTGGAGCCCTTCGAGGGACTAGCCAGGAAGATGATGTAACTTAGACTAGGTTGAGATAGGAGCTGGATAGGCCCTGGTTGGAGCCCTTCAAGGGACTAGCCAGGAAGATGATATTGCCTAGGTTAGGTTGAGCCGGGATCTGGATAGTGCCTGGTTGAAGTCTTTCGAGGGACTAGCCAGGAAGATGATGTAACTTAGACTAGGTTGAGATAGGAGCTGGATAGGCCCTGGTTTGAGCCCTTCGAGGGACTAGCCAGGAGGAAGATGATGCAACCTAGACTAGGTTGAGATAGGAGCTGGATAGTCCCTGGTTTGAGCCCTTCGACTGAGTAGCCAGGAAGATGATGTACCCTAGGTTAGTTTGAACCGGGAGGTGGATAGTCCCAGGTTTGACCGCTTCGAGGGACTAGCCAGGAACATGATATATAGGTTGATATGGCATTGCATGTATAGGTAGATGTTACCTGAATGTACAGATCGTGGCCCAAGAAGCAGATGAAGATTACTGTGAACTGTTGAGCTGCGAAGGTGAGTGTGAGAGCAACCGTTACGTTGATTGGATTCGTCTGCTCACAAACCAAAATCATAAATGCGTCTTAATATTATTCTTTACACGGATTGAAATAAAACATCTTTTTATTATTCTGTATTTTGGTCCGATGTTCCTGTGTACCAAAATTGTACAATTTCCTTATGTCAGCTATGTTTTCCAGCAACTACTATAAATACAATTTTTTTCTTCTTCTTTTTCTTGATAAAATAAGGTAGATCCAGGACATCATACAATAGATACAGGATAAATATAGGATAGATACATGATATGACAGGATAGATACATAATAATATGATACGAGGGATAAATACATCATTAACATGTCCCAGAATTTTCTGATATTAGTTCGCTCTCTGAACACGACGCTGCTCCCCCGTCCCCAACAATGCCACAGCCAGCTGCAATAGCACCAGCGCCCGAACGAGACACTGCTCCCCGGCCCCCAACAGTGCCACAGCCACCTGCATTAGCATCGCCGCCCGAAAAGGACACTGCTCCCCGGCCCCCAACAGTGCCACAGCCACCTGCATTAGCATCGCCGCCCGAAAAGGACACTGCTCCCCGGCCCCCAACAGTGCCACAGCCACCTGCATTAGCATCGCCGCCCGAAAGGGACACTGCTCCCCGGCCCCCAACAGTGCCACAGCCACCTGCATTAGCATCGCCGCCCGAAAAGGACACTGCTCCCCCGTCCCCAACAATGCCACAGCCAGCTGCATTAGCATCTCCGCCCGAAAAAGACACTACTCCCAGGCCCCCAACAGTGCCACAGCCACCTGCATTAGCATCGCCGCCCGAAAAGGACACTGCTCCCCGGCCCCCAACAGTGCCACAGCCAGCTGCAATAGCACCAGCGCCCGAACGAGACACTGCTCCCCGGCCCCCAACAGTGCCACAGCCAACTGCATTAGCATCTGCGCCCGAAAAAGACACTGCTCCCCGGCCTCCAACAGTGCCACAGCCAGCTGCATTAGCACCACCGCCCGAAAAGGACACTGCTCCCCGGCCCCCAACAGTGCCACAGCCACCTGCATTAGCATCGCCGCCCGAAAAGGACACTGCTCCCCGGCCCCCAACATTGCCACAGCCAGCTGCAATAGCACCGCCACCCCAACAAGACACTGCTCCCCCGTCCCCAACATTGCCACAGCCAGCTGCAATAGCACCGCCACCCCAACAAGACACTGCTCCCCGGCCCCCAACAGTGCCACAGCCACCTGCATTAGCATCGCCGCCCGAAAAGGACACTGCTCCCCGGCCCCCAACAGTGCCACAGCCAACTGCAATAGCACCAGCGCCCGAACGAGACACTGCTCCCCGGCCCCCAACAGTGCCACAGCCAACTGCAATAGCACCAGCGCCCGAACGAGACACTGCTCCCCGGCCCCCAACAGTGCCACAGCCAGCTGCAATAGCACCAGCGCCCGAACGAGACACTGCTCCCCGGCCCCCAACAGTGCCACAGCCACCTGCATTAGCATCGCCGCCCGAAAAGGACACTGCTCCCCGGCCCCCAACAGTGCCACAGCCACCTGCATTAGCATCGCCGCCCGAAAATGACACTGCTCCCCGGCCCCCAACAGTGCCACAGCCAGCTGTAATAGCACCGCCACCCGAACAAGACACTACTCCCCGGCCCCCAACAGTGCCACAGCCACCTGCAATAGCACCTCCTCCCGAACCAGACACTGCTCCCCGGTCCCCAACACTGCCACAGCCAACTGCAATAGCACCGCCACCCCAACAAGACACTGCTCCCCCGTCCCCAACATTGCCACAGCCAACTGCAATAGCACCAGCGCACGAACGAGACACTGCTCCCCGGACCCCAACAGTGCCACAGCCACCTGCATTAGCATCTGCGCCCGAAATGGACACTGCTCCCCGGCCCCCAACATTGCCACACCCACCTGCAATAGCACCGCCGCCCGAACAGGACACTGCTCCCCGGCCCCCAACAGTGCCACAGCCACCTGCATTAGTATCTCCGCCCGAAATAGACACTACTCCCAGGCCCCCAACAGTGCCACAGCCACCTGCAATAGCACCGCCGCCCGAACAGGACACTGCTCCCCGGCCCCCAACAGTGCCACAGCCACCTGCAATAGCATCCGCCCGAAACAGGACACTGCTCCCCGGCCCCCAACAGTGCCACAGCCACCTGCATTAGCATCGCCGCCCGAAAAGGACACTGCTCCCCGGCCCCCAACAGTGCCACAGCCACCGGAAATAGTACCGCCTCCCGAACCAGACACTACTCCCCGGCCCCCAACAGGGCCACAGCCACCTGCAATAGCACCGCCGCCCGAACAGGACACTGCTCCCCGGCCCCCAACAGTGCCACAGCCACCTGCATTAGCATCGCCGCCCGAAAAGGACACTGCTCCCCGGCCCCCAACAGTGCCACAGCCAGCTGCAATAGCACCAGCGCCCGAACGAGACACTGCTCCCCGGCCCCCAACAGTGCCACAGCCACCTGCATTAGCATCGCCGCCCGAAAAAGACACTGCTCCCCGGCCTCCAACAGTGCCACAGCCACCTGCAATAGTACCGCCGCCCGAACAGGACACTGCTCCCCGGCCCCCAACAGTGCCACAGCCACCTGCATTAGCATCGCCGCCCGAAAAAGACACTGCTCCCCGGCCTCCAACAGTGCCACAGCCACCTGCAATAGTACCGCCGCCCGAACAGGACACTGCTCCCCGGGCCCTATCAGGGCCACAGCCACTGTAATAATTTATTTGTCCCCTTTGTAAATGAAATTTTGTTCTAATATTGGGTATTTAAATTATTAGAAATTCAACGTTGTCTTTAGTAATAATTCAACTTTCATGTTTGTTTATGAATTATTGGAAATACTTGACCTCCATAATCATTGAACCAATACCATGAGGTTCCCATTCTGTGCTCCCTTTTTGTAGCTCCTCACCTACCCTCCTCCTGCTCATGATGATCCACTAATCATTACAATAAATACTCAGTTTCCTTGAATGATATACCTGTGACATGAGGTATAGTATACAGCCATACACGACTGGAGCCAGGATGAAAACACACAATGCGAAAGATCCGCTGAAAGTGTCAAACAGCTTCTTAAATCTGAAAAAAATTAATGGACTTACTTTGAAAATATCATAAAATGAGAGGCTCGAATTAATAAATGCATATTACTCAATTTAGTATCTACAGGTTGTGTCGCTCTCAATAAGTGCTAAACACGAAATTTAATACATATTTAAGTTAAAAATAGTCTACTCCGTAGTGTAGTGGCAAGTTTGGTTGCCGCCTGGGCACTAGGAATTTATTTATTGACCAACTCATTAAATCATATCACTTGCCTCACCCTTGCTAAGGAATGAATGTATTCTGTAGGTAACCAGTCGCAATAGCAAAAAGTCCGTCACGCAGGCGCTGCGTAAACTAAGCAGATTTCCCACGTGAAGTTTTACAATAGAGAAATCTGCCTAATAACAACTGTAGTAGTAAGAAACCTCTAAACCTAAAACATTATTTAGGGTGTAATAACCCAGTAGTTTCTAGCCCCAAAAAACAGTTAACCTAACCTCTAAACCTACTCACGAGGGACGAATAGTTATGGAAAGCCAGAGCTCTCGGCGGAAAGTCCGAACATAGTCTACTGGAGACCACACGCAGAATACCAATGCAAATATCTCGGTTAATATTCAAGATAGAGAATAAATGTATATAACAATATTTATAGTAAATTTAATTTGCAATAAGATTGATTGTGTACAATGTTTCGGTCCAACGTATAGTAACGGAGATATTTACAATTTTCGAAAATCCCCCCCTCTAAACCCCCCTCCCACTGGTCCGATTTCAGCCGTTAACGAACTTGATCTTTCTTTTTACATAAAACGACTAAATATCGAGTTTGGTAACGATCAAACAAAAATTACGACCGCTAGAGCGGTAACAGACAAATATATATATATATATATATATATATATATATATACTAGCGGACCCGGCAGACGTTGTCCTGCATTATATATCTAGCGATTAGGATATTAAATTTAATAATATTATGTTTAAAAAAAATCTACTTTTAATAACGCAAAAAACAACATTTGTTATATGCACGTTTGCCTGAAAACAAATAGTAAATAAAATATCGCAAAAACTTGTTACGCAAAAAGTAAAGGAAAAATGAGAGAAGGAAAAGAAGACGTTTTAGTTCTGAGATTATCTGGTAGAATGCGCACTACACGTTCTTAAAAACAAACAGTTGTAGACCAATAACTGAAATAAATAAAAACCCTCAACAAAAATAACGCAAATACATAAATATAAATAAGGAAAATAAAATAATTGCAACAATCAAATCAAATTAAAATAAATTTGGACAATGTGACAAATAAATAACAATGTCTGAAAGTGAAAACCTCTCGCAGCTGAAAACATCATTATTTAAATGACATACCCAAATTCTAAGGACATACATTAGATAAACATATTAACATTTCATTACATTTCCAATAACCTCGCCCTTCGCCCTTCGACCGGAGACCTGCTCCATCTGCCTGGCCGATCTGCGGCGCTAAACCATCCGGGGCGTCACCCGAACGCGTATTTAAAAATTCAATCAAATCGGTCCATCCGTCTAGGTGGAGTTCAGTGACATACACACGTACGCTAGAATTATATATATATATATATATATAAAGATAGAGGTGTATTAGCCTGTTAACGCTCTAGCGGTCGCAATTTTCGCTCGATCTTTACCAAACTCCGTATTTAAAAGTTTTAAGTTAAAAGACGGATCATGTTCTTCAACGGCTGGAATCGGATCATTGGGAGGGGGGATTTAGAGGGGAGGATTTTCGAAAATTCGAAATATCTCCGTTAGTTTGAGTCTGATCGAAATTTTGTATATAACCAATCATTTTGAAAAATAAAAGATCTATAAACGTTGTCATGTACTTATTTTCAATTTCTCTAATATTAACCGAGATATCGGTGTTTTTTAGTTTTTGGCCTTCAGTGAACCCCCACTCACCTTCGAACTTAACAAACTTAGTACAGCTTATATTCATGGAAGAACTAACGCTAATTCACATACCGAGTTTTGTTCAGTTCGGTTCAATCGTTGGTGCCCAATAAAATTGTTGGCCCCTCTTTATTTTTTTAGTGTATATCTCGTTTATACTTTATTATAGGACGAAAGTGAATATGACAAAAGTTACTCCAAATAACGGCGTAAACAACTCTTATCCTGTGCATATTTGCCGAAAACCCAACAGGAAACGAAATACGGCTATTTTTAATTTCAGGCCTCCCTCACGACCCCCACTCCTGCTCCATCTGCCTGGCCGATCTGCGGCGCTAAACCATCCGGGGCGTCACTCGAACGCGTATTTAAAAATTCAATCAAATCGGCCCATCCGTCTAGGAGGAGTTCAGTGACATACACACGTACGCAAGAATTATATATATAAAGATAGAGGTGTATTAGCCTGTTAACGCTCTAGCGGTCGCAATTTTCGCTCGATCTTTACCAAACTCCGTATTTAAACGTATTACGTTAAAAGACGGATCATGTTATTCAACGGCCGGAATCGGATCATTGGGAGGGGGGGTTTAGTAGGGAGGATTTTCGAAAATTCGAAATACCTCCGTTAGTTTGAGTCTGATCGAAATTTTGTATACAACCAATCATTTTGAAAAATAAAAGATCTATAAACGTCGTCATGTACTTATTTTATACAGTTTTGAACGGACATCATTTTCGTCATCTCCTGGGTAGGAACGATGGACATTTGAAGAAAAATTTCGAAAATTCCGTCATGAGTACAACCTCAATAGCTGATTTTCCTTAAGGGAAATCTGCTAAAAGTGGCAGAAATAAGTAAAAATAGCTTTCATACAACTAAGTAGTAGAACAATAATGTCTACTAGATTATAATTATATTCAAACGTGAAATTTTAAACCGAATTTCAGAAGGTGAGAACTAAGCTAATTGGAGCAAACATGGCCTAGATCCGCTGAAACCTCATTTGGTTTACGATTCGATGGTTCGTTCATACGTCATTTTCAGTCTTTAAAACATATCATTGAGTGCCCCATCAAAGCCCAGTCATTTGTTCTCCACAAAATGAGTCAAAATCATTAGTAAATGAATAACCTTATCGGTATATGATGTCACGTATAACTTTAATAATGGTTGAATAAATCCTAATCCCACAATACTAAAACAAAGAGTCTAATCCCAATTAATAGTTTAACGATTGTAACGGGCTTTTAAAGCAATGGTTATCGTAGTAGATTTCCTACGAATCTTGGTTGTTGAGAAATAATAGGTAACTAAGCCACTGGTTCAGTTACTGACAAAAAGGAAAGACGGGCACTGAAGGTAAAAGAAGAGTTGAAGGTAGCAGAGATAGAGAGTAGTTGGTGGCATGAAGAGAGCCCACATACAAGAGAGTATTGCTCAGTTGGTGGCATGAAGAGAGCACATACAAGAGAGTATTGCTCAGTTGGTGGCAAGAAGAGAGCACATACAAGAGAGTATTGCTCAGTGTGTGTCTAGAAGAGAGCACATACAAGAGAGTATTGCTCAGTCAGTGGCAAGAAGAGAGCACATACAAGAGAGTATTGCTCAGTTGGTGGCAAGAAGAGAGCACATACAAGAGAGTATTGCTCAGTCAGTGGCATGAAGAGAGCACATACAAGAGAGTATTGCTCAGTCAGTGGCAAGAAGAGAGCACATACAAGAGAGTATTGCTCAGTTGGTGGCAAGAAGAGAGCACATACAAGAGAGTATTGCTCAGTCAGTGGCAAGAAGAGAGCACATACAAGAGAGTATTGCTCAGTTGGTGGCATGAAGAGAGCACATACAAGAGAGTATTGCTCAGTCAGTGGCAAGAAGAGAGCACATACAAGAGAGTATTGCTCAGTTGGTGGTAAGAAGAGAGCACATACAAGAGAGTATTGCTCAGTTGGTGGCATGAAGAAAGCCCACATACAAGAGAGTATTGCTCAGTCAGTGGCAAGAAGAGAGCACATACAAGAGAGTATTGCTCAGTTGGTGGCAAGAAGAGAGCACATACAAGAGAGTATTGCTCAGTTGGTGGCATGAAGAGAGCACATACAAGAGAGTATTGCTCAGTTGGTGGCATGAAGAGAGCACATACAAGAGAGTATTGCTCAGTTGGTGGCAAGAAGAGAGCACATACAAGAGAGTATTGCTCAGTCAGTGGCAAGAAGAGAGCACATACAAGAGAGTATTGCTCAGTCAGTGGCAAGAAGAGAGCACATACAAGAGAGTATTGCTCAGTCAGTGGCAAGAAGAGAGCACATACAAGAGAGTATTGCTCAGTTGGTGGCAAGAATAGAGCACATACAAGAGAGTATTGCTCAGTCAGTGGCATGAAGAGAGCACATACAAGAGAGTATTGCTCAGTCAGTGGCATGAAGAGAGCACATACAAGAGAGTATTGCTCAGTTGGTGGCATGAAGAGAGCACATACAAGAGAGTATTGCTCAGTTGGTGGCAAGAAGAGAGCACATACAAGAGAGTATTGCTCAGTCAGTGGCAAGAAGAAAGTTATGTGAAATGGCCACCTATACAGGATCCTTCAGCATTTACCAGCTAGTATCCTCCCTAAGGAGGTGGCGCGATAGTCAATAAATATTCCGAGACTGGTTGATAGATAATAGCTATCAGTTACACATAGGTATCGAGGAAGAATGAAATACTGAGTCATAATGAATCTTCATCTCCTTTGGTTGAGAAATACAGTGGTTAATTGAACATTCATACCCGTCGGAGAGTTATAATTCAATTAGAGCGAATGAGAAGCTGTCATATTTAGGACCCTGGAAGAGGTAGGTGATGAAACCATAACAAATATGAATGAGCTCACCTTAAGAGTGCCTGATGATGCTGAATGTTGGAGCGAAAACAGAGATAGAGGCAGTCTTGGAATTGTTGGTTTTGGATCAAAATGTTGGAGTTGATGGGAGAAGGAGAGGCGTGTCTCTTGGAATATATTGCAAGGGCTCTCCGGGGGATGTTGGATATGGAGTGGTTGAGGATGCGGAAGTGGACTTTGAGCTGAACGACACCACTGACGTAATACCAGTTGACGGTGCAGTTCATCATAAGCATGAAGAAGAAGATTGTAGCTCCTAGAAGCCAGCCAATGATGGTCCCCTTGAGAGTCCTTGTGTTGAAAGGTTGATAGAAGAGATGAGGCAAGTAAGGGTTGACAGCTCCGTGCTTGGCGTCACCTCCAAGAAGTACCAGCTGCGATAGGGGGAACAGAATCAATGATGAGATACCTGCCAAGTTATACATATAAACGAACATGTTGGAGTTTCTTCGTATCTCTTTCGGCATCAACTCCTTCATCATCTTAAATACGTCGTCCTCGTCTTCATCTGGGTAGTGATACACTCCCGTCCGGAGAAAAGCTTGAGTTTCCTTCAATGACCTTCATCAAACAAATGCACATGTTATAATAGTTGCTTTATATTGTTGTAGGCAAGTGATTGCTTTAAAATGTAGTATATAAAGTAAGTGTGCACTGGGCTCTTTATAAAGTGGTTGATTTATATTGATTTGTAAAAGGAAGGTGTGGATTGGGAGAAAGGGCTGTGGCTTGCTATGAAGGGGTTGCAGCATATTGCACAGTACATGGGAGGTGTGGATTGGGCTTGCTAAGAAGGGGTTGCTGTATATTGCACAGTACATGGGAGGTGTGGATTGGGCTTGCTATGAAGGGGTTGCAGCATATTGCACAGTACATGGGAGGTGTGGATTGGGCTTGCTAAGAAGGGGTTGCTGTATATTGCACAGTACATGGGAGGTGTGGATTGGGCTTGCTATGAAGGTTTTGCTGCATATTGATCGAGAACTGTAAAGGACTGTACTGTTTTAAGAACTGTAAAGGAATGTGCGGTTTTAAGAACTGTAAAGGAATGTGCTGTTTTAAGAACTGTAAAGGAATGTGCTGTTTTAAGAACTGTAAAGGAATGTGCTGTTTTAAGAACTGTAAAGGAATGTGCTGTTTTAAGAACTGTAAAGGAATTTGCTGTTTTAAGAACTGTAAGGGAATGTACTGTTTTAAGGACTGTAAAGGAATGTACTGTTTTAAGGACTGTAAAGGAATGTGCTGTTTTAAGAACTGTAAAGGAATGTGCTGTTTTAAGAACTGTAAAGGAATGTGCGGTTTTAAGAACTGTAAAGGAATGTGCTGTTTTAAGAACAGTAAAGCAATGTGCTGTTTTAAGAACTGTAAATGAATGTGCTGTTTTAAGAACAGTAAAGGAATGTTCTGTTTTAAGAACAGTAAAGGAATGTGCTGTTTTAAGAACTGTAAAGGAATGTGCTGTTTTAAGAACTGTAAAGAAATGTACTGTTTTAAGAACTGTAATGGAATGTGCGGTTTTAAGAACAGTAAAGGAATGTGCTGTTTTAAGAACTGTAAAGGAATGTACTGTTTTAAGAACTGTAAAGGAATGTGCGGTTTTAAGAACTGTAAAGGAATGTGCTGTTTTAAGAACTGTAAAGGAATGTGCTGTTTTAAGAACTGTAAAGGAATGTGCTGTTTTAAGAACTGTAAAGGAATGTGCGGTTTTAAGAACTGTAAAGGAATGTGCTGTTTTAAGAACTGTAAAGGAATGTACTGTTTTAAGAACTGTAAAGGAATGTGCTGTTTTAAGAACTGTAAAGGAATGTGCTGTTTTAAGAACTGTAAAGGAATGTGCTGTTTTAAGAACTGTAAAGGAATGTGCTGTTTTAAGAACTGTAAAGGAATGTGCTGTTTTAAGAACTGTAAAGGAATGTGCTGTTTTAAGAACTGTAAAGGAGTGTGCTGTTTTAAGAACTGTAAAGGAGTGTGCTCTTTTAAGAACAGTAAAGGAATGTACTGTTTTAAGAACTGTAAAGGAATGTGCGGTTTTAAGAACTGTAAAGGAATGTGCTGTTTTAAGAACTGTAAAGGAATGTGCTGTTTTAAGAACTGTAAAGGAATGTACTGTTTTAAGAACTGTAAAGGAATGTGCTGTTTTAAGAACAGTAAAGGAATGTTCTGTTTTAAGAACAGTAAAGGAATGTGTGGTTTTAAGAACTGTAAATGAATGTGCTGTTTTAAGAACTGTAAAGGAATGTGCTGTTTTAAGAACTGTAAAGGAATGTGCTGTTTTAAGAACAGTAAAGGAATGTTCTGTTTTAAGAAATGTAAATGAATGTGCAGTTTTAAGAACTGTAAATGAATGTGCTGTTTTAAGAACTGTAAAGGAATTTGCTGTTTTAAGAACTGTAAAGGAATGTACTGTTTTAAGGACTGTAAAGGAATGTGCTGTTTTAAGAACTGTAAAGGAATGTGCGGTTTTATGAACAGTAAAGGAATTTGCTGTTTTAAGAACTGTAAAGGAATGTAATGTTTTAAGAACTGTAAATGAATGTGCGGTTTTAAGAACAGTAAAGGAATGTGCGGTTTTAAGAACTGTAAAGGAATGTGCTGTTTTAAGAACTGTAAAGGAATGTGCTGTTTTAAGAACTGTAAAGGAATGTGTGGTTTTAAGAACTGTAAAGGAATGTGCTGTTTTAAGAACTGTTAATGAATGTGCTGTTTTAAGAACTGTAAAGGAATGTGCTGTTTTAAGAACTGTAAAGGAATGTTCGGTTTTAAGAACTGTAAAGGAATGTACTGTTTTAAGAACTGTAAAGGAATGTGCTGTTTTAAGAACTGTAAAGGAATGTGCTGTTTTAAGAACTGTAAAGGAATGTGTGGTTTTAAGAACTGTAAAGGAATGTGCTGTTTTAAGAACTGTAAAGGAATGTGCTGTTTTAAGAACTGTAAAGGAATGTGCTGTTTTAAGAACTGTAAAGGAATGTGCTGTTTTAAGAACTGTAAAGGAATGTGCTGTTTTAAGAACTGTAAAGGAATGTACTGTTTTAAGAACTGTAAAGGAATGTGCTGTTTTAAGAACTGTATTGTGCTGTTTTAGGAACTGTAAAGGAATGTGCTGTTTTAAGAACTGTAAAGGAATGTACTGTTTTAAGAACTGTAAATGAATGTGCTATTTTAAGAACTGTAAAGGAATGTGCTGTTTTAAGAACTGTAAAGGAATGTGTGGTTTTAAGAACTGTAAAGGAATGTGCTGTTTTAAGAACTGTTAATGAATGTGCTGTTTTAAGAACTGTAAAGGAATGTGCTGTTTTAAGAACTGTAAAGGAATGTGTGGTTTTAAGAACTGTAAAGGAATGTGCTGTTTTAAGAACTGTAATGGAATGTGCGGTTTTAAGAACTGTAAAGGAATGTGCTGTTTTAAGAACTGTAAAGGAATGTACTGTTTTAAGAACTGTAAAGGAATGTGCGGTTTTAAGAACAGTAAAGGAATGTGCGGTTTTAAGAACTGTAAAGGAATGTGCTGTTTTAAGAACTGTAAAGGAATGTGCTGTTTTAAGAACAGTAAAGGAATGTTCTGTTTTAAGAACAGTAAAGGAATGTGTGGTTTTAAGAACTGTAAATGAATGTGCTGTTTTAAGAACTGTAAAGGAATGTGCTGTTTTAAGAACTGTAAAGGAATGTGCTGTTTTAAGAACAGTAAAGGAATGTTCTGTTTTAAGAAATGTAAATGAATGTGCAGTTTTAAGAACTGTAAATGAATGTGCTGTTTTAAGAACTGTAAAGGAATTTGCTGTTTTAAGAACTGTAATGGAATGTACTGTTTTAAGAACTGTAAAGGAATGTGCTGTTTTAAGAACTGTAAAGGAATGTGCTGTTTTAAGAACTGTAAAGGAATGTGTGGTTTTAAGAACTGTAAAGGAATGTGCTGTTTTAAGAACTGTTAATGAATGTGCTGTTTTAAGAACTGTAAAGGAATGTGACTGTTTTAAGAACTGTAAAGGAATGCGTGGTTTTAAGAACTGTAAAGGAATGTGCTGTTTTAAGAACTGTAATGGAATGTACTGTTTTAAGAACTGTAAAGGAATGTGCGGTTTTATGAACAGTAAAGGAATGTGCTGTTTTAAGAACTGTAAAGGAATGTACTGTTTTAAGGACTGTAAAGGAATGTACTGTTTTAAGAACTGTAAAGGAATGTGCTGTTTTAAGAACTGTAAAGGAATGTACTGTTTTAAGAACTGTAAAGGAATGTGCTGTTTTAAGAACTGTAAAGGAATGTACTGTTTTAAGGACTGTAAAGGAATGTGCTGTTTTAAGAACTGTAAAGGAATGTGCTGTTTTAAGAACTGTAAAGGAATGTGCGGTTTTAAGAACAGTAAAGGAATGTGCGGTTTTAAGAACTGTAAAGGAATGTGCTGTTTTAAGAACTGTAAAGGAATGTGCTGTTTTAAGAACAGTAAAGCAATGTGCTGTTTTAAGAACTGTAAATGAATGTGCTGTTTTAAGAACAGTAAAGGAATGTTCTGTTTTAAGAACAGTAAAGGAATGTGCTGTTTTATGAACTGTAAAGGAATGTGCTGTTTTAAGAACTGTAAAGAAATGTACTGTTTTAAGAACTGTAATGGAATGTGCGGTTTTAAGAACAGTAAAGCAATGTGCTGTTTTATGAACTGTAAATAAATGTGCTGTTTTAAGAACAGTAAAGGAATGTTCTGTTTTAAGGACTGTAATGGAATGTGCGGTTTTAAGAACAGTAAAGGAATGTGCTGTTTTAAGAACTGTAAAGGAATGTACTGTTTTAAGAACTGCAAAGGAATGTGCGGTTTTAAGAACAGTAAAGGAATGTGCGGTTTTAAGAACTGTAAAGGAATGTGCTGTTTTAAGAACTGTAAAGGAATGTGCTGTTTTAAGAACTGTAAAGGAATTTGCTGTTTTAAGAACTGTAATGGAATGTACTGTTTTAAGAACTGTAAAGGAATGTGCTGTTTTAAGAACTGTAAAGGAATGTGCTGTTTTAAGAACTGTAATGGAATGTACTGTTTTAAGAACTGTAAAGGAATGTGCGGTTTTATGAACAGTAAAGGAATGTGCTGTTTTAAGAACTGTAAAGGAATGTTCGGTTTTAAGAACTGTAAAGGAATGTGCTCTTTTAAGAATTTGTCCAATCGATTTGATGCCTAATAATTTTATAAAAATATATATTTTATTTCCATCAAATATAAATTTTGAGTTCTACATTCTGAAAAAATTATTTATTTTACAATAAATGTATAAATGTTATCTAATGATATGCGTAATGTGGTTTGCCTAGATCTTTTAGTTTTAGAGTGTGTTTGGTTAGCAGATAGTCAAACGTCTACAGCTGTTTCTTCTGTTCAAATAGAACAAACTTTTTCAAATGATGTAGTACGTTCCTAATCTTATCAGGATTGGAAAAGAATTTTTTTTGTTGATTTTTGAATGCACCTATGTTTTGTTGCAGCTGCAGCTGATAAATTATTGTTATTTCATGTTTTCTGGGCTATGTCATTTTGAATGGCATGAAATTCTCTTTAATAATCTTTTATTTAATTTTGCAACTTGGGTTCTATAAATACTTTCAACGGAATCTGAAAACAAAATAAATTAAATAATTAAAAATTTATTAAATTTGAAACCTCAATAGCCATCCTCTGAATCGTTTTCTAACCGTATAATCATAATATAAAAAACCTAACAATTGTTGGAAAGCAGTAAATTTAATTTTAAAAGCAACGACTATTCAACGGTTCATTTCTCATAGTCATTTTTTGTTTATAATTATTTTTAGCAGATTTCCCTTAAGGGAAATCAGCTATTGAGGTCGTACTCATGACGCGAGTTTCGAAAAATTTCTTCAAATGTCCATCGATCCAACCCAGGAGATGACGAAAATGAGGTCCGTTCAAAATTATATATATGTCTGTTAACGCTCTAGCGGTCGCAATTTTTGCTTGATCGTCACCAAACTCGGAATTTAATCGTTTTATGTAAAAAGGAAGATCAAGTTCGTTAATGGCTGAAATCGAACCAGTGAGAGGGGGAGTTTAGAGGGGGGATTTTCGGAAAATTCAAAATATCTCCGTTATTATGCGTCGGATCGAAAAATTGTATAGAATCAATCTTATTGCAAATTAAATTTACTATAAATATTTTTTATACGTTTATTCTGTATCTTGAATATTAACCGAGATATTTGCATTTGTATTCTGCATTGGTCGGCAGAAGTGAGCTGTTTGGTACTTTCCGAAGAGAGCTCTGGCGGCCGTTTTCGTAACTATTCGTTCCTCGTGTATAAGTTTAGTGATCCCTTACTACTTACTACACTTGTTATTGGGCAGATTTCTCTATTGCAAAACTTCACGTGGGAAATCTGCTTAGTTTACGCAGCCCCTGCGTGACGGACTTTTAATAAATTCATGAAAATGTGGGAAGAAGTTTGCCTTTTGTTGTGAGGGTGTTGAACAACACTACATAGGAATGGAGATTGTGGGTTATTGGCTCCCATGTGAGTTGTGGTTCATCGCTCCGTGATATGCTCTCTAGAAAATGTCTATGCTCAATATACACATGCACTAGAAAATGAATAGATTATTAATAATTAATTAATGCCTTCAAAATGACATAGCCAGAAAACATCCACTAGCAACAATTTATGACCTGCAGGTGAACATTGGTAAAATGAAAAATTACTAAACTCAATTTTTCTCCAATACTGGTTAGATATGGAATATACATCATATGGAAAAGAGTGATCCTTTAGTATAGTCGGCATACCTGTACAAGTTTATCTATCTACTTAGCTCCTAACCACCATGTATATTTGTTATTTATTTTCTATTTCCGCTTTTTGTGATTTTCCAAGAATATGGCCGATTTCCTTTCATATAAGTAGTTAATACCGTATTACTACATTATCCTAAAATTCCACATGATTCCAGATTACATTAATAGTTTGTGGTATGACCTATTTGTTACAATAAACAGCACAATTTATGATTTTAATCCGTAGAGCATTTAACTATAACTTTTCATCGCTAGCGGATTCCCGTGAGAATGTTACTTGAAGGACCATTTGCCATGTATTAGTACAACATTATTTTTGTATATGAATAAATTCAACAGAAACATATGACTCATTTAACGATATTTGTAGTGAGTGAATTAATACAAAAGATAATTCTCGCACATTTAAAGATATTCGTAGTGAGTGAATGAATTCAATAGAACATTCTCACACAATTAACTGTTATTGTAATGAGTGAATATAAGAGATAGTTCAGTCATCTTTGTTACGATATCTACTTGTGCTGACATTTATAAGTTTCATTTTACGTTCTTAATTCATATAAAATCTATGTAATCGTACCTGAAGAGTCCAAACCTCATGGAGACACACCAGAATATATAGTAAAGGTTAAGAACCATTGAGTTGGTAGCCCTGACGATGAATGGTTTACTAGGGACAAGAACACATGCGTAAGCTGTCACCCCTAACATGTAGGCCATCGATGCCATGATGACAAATCTACAACATATTACATAAGTAGGCATGTTTGCTTTGTTTTTGTACAAGTGTATTATAATCTAATGTTAAGTTGCTAAATATATTTAGTAGGTACCAAAAGTTTTCAGTGACTCATATTAAATCGAATATTCAAAATATTCTTTTGAAATTGTCACTTTCTGGTGCTTCGGATAAACAGTTGCATTCAACATAAGTTTTAAATACAATCGTTTCATGTTAAATAAGAAACGTCTTCAAAGAAACCAAGTACAGAGGAACTCCTATAGCTCTAACAAGTACAGAGGAACTTCTATACCTCTAACAAGTACAGAGGAACTTCTATACTTCTAACAAGTACAGAAGAACTTCTATACTTCTAACAAGTACAGAGGAACTCCAATACCTCTAACAAGTACAGAGGAACTTCTATACCTCTAACAAGTACAGAGGAACTTCTATACCTCTAACAAGTACAGAGGAACTCCTATAGCTCTAACAAGTACAGATGAACTTCTATACCTCTAACAAGTACAGAGGAACTTCTATACTTCTAACAAGTACAGAAGAACTTCTATACTTCTAACAAGTACAGAGGAACTTCTATACATCTGTGTACAAAGAGTGCTAATTTTTTATCTCTCCCTGCATCCATAGTGCAATAGTCCTCCCAAGGAGATTTGCACAACAATAGGTTAAAATTGTCGAAAATATTTAATTTCAACGTTCTAATACTAGTCGGACTGAGAAAGATGGCATGGACGTACTTAATAATAAACGTACTTAATAATAAAATGCTTACACAACACTTGGTTAAACGGTTCGTGTCGTATAGAAACGGTCCATAGAGAGGAACAAAAGTTCCGACAGGACAAAACGGACACAACAGTCAGGATAGGATAAGATGGTTCAGGTTAGGTCAGAACTGCTCAGATAGGATATAACAGTTGCAGGAGGGCTCAACAGTCAGGATAGGATAAGATGGTTTATGTTAGGTCAGAACTGCTCAGATAGGATATAACAGTTGCAGGAGGGCTCAACAGTCAGGATAGGATAAGATGGTTTATGTTAGGTCAGAACTGCTCAGATAGGATAAAACAGTTGCAGGAGGGCTCAACAGTCAGGATAGGATAAGATGGTTCAGGTTAGGTCAGAACTGCTCAGATAGGATATAACAGTTGCAGGAGGGCTCAACAGTCAGGATAGGATAAGATGGTTCAGGTTAGGTCAGAACTGCTCAGATAGGATATAACAGTTGCAGGAGGGCTCAACAGTCAGGATAGGATAAGATGGTTCAGGTTAGGTCAGAACTGCTCAGATAGGATAAAACAGTTGCAGGAGGGCTCAACAGTCAGGATAGGATAAGATGGTTCAGGTTAGGTCAGAACTGCTCAGATAGGATAAAACAGTTGCAGGAGGGCTCAACAGTCAGGATAGGATAAGATGGTTCAGGTTAGGTCAGAACTGCTCAGATAGGATATAACAGTTGCAGGAGGGCTCAACAGTCAGGATAGGATAAGATGGTTTATGTTAGGTCAGAACTGCTCAGATAGGATATAACAGTTGCAGGAGGGCTCAACAGTCAGGATAGGATAAGATGGTTTATGTTAGGTCAGAACTGCTCAGATAGGATAAAAACGGTTGCTGGAGGGCTCAACAGTCAGGATAGGATAAGATGGTTTATGTTAGGTCAGAACTGCTCAGATAGGATAAAAACGGTTGCGGGAGGGCTCAACAGTCAGGATAGGATAAGATGGTTCAGGTTAGGTCAGAACTGCTCAGATAGGATATAACAGTTGCAGGAGGGCTCAACAGTCAGGATAGGATAAGATGGTTCATGTTAGGTCAGAACTGCTCAGATAGGATATAACAGTTGCATGAGGGCTAAACAGTCATGCTATGATAAGTTGGTTTCTGTTATGGCATTACTGCACATCTAGGCTAAAAACGGTTGCGGGAGGGCTCAACAGTCAGGATAGGATAAGATGGTTCAGGTTAGGTCAGAACTGCTCAGATAGGATAAAAACGGTTGAAGGAGGGCTCAACAGTCAGGATAGGATAAGATGGTTTATGTTAGGTCAGAACTGCTCAGATAGGATAAAAACGGTTAAGGGAGGGCTCAACAGTCAGGATAGGATAAGATGGTTCAGGTTAGGTCAGAACTGCTCAGATAGGATAAAAACAGTTGCAGGAGGGCTCAACAGTCAGGATAGGATAAGATGGTTTATGTTAGGTCAGAACTGCTCAGATAGGATAAAAACGGTTAAGGAGGGCTCAACAGTCAGGATAGGATAAGATGGTTTATGTTAGGTCAGAACTGCTCAGATAGGATAAAAACGGTTGCAGGAGGGCTCAACAGTCAGGATAGGATGGATAGGGGATAGGATAAGATGGTTTATGTTAGGTCAGAACTGCTCAGATAGGATAAAAACGGTTAAGGGAGGGCTCAACAGTCAGGATAGGATAAGATGGTTTTCAGGTTAGGTCAGAACTGCTCAGATAGGATAAAACGGTTGCAGGAGGGCTCAACAGTCAGGATAGGATAAGATGGTTTATGTTAGGTCAGAACTGCTCAGATAGGATAAAACGGTTAAGGGAGGGCTCAACAGTCAGGATAGGATAAGATGGTTCAGGTTAGGTCAGAACTGCTCAGATAGGATAAAACAGTTGCAGGAGGGCTCAACAGTCAGGATAGGATAAGATGGTTGATGTTAGGTCAGAACTGCTCAGATAGGATAAAAACGGTTAAGGGAGGGCTCAACAGTCAGGATGTCAGGCAGTATATAGGATGGTCATAGGTCAGAAGTTTTTAGGTCAGAACTGCTCAGATAGGATAAAAACGGTTAAGGGAGGGCTCAACAGTCAGGATAGGATAAGATGGTTTATGTTAGGTCAGAACTGCTCAGATAGGATAAAAACGGTTAAGGGAGGGCTCAACAGTCAGGATAGGATAAGATGGTTCAGGTTAGGTCAGAACTGCTCAGATAGGATAAAAACAGTTGCAGGAGGGCTCAACAGTCAGGATAGGATAAGATGGTTTATGTTAGGTCAGAACTGCTCAGATAGGATAAAAACGGTTAAGGGAGGGCTCAACAGTCAGGATAGGATAAGATGGTTCAGGTTAGGTCAGAACTGCTCAGATAGGATATAACAGTTGCAGGAGGGCTCAACAGTCAGGATAGGATAAGATGGTTTATGTTAGGTCAGAACTGCTCAGATAGGATATAAAAGTTTCAGGAGGGCTCAACAGTCAGGAAAGGATAAGATGGTTCAGGTTAGGTCAGAACTGCTCAGATAGGATAAAAACAGTTGCAGGAGGGCTCAACAGTCAGGATAGGATAAGATGGTTTATGTTAGGTCAGAACTGCTCAGATAGGATATAACAGTTGCAGGAGGGCTCAACAGTCAGGATAGGATTAGATGGTTTTTGTTTTGTCAGAACTGCTCAGATAGGATTAAAACGGTTGCGGGAGGGCTCAACAGTCAGGATAGGATAAGATGGTTTATGTTAGGTCAGAACTGCTCAGATAGGATAAAAACGGTTGCGGGAGGGCTCAACCGTCAGGATAGGATAAGATGGTTTATGCTAGGTCAGAACTGCACAGATAGGATAAAAACGGTTGCGGGAGGGCTCAACAGTCAGGATAGGATAAGATGGTTTATGTTAGGTCAGAACTGCTCAGATAGGATAAAAACGGTTAGGAGGGCTCAACAGTCAGGATAGGATAAGATGGTTTATGTTAGGTCAGAACTGCTCAGATAGGATAAAAACGGTTAAGGGAGGGCTCAACAGTCAGGATAGGATAAGATGGTTTATGTTAGGTCAGAACTGCTCAGATAGGATAAAAACGGTTAAGGGAGGGCTCAACAGTCAGGATAGGATAAGATGGTTTATGTTAGGTCAGAACTGCTCAGATAGGATAAAAACGGTTAAGGGAGGGCTCAACAGTCAGGATAGGATAAGATGGTTCAGGTTAGGTCAGAACTGCTCAGATAGGATAAAACAGTTGCAGGAGGGCTCAACAGTCAGGATAGGATAAGATGGTTTATGTTAGGTCAGAACTGCTCAGATAGGATAAAAACGGTTAAGGGAGGGCTCAACAGTCAGGATAGGATAAGATGGTTCAGGTTAGGTCAGAACTGCTCAGATAGGATAAAAACGGTTAAGGGAGGGCTCAACAGTCAGGATAGGATAAGATGGTTCAGGTTAGGTCAGAACTGCTCAGATAGGATAAAACAGGGAGGATAGGTTTATGTTAGGTCAGAACTGCTCAGATAGGATAAAACGGTTAGGAGGGCTCAACAGTCAGGATAGGATAAGATGGTTTATGTTAGGTCAGAACTGCTCAAGGATAAAAACGGTTAAGGAGGGCTCAACAGTCAGGATAGGATAAGATGGTTCAGGTTAGGTCAGAACTGCTCAGATAGGATAAAAACGGTTGCAGGAGGGCTCAACAGTCAGGATAGGATAAGATGGTTTATGTTAGGTCAGAACTGCTCAGATAGGATAAAAACGGTTAAGGGAGGGCTCAACAGTCAGGATAGGATAAGATGGTTCATGTTAGGTCAGAACTGCTCAGATAGGATAAAAAAGGTTCAGGAGGGCTCAACAGTCAGGATAGGATAAGATGGTTTATGTTAGGTCAGAACTGCTCAGATAGGATAAAAACGGTTAAGGGAGGGCTCAACAGTCAGGATAGGATAAGATGGTTCAGGTTAGGTCAGAACTGCTCAGATAGGATATAACAGTTGCAGGAGGGCTCAACAGTCAGGATAGGATAAGATGGTTTATGTTAGGTCAGAACTGCTCAGATAGGATATAACAGTTGCAGGAGGGCTCAACAGTCAGGATAGGATAAGATGGTTTATGTTAGGTCAGAACTGCTCAGATAGGATAAAAACGGTTGCGGGAGGGCTCAACAGTCAGGATAGGATAAGATGGTTCAGGTTAGGTCAGAACTGCTCAGATAGGATATAACAGTTGCAGGAGGGCTCAACAGTCAGGATAGGATAAGATGGTTTATGTTAGGTCAGAACTGCTCAGATAGGATAAAAACGGTTGCGGGAGGGCTCAACAGTCAGGATAGGATAAGATGGTTTATGTTAGGTCAGAACTGCTCAGATAGGATAAAAACGGTTGCGGGAGGGCTCAACAGTCAGGATAGGATAAGATGGTTTATGTTAGGTCAGAACTGCTCAGATAGGATAAAAACGGTTGCGGGAGGGCACAACAGTCAGGATAGGATAAGATGGTTTATGTTAGGTCAGAACTGCTCAGATAGGATAAAACAGTTGCAGGAGGGCTCAACAGTCAGGATAGGATAAGATGGTTTATGTTAGGTCAGAACTGCTCAGATAGGATAAAACAGTTGCAGGAGGGCTCAACAGTCAGGATAGGATAAGATGGAGGAATAATGTCCCATTCATCGGCCCAGATTTTTAACCTTCCTACTAAAATAGAGGTGAACAGCTTCCCGCAGGTGTTAAAAATTGCAATACCTCTGTTATTTCTCCGATCATTGGGATCGCCCTTTTTGAAAAACGTCGTAGCAGCTCCCTTTGACCAATCCGATGGAATTTTCTTGGTTCTTAAAACTGAATTAAATAGATTTAAGAGATAGTTAACCCACTCTGAGCTAATGTATTTATAGATCTCGTAGTTTATTGCGTCAGGTCCAGGCGCCTTGCGGTTTTTGGCATTGCCTACACAAAATTCGAGTTCTTTAAGGCTTATGTCACTATCCAATGGCTCAATGTTTCCGATTGGGCAATTGAAGTTTCCAGTGATAATTAATGGAGAGCTTCTGTGTTCTTCTTGAATCATTTCTAGTTGGTCTCTAAAGAGTTCTATGCATGTCTCCAAGCTGTAATGTGGTGCTGTCCAATAAATTACACTCAATACAAATTGTGCTCTTTCATGTTTAAAACTTATAAAAACCCACAAATTAAAGGTATAGAGTGGGTTTAAAGAGATTTATTGCGTACAGAACATGACGGCATGAAAACAAGAACAAGGTTAAGACAAAGAGTAAACAATGTTAAATAATTAAAAACCTCCCAGTGGCAACGAGAAGGCTAAGTAGCTTATTTCATGGGAAATCGTACAACTCGCCCAGTGCGGGTTTTCCGTTCGGTGGTGGTTGTGGGGTTGGAAAATGCAGTACGTTGTGAATGCTCTTGAAGAGTTTGGTTGGGCGGGATTGCTGAGGACGTGTCCGGTCCAGGATGTTTCTCTGGTAGGTTGATGTCGGTTTCATGTAGGGCGATTTGGGGCTGGTCATGTAATAAGAACGCTGGCTTCAGCCGATCAATAGAGATGGAATCCTCGCCTCTGGGTAACAATACAGTGAAAAATTTGTCACTTTTTGGCACAACTTTGAATGGACCTTCATAAGTTGGTTGAAGAGGTTTCCCGACGTCGTCTTGACGAATGAAGAGGTCGGTTTCCACAGTGTGACATCACGTTTTAGTGAAGGCTAACAGAATCTCTCTTCAAGTAGCTTCACTGACGTTGAAATTCCAGGATGAGATAGATTATGAATAGAGTCAAAAAGGGGTCTTCGGTAAGTCTGAGGGATGAAAGGTCGAAGCTTGCCTGTCGAGGAATCACACAGCACCTCCAGACCATTGTCCAGAGTTATCGTTTGAAAACTGAATGATGACGAATTCGATTTTCTGATGTGCTCGAGTTCGTTGCATTTTTCTTCAGCTCGAGCGATGTCTGCAAGCGATACTGTTGATAACACCACAATTTCTGTAATACTAGAACAAGCATCTACAGAATGATTTTGATTTCCAGGAATGTATCGGATGTCAGTAGTAAATTGGCCGATCTAATCAAGATGTCTCAGTTGTCTAGGAGTTGCTTTCTCATGAAGCTGTTCAAAGGCGTAGGTGAGAGGTTTGTGGTCCGTTAGGATGGTAAAGTGACGACCTTCGAGGTAATGCTTGAAGTATTTGACTGCTTCATATGCGGCCAAAAGTTCACGGTCGTAAGTGCTATAGTTTTGTTGAGTTTTAGATAGGACTTTAGAGAAGAAACCTATAGGTTCAGGTATATTTCCTCTCATCTGGTGAACAGAAATACCAATCCCAAAATTTTAAGCATCCGTTGTGAGAATGAGTGGGAGATTACTGGAAGGATAGAAGAGAAGGGTTGCATAAGCTGAATAAGTTTTCAATTTAGTGAAGGAATTTATGGCAGCATCATTCCAGTCTAATTTGCTTTTGTCCTTCCGTTTAGGTCCTGGACAAAGGTCATAAAGGGCTTTTTGCGTTGTAGCTGAGTTAGGTAAGGAAGGATCTTCTATAGAAGTTAACAATTCCTAAGAAGCGTCTAAATTGGTCGGCTAGACTTGAATAGCTTTTACTCGTTCGGGTAGTGGACATATTCCGCTCTTATTGATGCGGTAACCTAAGAATGAAATTTCAGGGACAGCGAACTCATATTTTGCTAAGTTGATGCAAAGACCGTGATGGGAGAGACAATCGAAAAGTAGACGAATGTGTCTCGTGTTCCTTTTCAGATTCAGAAGCGATTAAAATGTCGTCTAGATAGAAATATGCGAATGGGTGGTCTCGCAGAGCTTGGTGAATGAAGCGTTGAATAGTTTGCCCTGCATTCTTTAATTCAAATCGCATACGAACAAACTTAAATAAACCAAAGGGAGAAAATAGCAGCAGTCTTGGGTACGTCATCGGGATGTACAGGGATATGATGTAAGGCTCCGACAAGAATTATTTTAGAAAATATTGTCTTATCTTCAAGCTGTGCATTGAAGTCTTGAACATTAGGTATCGGATAATTATCTGGAATAGTTAAGTGATTGAGGGCACGGTAATCACCGCATGGGCGTCAGTAGCCGTCTTTCTTCGGAACCATGTGCAGTGGGCTAGAACAAGGGCTCTTTGTCTACATATACCTAAATCGATCATTTTCTGAAAAACTTACTTTTTGAAAAAAAACCGCCGTGCTTTAGAGGTAACGTTAGTGCTGATTGTATGAAATAAATCAATGCCTGGTGTTTTATGACCAGGCATTTCTTTCAATAAATCGGGATACTGATGAATTATTTGGCTGTATTTGTTATTTGGGTCAACAAGATGGACATCAGAGGAGACTGACTGTGAGAGTGTTGAGCCATGTTGAAACAGGAATGTTTTGCCGTCAATTAACTTACTGTTTTTTATATCAATTAAAAGGTTGAACTCTGATAGGAAGTCTGCTCCAATAATTGGTTGTTGGACGTCAGCATAAATATAGGGCCAACAAAATGGCATGCGAAGACCTAGGTCTAGTTGTAAAAATTGTTCACCATATGTGGCGATGCTTGGTCCATTAGCTGCAAAAAGTATTCTACTGGATGGTTTTGGTTTTGGTTTGCCACGTGGAGGTATAACAGAAATGTCCGCTCCGGAGTCAATCAGATATTTAGTGTTGGTTAAGCGATCATAAACAAAAAGACGGCGTGGTTGTAATTTTGCGCTATCTCCCGCCGTATCCGAGTTCCTAGATGGGGTGGAAAGGTAGTTGCACGGTAGAATACACTTTTTGACATTTTTACCAAAATTCTTATAATACTAGCATATCTGAGATTGTGGAGATGCGCTACTCTGCGGGAACTGGCGTGATGAGATTTAGATCTTGATCTGGAGCACAAAGAGGAGATTTGATTAGTCAGCTCGGATATTTATGACTCCAAACGAGATAACCTATCGGGTTGTGTGCTAGTCTTCTACAGAGTGAATTTGTTGCGAGTGAATGGGGAATACTCCATTATTTTGTCGGCCATAATGGCTAGTTTGTCCAGTGAATCGGAGCTAGATGCTAATATTGAGCTGATTTGAGGAGGGAGACGTTTCAAAAATAGTGATTTTAAAAAATCGTCCTGAACCGGATTCGGACCGGCGGGTGATCGCATTTCCGTCAGAAATTGAGAAAGCTTGTTTGACCAGTTCTAGTTCGTCAACAAGTTTTGTAAATTTTCGGCTCCCTGTTTCTTCAAACTCCGAGATCAGACGGTCTTGATAAGGAGTTTGGCGAAGAGGTATTTCCAGAAAGTCGGAAATTAATTCCACTCCATTGGTGTCGAGATTGCCTAATACATGACAGTACTTAGTGCGTTCTTGTGTGATACGTGAAGAATTGATCGTCGACCTCACGTAGCCAAACTCGGACGTTCTTCGCCAAAAGGGTGGGATTTTCAGCGTCACTTATTAGAGTTGGCGGTCGGGATCAGGTCTATTGGTATTTTCATCTATGCTAGACATTTTCAGATCACGTCGATAGTCGACACTGTATCCCGAGTTAATGAGAAAGGTATAACGTGGGTTTAAAGAGATTTATTGCGTACAGAACATGACGGAATGAAAACAAGAACAAGGTTGAGTCAAAGAGTAAACAAAGTTAATTATTAAAAACATATGATTTTAGAAAAACATTAATAAATAAATAAATGTAGGCAGGCGGTGAGGACGGCCACAGGTTCATTAAAGGTATGGAATAGTAAATTTTTTTTTTCTATCTAGGTGAATATCAAATACCTTCATTCATCTCCCTTAACCCGCCAGCGGGCGCGCTGTTGTATAAAGTGCTACAGCCCCAGGAAAAATGATCCCTCGTCCCTCGCAGGAATATTTGGGGCTTACCCATTTAGCTAATCCTTCCCAACACCCCCCACCACACAATGAATGGGTCATTCGGCGGAAAATCCCCAACGGTCAGTTTGTTTTGCACTTTCAAGGGAGAAAGTCGTCTTGTAGCACTTAGTACAACGTGCGCCCTCTCGTGCACCAACATTTGTTCTCGACTTCTACTGTGGATTTCTTCATAATGTAAGTATCCAATGTCCTATAAATTATTGTTCTTTATATTTTTTTAATTATATAATGTTACGAACTTGTATTTAAACAATTATTTTTTTTAAAAAAGGTCAAGGGAAATAATCAGGGACGAGGATATTCCTAGGATTCTTCAAGAGCTCCAAGACCTCTCGGATCAGGAAAAGCATGAGGAACCCCCAGAGCTTCTGGAACACGACAGTGACTTCAGTGATGAAGAAGACAACAATAGCGAACACGATAGTGAGAGTGAACAGGACGCGAGTGATTGTGAACCAAGTGGAAATTTTGAAGAGGAACCTTTCAAAGGTAAAGACAAACTTTCAAAATGGCAGAAATATCCAATATCAAAGCGTTCTAAAACTAAATCTAAAAACGTTGTGAAATGCAAACCGGGCCCAAAAAATATTTCGGACGATGTAAAATCTCTGTTTGATTTCTTTAAATTATTTTTTGATGTAAATATTCTTCAAGAAATTTTACGAAGTATCAACCTCTGCATAGACAACATTAGGTCAAAATTTACGAGGTCTCGCAATTGTTTACCACTTGAGATAGAAGAATTGTATGCAATTATAGGGGCATTGTATTTCATAGGCAATAAAAAGTGTTCAAAAATGAATGTCTCGGAGTTGTGGGCTACCGACGGAACTGGATTTGAAATATTGCGAGCTGTTATGAGTGCTAAAAGATTTTTGTTTTTACTCAGGAATATGCGATTTGACGACCTTACAACCAGGGTAATTCGCAGAGCACAAGACAAGTTGGCACCCATTAGATATGTTTTTGATTGTTTTGTAAAAAATTGCACCACATATTATGAAACGGGCCAATACGTTACAATAGATGAAATGCTTCATTCATTTAGAGGCAGGTGTTTTTTTATACAATATATACCAAGTAAGCCAGCGAAATTTGGACTGAAAATGTTTGCAGTTTGTGACTCAAGTGTTTATTACTGTAATAATTTGGAAATTTATTGCGGACAACAACCAGAAGGCCCATTCAAAGTTTCTAACACACCTTTAGAAATAGTAAAACGCCTGATTGTGCCTCTTGAAAACTCTAATAGGAATATAACAACAGATAACTGGTACACAAGCATTCAATTAGGAGAGTACCTCAAATCGAAAAACCTTACCCTCATTGGAACAATCAAAAAGAATAAGAGAGAGATACCTGCTGAATTTTTACCAAACAAAAATAATCCTATCGGGAGCTCTCTTTTTGGTTTTCAAAAACATAAAACATTGGTAACTTATGCAACAAGAAGAAATAAATCTGTTGTATTATTATCGACGATGCATGACGATAATACAATTGATCAGTCAACCGGTAAACCTGAAATAATTATTGATTACAATAAAACAAAAGGAGGAGTGGATACGATGGACCGTATGATCCAAAATTATACTGTATCACGCGTAACAAAAAGATGGCCTATGTCAATATTTTTTACGATGCTCAATATCGGAGGAATAAATGCGCATATTCTGCACACACAGAAACATTTGCAAAGCCCACTAATACGCAAAACATTTTTGAAAACTTTAGGGATGGAGCTGATGAAAGCTCAATTATGCAAAAGAGCGAAAATTCAAACATTGCCTCTAGATATAGGTCATTTTCTTCGAAAACAACGGTACGGGTCACCGGAACCACAATGCTCAGAACCGCCACCTCAAAAAAAGAAGAAAGGAACCTGTCATGTATGTGGAAGAAAACACAATACTTCAACCACCATCACTTGCGACATCTGCCATAAATTTGCATGTAAAAAACATATAAAAAATACAGTGGTTTGTTTATCATGTGACGCTCCTAACGTGAGTGAGGATAGCGAATAAAAAAGAAGTAATTGTACGATGCCCTAATATTATATTGTATGGACGCCAATTTATTTATGCCAACATTTTATATTATTTTATTTATTGCAACAATTTTTTGTATAATCTTTACATTATATTTATTTGAATTAAATTAATTAGTTTGTTATTTTGATGTTTATATAAATGGAGGTTAATTTACGTTATAGATAATTATGGACTCGAAGATAAAAAATGACATAGAATATTAAATATGAACATTTCATTTGTATTTTTTCATATTAGATAAACTGTTTTAAAAAATCTCTAATGTAAAAATAAATAACTGAGTAAAATACTAGAACTAAATTTATGTAAATATAACTAATAAATTATATTATAATTATTATAAATTATAAATAACTAATAAAATTCCTATGCATAACTGAAAATATTTTATTTATTCCATACATCTATAAAAATAAAATATATCTTAAAATGCTATTAAAACACTGTATAATCGAAGAATTGAAAGTATAAAGTAAAATGAATACATACCCAAAGATCTGAATAAGGGAAAATAGAAAAATTGATTGTAGCACAAAGTACTACACGCGCCCGCTCGCGTCATAGAAAAGAGCGCGCCCGCTCGCGGGTTAAACACTAAAGCTCAGCCAATATCACGTTTTGACTATACTCCAATGCCTGCATAATTATTGATAAAAAATGCAATGTAGATACCTGTAGATATCCAAATAGGTCTACTATTAATGATAAAAATGCAATGTAGATATCCAAATAGGTCCACTATTAATGATAAAAATGCAATGTAAATATCCCAATAGGTCCACTATTAATGATAAAAAATGCAATGTAGATACCTGTAGATATCCCAATAGGTCTACTACTAATGATAAAAAATGCAATGTAGATACCTGTAGATATCCAAATAGGTCTACTATTAATGATAAAAATGCAATGTAGATATCCCAATAGGTCCACTATTAATGATAAAATGCAATGTAGATACCTGTAGATAGTGTAGAGTATTGAAGAAGATTGCTCGAAGCCTGCCAAGATGGTGAGCCATCTTCTCTCCAGCAGGAAGTCATGGGCCAATCCTCTACCGCTCCTCATTCTCTCTCCCTCTGCTCCAAATATTTTTACTACCTGTGGAATCACAATATACAAATTTAACTCTCTCTCTGTCTGTCTCTCTGTCTCTCTCTCTCTCTCTCTCTCTCTCTCTCTCTCTCTCTCTCTCTCTCTCTCTCTCTCTCTCTCTCTCTCTCTCTCTCTCTCTCTCTCTCTCTCATCCTTCTTTTCTTACCCCCGCTTTACCTTATGGCTGCCCTTAATACAAGCGGTTCTTTCCAACCAGCTTGGTCTTAGTCTCTTTTCCACTTTGGGAAAGCAAGCATAAGTGAGACGCCCTTTTTCCGATCGATCCCACCTTAGAAGAGTGGCAACGACTCTTCAATTGCAGCATTTCGCGTTCGGTTTTTCAATCCCTTGTTAATTTTTGTCGCTGTAAAAACACTGCTCCCAACTTTAGTGGGTACGCCTCTTTTTATATAATAGCTTGCAATTTTTAATTCTAATTCTAAATCTATAGGCAATAAACCTCCAATGATTTGAAGGGTTTTGGAAGAAACAGTTCGGTAAGCACTAGTTATTAAGATTAGTACTCTTCTTTGAATACCGGCAAGTAAAGAACGTTCTTTTTTGCTCAGACTATTTCCCCAGGCTGGTGAAGCATATGCTATTATAGGGATGAAAAGTGCTTTGTACAGGATCACACGATTTTTATGCTGTAATCCCCCGGTGGTTCCTGCCAATTTATTTAGACACCGTAGGGAGACTTTACTCTTTAATTGATGACCAGATTCCAAAGCATTGGTCCAAGTACTGAGTCTTGAGGGCATCCTTGTTGGACCCGTTTAGCAATCTTTTGGTTTCATAGTCTATAAAAAAAAACCTATCCTAGAGGTAGTTCAGTAATGATTTATAAATATTTTTTGGGACAGTCTATATTCTTTAGCTCATGTAGAATTGAAGGCCAACATAAACTAGTAGAAGTTGCCGCGACATCGAAGAAAACGCAAAACACGTATTTCTGAGTAGAGCATCTGGCCAAATTGTGCATAGCACGAATTGTGTCAACCGACGATACACAGATGAACCTCATTCTTCCATGGTAATCCTAACTAGATATATTATACTATAGCAAGACTGCTCGAACCATACACAGATGAACCTCATACTTCCATGGTAATCCCAACTAGATATATTATACTATAGCAAGACTGCACGTACCATACACAGATGAACCTCATTCTTCCATGGTAATCCTAACTAGACGTACCATACACAGATGAACCTCCTTCTTCCATGTAATCCCAACCAGATATATTATACTATAGCAAGTCTGCTCGTACCATACACAGATGAACCTCCTTCTTCCATGGTAATCCCAACTAGATATATTATACTATAGCAAGGCTGCTCGTACCATACACAGATGAACCTCATTCTTCCATGGTAATCCCAACTAGATATATTATACTATAGCAAGACTGCTCGTACCATACACAGATGAACCTCATTCTTCCATGGTAATCCCAACTAGATATATTATACTATAGCAAGACTGCTCGTACCATACACAGATGAACCTCCTTCTTCCATGTAATCCCAACAAGATATATTATACTATAGCAAGTCTGCTCGTACCATACACAGATGAACCTCCTTCTTCCATGTAATCCCAACAAGATATATTCTACTATAGCAAGTCTTCTCGTACCATACACAGATGAACCTCATTCTTCCATGGTAATCCCAACTAGATATATTATACTATAGCAAGACTGCTCGTACCATACACAGATGAACCTCATTCTTCCATGGTAATCCCAACTAGATATATTATACTATAGCAAGTCTGCTCGTACCATACACAGATGAACCTCATTCTTCCATGGTAATCCCAACTAGATATATTATACTATAGCAAGACTGCTCGTACCATACACAGATGAACCTCCTTCTTCCATAGTAATCACAACAAGATATATTATACCACAGATGAACCTCCTTCTTCCATGGTAATCCCAACTAATCCATGGTAATTAATGGAAGGACTGTGCTCGTGGTTCCAATGACTTGTATATCAGACGTTCTAGAATTTTTCCAAGAATTGGGAGGGGGCTAATTGGTCTGTAAGAACTGGCAGAAATATCATTGCTTCCTGGTTTTAAGACTTCTACTATTTCAGCTGTTTTCCATGCAGCAGCAAATACCCCTTCTTCTATTATATAAATCATGCAGAGCACTCGAAAGAGTACTTTTGCATTTTTTGATAACGGCGCCTTCTATCATATCCGGACCAGGTGATTTTAATGGTTTGACCTTATCTATTGCCGTTTCTATGTCCAGAATAGCCCATGCCCTTATATAACTAGTATTAGGAGAGTTTTTTGCACTGGCACGTCAGAGAGTTTGGGCCTGACTACCTAGGGGAGGGTCATCATGAGGAAAACAATGATATAGAATTTCCTGAACAGTTTCAGCAGCATCTCTAGTGTAAGCTGCATCACATTTAATAGAGTGATAAATTTCAGTTTGCCAATTTTTCGACCATACATTTCGGTTTGGGTTTCCCCAGGGGTTAGTTCTCCATTGTTCTGCAATAAATGTTTGCCATGATTTAATTTTTGCTTTATTTATTTCACTTTTGAAGTTTCGGAGTCTCATAATAGGAATTCTTAAGAGTTTCTCATCTTTCAGGATGTTGCTCTTTTAGCAGATTTCACTTAAGGGAAATAAGCTATTTGAAAGTTCCTCGGGCACGGTAAGAGAGTACTAGTTGGGATTACCCCACCCAAGGAAGAATGAGGTTCATCTGTGTATGGTACGAGCAGTCTTGCTATAGTATAATATATCTAGTTGGGATTACCATGGAAGAAAGAGGTTCCTCTGTGTATGGTACGAGCAGTCTTGCTATAGTATAATATATGTAGTTGGGGTTACTATGGAAGAAAGAGGTTCCTCTGTGTATGGTACGAGCAGTCTTGCTATAGTATAATATATGTAGTTGGGGTTACTATGGAAGAAAGAGGTTCCTCTGTGTATGGTACGAGCAGTCTTGCTATAGTATAATATATGTAGTTGGGGTTACCATGGAAGAATGAGGTTCATCTGTGTATGGTACGAGCAGTCTTGCTATAGTATAATATATCTAGTTGGGATTACCATGGAAGAATGAGGTTCATCTGTGTATGGTACGTGCAGTCTTGCTATAGTATAATATATCTAGTTGGGATTACCATGGAAGAATGAGGTTCATCTGTGTATGGTACGAGCAGTCTTGCTATAGTATAATATATCTAGTTGGGATTACCATGGAAGAATGAGGTTCATCTGTGTATGGTACGTGCAGTCTTACTATAGTATAATATATGTAGCTGGGGTTACTACGGAAGAATGAGGTTCATCTGTGTATGGTACGAGCAGTCTTGCTATAGTATAATATATCTAGTTGGGGTTACTATGGAAGAATGAGGTTCATCTGTGTATGGAGGTTCATCTGTGTATGGTACGAGCAGTCTTGCTATAGTATAATATATCTAGTTGGGATTACCATGGAAGAATGAGGTTCATCTGTGTATGGTACGAGCAGACTTGCTATAGTATAATATATCTAGTTGGGATTACCATGGAAGAATGAGGTTCATCTGTGTATGGTACGAGCAGTCTTGCTATAGTATAATATATCTAGTTGGGATTACCATGGAAGAATGAGGTTCATCTGTGTATGGTACGAGCAGTCTTGCTATAGTATAATATATCTAGTTGGGATTACCATGGAAGAATGAGGTTCATCTGTGTATGGTACGTGCAGTCTTGCTATAGTATAATATATCTAGTTGGGATTACCATTGAAGAATGATGTTCATCTGTGTATGGTACGAGCAGTCTTGCAATAGTATAATATATCTAGTTGGTATTACCATGGAAGAATGAGGTTACTTTGTGTATGGTACGTGCAGTCTTGCTATAGTATAATATATCTAGTTGGGATTACCATGGAAGAATGAGGTTCATCTGTGTATGGTACGAGCAGACTTGCTATAGTATATTAGCTATAGTTGGGGTTACTATGGAAGAATGAGGTTCATCTGTGTATGGTACGAGCAGTCTTGCTATAGTATAATATATCTAGTTGGGATTACCATGGAAGAATGAGGTTCATCTGTGTATGGTACGAGCAGACTTGCTATAGAATAATATATTTAGTTGGGGTTACTATGGAAGAAGGAGGTTCATCTGTGTATGGTACGAGCAGACTTGCTATAGTATAATATATCTAGTTGGGATTACCATGGAAGAATGAGGTTCATCTGTGTATGGTACGAGCAGTCTTGCTATAGTATAATATATCTAGTTGGGATTACCATGGAAGAATGAGGTTCATCTGTGTATGGTACGAGCAGACTTGCTATAGTATAATATATCTAGTTGGGGTTACCATGGAAGAATGAGGTTCATCTGTGTATGGTACGAGCAGACTTGCTATAGTATAATATATCTAGTTGGGATTACCATGGAAGAATGAGGTTCATCTGTGTATGGTACGAGCAGTCTTGCTATAGTATAATATATCTAGTTGGGATTACCATGGAAGAATGAGGTTCATCTGTGTATGGTACGAGCAGACTTGCTATAGTATAATATATCTAGTTGGGATTACCATGGAAGAATGAGGTTCATCTGTGTATGGTACGAGCAGTCTTGCTATAGTATAATATATCTAGTTGGGATTACCATGGAAGAATGAGGTTCATCTGTGTATGGTACGAGCAGACTTGCTATAGTATAATATATCTAGTTGGGATTACCATGGAAGAATGAGGTTCATCTGTGTATGGTACGAGCAGTCTTGCTATAGTATAATATATCTAGTTGGGATTACCATGGAAGAATGAGGTTCATCTGTGTATGGTACGAGCAGTCTTGCTATAGTATAATATATCTAGTTGGGATTACCATGGAAGAATGAGGTTCATCTGTGTATGGTACGAGCAGTCTTGCTATAGTATAATATATCTAGTTGGGATTACCATGGAAGAATGAGGTTCATCTGTGTATGGTACGTGCAGTCTTGCTATAGTATAATATATCTAGTTGGGATTACCATGGAAGAAGGAGGTTCATCTGTGAATGGTACGAGCAGTCTTGCTATAGTATAATATATCTAGTTGGGATTACCATGGAAGAATGAGGTTCATCTGTGTATGGTACGAGCAGTCTTGCTATAGTATAATATATCTAGTTGGGGTTACCATGGAAGAATGAGGTTCATCTGTGTATGGTACGAGCAGACTTGCTATAGTATAATATATCTAGTTGGGATTACCATGGAAGAATGAGGTTCATCTGTGTATGGTACGAGCAGTCTTGCTATAGTATAATATATCTAGTTGGGATTACCATGGAAGAATGAGGTTCATCTGTGTATGGTACGAGCAGTCTTGCTATAGTATAATATATCTAGTTGGGATTACCATGGAAGAATGAGGTTCATCTGTGTATGGTACGAGCAGTCTTGCTATAGTATAATATATCTAGTTGGGGTTACCATGGAAGAATGAGGTTCATCTGTGTATGGTACGAGCAGCCTTGCTATAGTATAATATATCTAGTTGGGGTTACTATGGAAGAAGGAGGTTCATCTGTGTATGGTACGAGCAGTCTTGCTATAGTATAATATATCTAGTTGGGATTACCATGGAAGAATGAGGTTCATCTGTGTATGGTACGAGCAGTCTTGCTATAGTATAATATATCTAGTTGGGATTACCATGGAAGAATGAGGTTCATCTGTGTATGGTACGAGCAGTCTTGCTATAGTATAATATATCTAGTTGGGGTTACTATGGAAGAATGAGGTTCATCTGTGTATGGTACGAGCAGTCTTGCTATAGTATAATATATCTAGTTGGGATTACCATGGAAGAATGAGGTTCATCTGTGTATGGTACGAGCAGTCTTGCTATAGTATAATATATCTAGTTGGGATTACCATGGAAGAATGAGGTTCATCTGTGTATGGTACGTGCAGTCTTGCTATAGTATAATATATCTAGTTGGGATTACCATGGAAGAATGAGGTTCATCTGTGTATGGTACGAGCAGACTTGCTATAGTATAATATATCTAGTTGGGATTACCATGGAAGAATGAGGTTCATCTGTGTATGGTACGAGCAGTCTTGCTATAGTATAATATATCTAGTTGGGATTACCATGGAAGAATGAGGTTCATCTGTGTATGGTACGAGCAGTCTTGCTATAGTATAATATATCTAGTTGGGATTACCATGGAAGAATGAGGTTCATCTGTGTATGGTACGAGCAGTCATGCAATAGTATAATATATCTAGTGGGGATTACCATGGAAGAATGAGGTTCATCTGTGTATGGTACGAGCAGCCTTGCTATAGTATAATATATCTAGTTGGGATTACCATGGAAGAATGAGGTTCATCTGTGTATGGTACGAGCAGTCTTGCTATAGTATAATATATCTAGTTGGGATTACCATGGAAGAATGAGGTTCATCTGTGTATGGTACGAGCAGTCTTGCTATAGTATAATATATCTAGTTGGGATTACCATGGAAGAATGAGGTTCATCTGTGTATGGTACGAGCAGACTTGCTATAGTATAATATATCTAGTTGGGGTTACCATGGAAGAATGAGGTTCATCTGTGTATGGTACGAGCAGTCTTGCTATAGTATAATATATCTAGTTGGGATTACCATGGAAGAATGAGGTTCATCTGTGTATGGTACGAGCAGTCTTGCTATAGTATAATATATCTAGTTGGGATTACCATGGAAGAATGAGGTTCATCTGTGTATGGTACGAGCAGTCTTGCTATAGTATAATATATCTAGTTGGGATTACCATGGAAGAAAGAGGTTCCTCTGTGTATGGTACGAGCAGTCTTACTATAGTATAATATATGTAGTTGGGGTTACTATGGAAGAATGAGGTTCATCTGTGTATGGTACGAGCAGTCTTGCTATAGTATAATATATCTAGTTGGGATTACCATGGAAGAATGAGGTTCATCTGTGTATGGTACGAGCAGTCTTGCTATAGTATAATATATCTAGTTGGGATTACCATGGAAGAATGAGGTTCATCTGTGTATGGTACGAGCAGTCTTGCTATAGTATAATATATCTAGTTGGGATTACCATGGAAGAATGAGGTTCATCTGTGTATGGTACGAGCAGTCTTGCTATAGTATAATATATGTAGTTGGGGTTACCATGGAAGAATGAGGTTCATCTGTGTATGGTACGAGCAGACTTGCTATAGTATAATATATGTAGCTGGGGTTACTACGGAAGAATGAGGTTCATCCGTGTATGGTACGAGCAGTCTTGCTATAGTATAATATATCTAGTTGGGATTACCATGGAAGAATGAGGTTCATCTGTGTATGGTACGAGCAGACTTGCTATAGTATAATATATCTAGTTGGGATTACCATGGAAGAATGAGGTTCATCTGTGTATGGTACGAGCAGTCTTGCTATAGTATAATATATCTAGTTGGGATTACCATGGAAGAATGAGGTTCATCTGTGTATGGTACGAGCAGTCTTGCTATAGTATAATATATCTAGTGGGGATTACCATGGAAGAATGAGGTTCATCTGTGTATGGTACGAGCAGTCTTGCTATAGTATAATATATCTAGTTGGGATTACCATGGAAGAATGAGGTTCATCTGTGTATGGTACGAGCAGCCTTGCTATAGTATAATATATCTAGTTGGGATTACCATGGAAGAATGAGGTTCATCTGTGTATGGTACGAGCAGACTTGCTATAGTATAATATATCTAGTTGGGGTTACCATGGAAGAATGAGGTTCATCTGTGTATGGTACGAGCAGACTTGCTATAGTATAATATATGTAGCTGGGGTTACTACGGAAGAATGAGGTTCATCTGTGTATGGTACGAGCAGTCCTGCAATAGTATAATATATCTAGTTGGGGTTACTATGGAAGAATGAGGTTCATCTGTGTATGGTACGAGCAGTCTTGCTATAGTATAATATATCTAGTTGGGATTACCATGGAAGAATGAGGTTCATCTGTGTATGGTACGAGCAGTCTTGCTATAGTATAATATATCTAGTTGGGATTACCATGGAAGAATGAGGTTCATCTGTGTATGGTACGAGCAGTCTTGCTATAGTATAATATATCTAGTTGGGATTACCATGGAAGAATGAGGTTCATCTGTGTATGGTACGAGCAGTCCTGCAATAGTATAATATATCTAGTTGGGGTTACTATGGAAGAATGAGGTTCATCTGTGTATGGTACGAGCAGTCTTGCTATAGTATAATATATCTAGTTGGGATTACCATGGAAGAATGAGGTTCATCTGTGTATGGTACGAGCAGTCTTGCTATAGTATAATATATCTAGTTGGGATTACCATGGAAGAATGAGGTTCATCTGTGTATGGTACGAGCAGTCTTGCTATAGTATAATATATCTAGTTGGGGTTACCATGGAAGAATGAGGTTCATCTGTGTATGGTACGAGCAGTCTTGCTATAGTATAATATATCTAGTTGGGATTACCATGGAAGAATGAGGTTCATCTGTGTATGGTACGAGCAGCCTTGCTATAGTATAATATATCTAGTTGGGGTTACCATGGAAGAATGAGGTGCCTCTGTGTATGGTACGAGCAGACTTGCTATAGTATAATATATCTAGTTGGGATTACCATGGAAGAATGAGGTTCATCTGTGTATGGTACGAGCAGCCTTGCTATAGTATAATATATCTAGTTGGGATTACCATGGAAGAATGAGGTTCATCTGTGTATGGTACGAGCAGACTTGCTATAGTATAATATATCTAGTTGGGATTACCATGGAAGAATGAGGTTCATCTGTGTATGGTACGAGCAGTCTTGCTATAGTATAATATATCTAGTTGGGATTACCATGGAAGAATGAGGTTCATCTGTGTATGGTACGAGCAGTCTTGCTATAGTATAATATATGTAGTTGGGGTTACTATGGAAGAAAGAGGTTCATCTGTGTATGGTACGAGCAGTCTTGCTATAGTATAATATATCTAGTTGGGATTACCATGGAAGAATGAGGTTCATCTGTGTATGGTACGAGCAGTCTTGCTATAGTATAATATATCTAGTTGGGATTACCATGGAAGAATGAGGTTCATCTGTGTATGGTACGAGCAGTCTTGCTATAGTATAATATATCTAGTTGGGGTTACTATGGAAGAATGAGGTTCATCTGTGTATGGTACGAGCAGTCTTGCTATAGTATAATATATCTAGTTGGGGTTACCATGGAAGAATGAGGTTCATCTGTGTATGGTACGAGCAGTCTTGCTATAGTATAATATATCTAGTTGGGATTACCATGGAAGAATGAGGTTCATCTGTGTATGGTACGAGCAGTCTTGCTATAGTATAATATATCTAGTTGGGATTACCATGGAAGAATGAGGTTCATCTGTGTATGGTACGAGCAGTCTTGCTATAGTATAATATATCTAGTTGGGATTACCATGGAAGAATGAGGTTCATCTGTGTATGGTACGAGCAGTCTTGCTATAGTATAATATATCTAGTTGGGGTTACCATGGAAGAATGAGGTTCATCTGTGTATGGTACGAGCAGTCTTGCTATAGTATAATATATCTAGTTGGGATTACCATGGAAGAATGAGGTTCATCTGTGTATGGTACGTGCAGTCTTGCTATAGTATAATATATCTAGTTGGGATTACCATGGAAGAATGAGGTTCATCTGTGTATGGTACGAGCAGTCTTGCTATAGTATAATATATCTAGTTGGGATTACCATGGAAGAATGAGGTTCATCTGTGTATGGTACGTGCAGTCTTGCTATAGTATAATATATCTAGTTGGGGTTACTATGGAAGAATGAGGTTCATCTGTGTATGGTACGAGCAGTCTTGCTATAGTATAATATATCTAGTTGGGATTACCATGGAAGAATGAGGTTCATCTGTGTATGGTACGTGCAGTCTTGCTATAGTATAATGTGTATATTATTGATTACCTCGGAAGAATGATGTTCCTCTTTGGATGTTAATAGCAGACTGTGTAGCGGCCAATCATTCCTAGACCAATTAAATTATTTTTGTTGTCCTGACGTCGCTAAGAATCCAAACTTCTATTATGTCATATTATAACTTCTCCCCCCCCCTTACTATAATAGTAGTATTAGTAAATCATGACTTACTGAACAAATCTCATCCCTTTTCAGTTGAATGAAAAATTGAAGTCTATTTCCGAGTTTTCCCAAGCAAATGGATATTTAACTACTATAATCCCGGAAATAGGAGTTATAAACTTGTTAAGTGGTTATTATTTCCAGGAAAATGTTTTCAGGACCACTATTTTTAAGATTTAAATTATAACAGTAATTACATAATAGTGGTGTTATAAATATTTCAAATCAATTTGAATGCCGATTCCACCAGCCTGCATTTGCCGATAGGGCTCGCCAAGTAAATAACTCTGAAATCATGAGTTGATCTTCGATTTAAATGCGAGCAGGACGTTCTATATGATGGTCCAAGTATTATCCAACGTTCTAACAGCTAGGGACTCACAACAAGTTCTATATGGTGGTCCAAGTATTATCCAACGTTCTAACAGCTAGGGACTCACAACAAGGTCTATATGATGGTCCAAGTATTATCCAACGTTCTAACAGCTAGGGACTAACAACAAGGTCTATATGATGGTCCAAGTATTATCCAACGTTCTAACCGCTAGGGACTCACAACAAGGTCTATATGATGGTCCAAGTATTATCCAACGTTCTAACCGCTAGGGACTCACAACAAGGTCTATATGATGGTCCAAGTATTATCCAACGTTCTAACCGCTAGGGACTCACAACAAGGTCTATATGATGGTCCAAGTATTATCCAACGTTCTAACAGCTAGGGACTCACAACAAGGTCTATATGATGGTCCAAGTATTATCCAACGTTCTAACAGCTAGGGACTCACAACAAGGTCTATATGATGGTCCAAGTATTATCCAACGTTCTAACAGCTAGGGACTCACAACAAGGTCTATATGATGGTCCAAGTCTTATCCAACGTTCTAACAGCTAGGGACTCACAACAAGGTCTATATGATGGTCCAAGTATTATCCAACGTTCTAACAGCTAGGGACTCACAACAAGGTCTATATGATGGTCCAAGTATTATCCAACGTTCTAACAGCTAGGGACTCACAACAAGGTACATCTTTATTTTTTCCAAGATTAATCCCCTTCACTTGGCAATCCCAACCCTGTCGAGGGTTCTATTGGTTGAGATGAGTATAACTGCAGTCTTGGCCAGGATCCTGACTCTCCACACCTCTATTGGTTGAGATGAGGATTGCTGCAGTCATGGCCAGGATCCTGATTCTCCACACCTCTATTGGTTGAGATGAGTATAACTGCAGTCTTGGCCAGGATCCTTACTCTCCACACCTCTATTGGTTGAGATGAGGATTGCTGCAGTCTTGGCCCGGATCCTGACTCTCCACACCTCTATTGGTTGAGATGAGTATAACTGCAGTCTTGGCCCGGATCCTAACTCTCCACACCTCTATTGGTTGTGATGAGTCTAGCTTCAGTCATGGCCAGGATCCTGACTCTCTACACCTCTATTGGTTGAGATGAGTCTAGCTTCAGTCTTGGCCCGGATCCTGACTCTCCACACCTCTAATGGTTGAGATGAGTCTAGCTCCAGTCTTGGGCCGGATCCTGACTCTCCACACCTCTATTGGCTGAGATGAGTCTAGCTTCAGTCATGGCCAGGATCCTGATTCTCCACACCTCTATTGGTTGAGATGAGTCTAGCTTCAGTCATGGCCAGGACCCTGACTCTCCACACCTCTATTGGCTGAGATGAGTCTAGCTTCAGTCATGGCCAGGATCCTGACTCTCCACACCTCTATTGGCTGAGATGAGTCTAGCTTCAGTCATGGCCAGGATCCTGACTCTCCACACCTCTATTGGTTGAGATGAGTCTAGCTCCAGTCATGGCCAGGATCCTGACTCTCCACACCTCTATTGGTTGAGATGAGGATTGCTGCAGTCATGGCCAGGATCCTGAGTCTCCACACCTCTATTGGTTGAGATGAGTATAACTGCAGACTTGGCCCGGATCCTAACTCTCCACACCTCTATTGGTTGAGATGAGTATAACTGCAGTCTTGGCCCGGATCCTAACTCTCCACACCTCTATTGGTTGAGATGAGTCTAGCTTCAGTCATGGCCAGGATCCTGACTCTCCACACCTCTATTGGCTGAGATGAGTCTAGCTTCAGTCATGGCCAGGATCCTGACTCTCCACACCTCTATTGGCTGAGATGAGTCTAGCTTCAGTCATGGCCAGGATCCTGATTCTCCACACCTCTATTGGCTGAGATGAGTCTAGCTTCAGTCATGGCCAGGATCCTGATTCTCCACACCTCTATTGGCTGAGATGAGTCTAGCTTCAGTCATGGCCAGGATCCTGACTCTCCACACCTCTATTGGCTGAGATGAGTCTAGCTTCAGTCATGGCCAGGATCCTGACTCTCCACACCTCTATTGGCTGAGATGAGTCTAGCTTCAGTCATGGCCAGGATCCTGATTCTCCACACCTCTATTGGTTGAGATGAGTATAACTGCAGACTTGGCCCGGATCCTAACTCTCCACACCTCTATTGGTTGAGATGAGTATAACTGCAGTCTTGGCCCGGATCCTAACTCTCCACACCTCTATTGGTTGAGATGAGGATTGCTGCAGTCTTGGCCCGGATCCTGACTCTCCACACCTCTATTGGTCTAGATGAGTATAACTGCAGTCTTGGCCCGGATCCTAACTCTCCACACCTCTATTGGTTGTGATGAGTCTAGCTTCAGTCATGGCCAGGATCCTGACTCTCCACACCTCTATTGGTTGAGATGAGTATAACTGCAGTCTTGGCCCGGATCCTGACTCTCCACACCTCTATTGGTTGAGATGAGTCTGGTCTGAGTTCGGGTCTGAAATGTTGGTTGTACTTTTTTTTTACAATTGAAGAGCTTTCCATTGTGGCGGATATAGAATTAAAATTGACTGAATGATTTCTCATTACCTTTTTTTTTATTCACTTAATATTCTTGTTGGTCTTACCAGTATCTTGATTCATCTATTGTAAACATTCACGTGGGAAATCTTTTTCTTTTACGCAGTCCCTGCGTGACTTACGTTTTTTATAATATCATTAAACTTTTGTCATGTATTTAGTAACCTACTCTTTCTGCATTAATGGCAAATTCGAATTCTTATCTTCAGGGTGCAACCTGTTTTAGCTGGGGTGGACTAAGGATTTTATTTAATTAGTTTGTCACTTAAATAATTTTTATTGCCCTTTCGGGAATCAAACCCTTAATTCTAACTGGTCCATGTCAGATAAAGGGTCAATCTCTATGGCCTTAACTATCTTGGAGAACTCGAAGCGGATGTGGTGTAATGAGGTTATTTTTAGCCTTAACTATCTTGGAGAAATCGAAGCGGATGTGGTGTAATGAGGTTATTTTTAGCCTTAACTATCTTGGAGAACTCGAAGCGGATGTTGTGTAATGAGGATATTTTTGGCCTTAACTATCTTGGAGAACTCGAAGCGGATGATGTGTAATGAGGTTTTTTTTAGCCTTAACTATCTTAGAGAACTCGAAGCGGATGTGGTGTAATGGGGCTATTTTTAGCCTTAACTATCTTGGAGAACTCGAAGCGGTTGTGGTGTAATGAGGTTATTTTTAGCCTTAACTACCTTGGAGAACTCGAAGCGGATGTGGTGTAATGAGGTTATTTTTAGCCTTAACTATCTTGGAGAACTCGAAGCGGATGTTGTGTAATGAGGTTATTTTTAGCCTTAACTATCTTGGAGAACTCGAAGCGGATGTGGTGTAATGAGGTTATTTTTAGCCTTAACTATCTTGGAGAACTCGAAGCGGATGTTGTGTAATGAGGTTATTTTTAGCCTTAACTATCTTAGAGAACTCGAAGCGGATGTGGTGTAATGGGGCTATTTTTAGCCTTAACTATCTTGGATTAACTCGAAGCGGATGTTGTTAATACCATCATACTTTTAATATAGTTAATACCTTTAATACCATCATACTTTTAATATAGTTAATACCATCATACTTTTAATATAGTTAATACCATCATACTTTTAATATAGTTAATACAATCATACTTTTAATATAGTTAATACCATCATACTTTTAATATAGTTAATACCATCATACTTTTAATATAGTTAATACCATCATACTTTTAATATAGTTAATACCATCATACTTTTAATATAGTTAATACCATCATACTTTTAATATAGTTAATACAATCATACTTTTAATATAGTTAATACCATCATACTTTTAATATAGTTAATACAATCATACTTTTAATATAGTTAATACCATCATACTTTTAATATAGTTAATACAATAATACTTTTAATATAGTTAATACCATCATACTTTTAATATAGTTAATACCATCATACTTTTAATATATTTAATACCATCATACTTTTAATATAGTTAATACAATCATACTATTAATAAATTTAATACCATCATACTTTTAATATAGTTGATACAATAATACTTTTAATATATTTAATACCATCATACTTTTAATATAGTTAATACAATCATACTTTTAATATAGTTAATACCATCATACTTTTAATATAGTTAATACCATCATACTTTTAATATAGTTAATACCATCATACTTTTAATATAGTTAATACAATAATACTTTTAATATATTTAATACCATCATACTTTTAATATAGTTAATACAATCATACTTTTAATATATTTAATACCATCATACTTTTAATATAGTTAATACCATCATACTTTTAATATAGTTAATACCATCATACTTTTAATATAGTTAATTCCATCATACTTTTAATGAAGTTAATACCATCATACTTTTAATATATTTAATACAATCATACATTTAATATAGTTAATACCATCATACTTTTAATATATTTAATACCATCATACTTTTATTATAGTTAATACCATCATACTTTTAATATAGTTAATACCATCATACTTTTAATATATTTAATACCATCATACTTTTAATATAGTTAATACCATCATACTTTTAATATAGTTAATACCATCATACTTTTAATATAGTTAATACAATCATACTTTTAATATAGTTAATACCATCATACTTTTAATATATTTAATACCATCATACTTTTAATATAGTTAATACCATCATACTTTTAATATAGTTAATACCATCATACTTTTAATATAGTTAATACCATCATACTTTTAATATAGTTAATACCATCATACTTTTAATATAGTTAATGCCATCATACTTTTAATATATTTAATACCATCATACTTTTAATATAGTTAATACCATCATACTTTTAATATAGTTAATACCATCATACTTTTAATATAGTTAATTGCATCATACGCTTCTTATCAGGTTATTCCTCCGAATCCATTATAATTATTTAATTTCATGGGACAGCGGTTATCAAACATAACACATTTTTTTTTTCATACTTTATTTGTTTGTTTATTATATAATTATAATGATTAAATAAGTATATCTTGAATAATTACTTTAATATATCTTCAAATATTTGGTTGATGGTATTGAGGAGAAAGGAGCTGATGAAAAAGTCTATTGATCATCTTGTGAAATAATTGATGAAACTCGGCAAATATTTCAGACCAGGTCGGACTTCCTCACCAAGCTTGTAACCTTATACATTCCTGTCATCACCTAAAATGGATTAGGCTAAAAATGATGATGATGATGCACATATACAAATATTATATTAGACATATACACAAGTTTTCTTGGTAAATCAATAGATATATTAGCCTCGGGGAGTCAATCGGATGCCGAATGAAGATGCTAGTGTTATTTTTAAGGTTTTACTCTGCATGATATTTTTACATTTCCGTGTTTAGAGTTTATATCTGAATATCTGGCAACAAACTTTTCAGTTTTGAAGAATTCAAATAAATGATATCACGATCAACACTGTTTAAAATACCACGACGATTTTAAGGATTATATTAACCATAATCATGAATAGCATTCTTCATTATTTAGTGTCATTACAGAGGTAACTTTACATTGGAAATATTTATTTATTGTAGCTTCGCATCTATGACAATGTTGCTCAGAAAAAAAAGCTGCATGAAATAAAAAAAAAACAGAAATTGAACATGAAAAACGGAAATAAAATACCAACCAGAAATGTAAAACCAAATAAAAATAAGAAATTGAACACAAAAAAAAAAAAGAAGTGGAACACAGAAAGAGAAATGGAAAAAAAACATTAATGGAACACAAAACAGAAATAGAAAACAAAAATGGAACAAACAAAAGATAGAATCCAAAACTAGCTATGAAAACTGAAACATGAGAATTGAAAAACGAAACATAAGAATCACGTTGGATAACACGGAAATCAAATAAAAAATATTAAACAAAATGTAATAAAATAAATAAATCCATGGATAAAATGGAATATGTATCTAGGATTAGGATTAATATGGTTTGGGCAATCAACAGCTAGGTTATTATGCCCTTTATATTAGTATGACGCTGTTTGCAAGTGTCTGTATACTTTATGTCATAAATAATATTATCTAATAGATTGTATATATTGCTCTTACCATGTCCTAAGGGTATTAAAGTCACTAATTTTTATATAATTATTTATTAACTAAATCTAAGTTTTCTTTCTTAAAAGTACTTATTTTCTACTGGTATTACAATAGCTAATATTACAATTAAATGACTCACACTGTATGTACTTTTTTCAGTTTTTTTTTTTTTTTTTTTTTTTTTATATTTATTTATTTTTCAATTAATTGAAATCATTTTATCAAACATACTCACACATTTATTCATACATACACTTACTGCATTTTTATATATATATATATTTATTTATTTTTTTATACATAAATAAATAGATGAAAACCACCTTGGATTATCAGAATTCTGCCATTCCAGGGATCTAGCCTCCGTCCTCTTCGCCCTCATCACCTGCATTCTTGCAGCTTACCACCAAGCCTATGAATACTGCTAGCTAGCTCCTCTTTAATGCCAGCAGGCTGAAGCTGTCATGTTCTTAAGAGCAATCATTTCTTCTTCTGGACTTTTCTTTCTTCACTTGGTAGGGGTAGTTTTCTTAATGTTGTATGCTACTGTTATTTCTGTCTGTGGAGGTTGTTACTGATGGTGTCTCTTTCTTTTTATGAGTGAAATTAGTTTCGCCTGGATGGTTTCATGTACTTATTTATTTTATTTATTTATTTTTATTATTTTTTTTTATTTTACAAGTAATTATAATCAATTCATCACACTCTCACACATACATACACACTGCATTTTTTTTTTTTTTTTTTTTTTTTTTCCACTTGAGTCTCACTATATACATACATATACACAAACATCATATATGCAATATGTACATATACACATATATATACGCGTTTACACACACACACACACACATATATATATATATATATATATATATATATATATATATACATGTATATATATACACATACATATATATACACACATATATGTGTACTCACATTTACTTATCCTTATATGTACACACACATACAATATTTTTTTCAATTAGCTTGAAATAAACGTGACTTATTATGCACCTAACATAACTATTTTCACTTTTGAATGTAGTGTATAAATCTTATAAACTATTTATCTAATTGTTGTCTATTAAATTTTATTATAAAGTGACAGCTGCTTTCGGAAAAGAATAATTTTATCAATTGCTTGGAATGAGTCTTGTAATGCCAGTTTTATGTTTGGGGGGATTCCATTGTCTTCCAATGTAGTTTGGGCAGCTTGACATTCTTCTACTAGATGCTGGATAGTGAACGGAACATTACAATGCTCGCATAGTGGTTCAGGGTCTTTTGTCATCAGATGGATGTGAGTATAATTTGTGTCTCCTATGCATAGTCTTGTTGTCACTAGCTCCTCTTTTCGGTTTCCTCTGTGGTAGCTACACCATCTCCCTGGAGAATGTTTTATATTTCTCAACTTATTTGTGAGGGGCACTTCTGTCCACATTAAATGCCAATTGTCCCGGACTTTCTTATTTAGCCAAGCGCTCATATCGCTTGCTTCGTAGACAATGAGTTCAGGTCCTACCATATGCGCTGCTTCCTTTGCAGCTTTATCAGCCGACTCATTTCCTACGATTCCTGAGTGTGCAGGTATCCACAGCAGTTTAATTTCTTTTCCCAAATTGTTTAAAATATGTAGGTAGTTGTAAATTTTTGTTATTGTGATGTGTGATTTGGAGTTCTGGATACTTTGAAGAGCGGACATGGAGTCGGTGCAGATCAAGATCTTGGTGTGATTGGCATTTATGGCTAGGTATAGTGCTGTAGCTATTGCTTGGAGCTCGGCCGTATGGATGGAAGCGAATGGTGGTAATTTATTATTCTTTATTAATTTTCCCATAATCACTGCATATCCTACATGTTCTCTATTTTTGGATCCATCAGTGTATATGGTTGTGAAGTCTTTGTGCGCATTTAAGTAGTAATATATTTGGTCGATTTCGGTGTTCCTATCCAGTGACCGCAGTTTGTAGTCTATGTTAGGGGGTTGAATAGTCCATAGTGGGAATTCTTGGGCGATATCAGGAAGCACAGCTTCAATTCCATGAATATCGGTTGCTACTTGGAGATGTCGTATACCTAGTGGAGCGGGGTGGGATAGTCTGCTATTGTATCCTCTTATATATCGTGGATGGAATATATAGCTATGTGCTTGGTTCTTGGGTTGTAGCTTGAGTTTTGAGATGTATGTGTTGACTAGTGCCTGGCGTCGGAATACTAGAGGTGGAAGAGAAGCTTCTGCACATAAACTGACTATCGGGCTGGTTCTGAAGGCTCCGGTGGCTAGTCGGATGCCTGTGTGGTGGATCGAATCGAGTAATAGGAGGTTTCGGCTACTTGCCGAGGAATATACGCCACTCCCGTAGTCTATAAAGGTGGCTTTAGAAAACGTCTATATCTACCCGTCTACACACCCGTGTATCAGCGGGGTTGCATGCTCAATGCTCAATTTGAGTTACTCAGACCGAAAGTCATTATGGCGGGAAGAGGGGGGACCTTCAGGTGTGATCAACCAAAACAAACGATAAAATATTCACTTAACATATATTCCAAATAGTTATAGTCTAGGATACATATATTATATACGAAATTATAAAATCTCTTTTAACATGCAAGTATTAAGTAGGTTGTATATTTAAAGTTTTCTGTATATATTAATGTCTTTAAGATGGTGTAGTATATTGGGTATGGGCTGGGCTAGGTTCAGTGAGTAAGTCATGTAGGTCGTGGGGTATCTGTAATAGATCTCGTCTCTTGCAGTCTGTCAGTATGTGTTTTATTGGAAATATTTAGGCTGAATAATAAGTATGAATTTTATTTATTGCAAGGCAATAATAAGTCCTTTCAATTTTCATTTCATATATGCTAATTTAATTTTATTAATTGTTACAACTTTTTGGATGCAATGACAATCGATGTACTTTTTCAGAGTCTTCAGACTAAACATTAATCGGTTAGTATTCAATTCTAATTCGTTCTTCAAATCATTGTGAGTAAAATCACTTCCTATTCAATACCTCTCCATTATTTTAAAAAGTCCGTCACGCAGGGGCTGCGTAAACTAAGCAGATTTCCCACGTGAAGTTTTACAATAGAGAAATCTGCCTAATAATAACAGTAGTAGTAACCTATTCTCACGAGGACGAATAGTTAGATTGATTTGTTTAAATTATTGTAACTTGAGTTGTTCGAAAAATTAAACCATCAATTCTGATGAATGTTATGTAACCATGACTTAATTTGGAAGAAATTGAAGAGGCCGGAGATTAATTATCATACTTAGAACTATCATATAAGTTTAATAACGTTACGTCATTTATTATAATATACCAGAATAAAATAAAGTTTTATGAGCAAATGATTATAATGGGTTTTTATTTGATAAAAACTTATATATTAAGTTACTCTAAATAAGAAAATAAAAAACTTGTGTAAGGCGCATTTCTGGAGAAAAACAAATGGACGAAATTTGGTGATTTTTCATTTGAGCCCTCCTCTAGGTCCGTGGAAATGGTAATGCAGCTTATAATGATGAAGGAGTTAATGCTCATACATATACCATTATAGCGCGAGTTAATGACAAGTTATGAAAGGGCTTTATTGTTTGACGGAATGAAAACAAGAACAAGGCAAAGAGTAAACAAAGATAATAATTAACAATGCTTTTAGAAAAACATTAATAAATAAATAAATGTAGGCAGGCGGTGAGAACGGCCACACTATTGTACATAAGTTAATTAGCATATTATGTTCGGCTCTGTCGTTTGTATCCAATAAAATTGTTGACTCCGGTTATAGCTTTTTCGTGTATCTCGTTTATACTTCGGTTCAACAAATGTGTGTATAACAAATGTTGCTTTGTATATCAAAATAGATTTACCAAAAATCAATAGGAATCGAAAAATCTCGATTTTTCATTTCATGGCATTGCAATCCCACTCCTTTGCGTTCCTAGAAATTTTAATTTACCTAAAAATCATGAGTCACATGCCTAAAGTCACATGCCGAGTTTCATTCAA